>VFSX01000092.1:0-99686 GCA_016618255.1 Chlamydomonas sp. UWO 241 | reverse complement strand
ACAACAACAACAACAACAACAACAACAACAACAGCAGCAACAACAACAGCAACAACAACAGCAACAAACAACAAAAACAAAACAACAAGTGCCGAGCCCGACAAGGGCGGCACCAGAGCAGCCCCCCCCTCCCACGCACGCATGCACGCACATTTGGTACCAGCACATTCACGCACTTTTCTCGTCTTTTCCCAACAGGTGCCGAGCCCGACGAGGGCGCGAGCTACGACGGGGAGGGCAGCGAGAGCGGGGACGAGGAGGACGAGGAGGAGTACTACGAGGACGAGTACGAGGACGGGGAGGAGGGGGACGACTGGGAGCCGAGCGTCGCGCGCGAGAAGCACATGAAGTGAGTTTGTCTATGTGCGTGTGGGTGTATATGTGTGTGTGTGTGTGTGTTTGTGTGTGTGTTTGTGTGTGTGTGCATGCGTGAGGGTGTGTCGACAAGGACGGGGAGGAGGTGGGCGACTGGGACTGGAGAAGTGTGCGCGAGAAGCACATGAAGTGAGTCTTCCGTGATCCTGATGCACCACCCACCCACACACTCCCCCGTAGGGCCCTGGTGTGTGTGTATGCGTGTGTGTGTGTGTGTGCGTGCGTGTACGTGTGTGCGTGTGTGTGTGCGAGGACGGGAAGGAGGAGGACGACTGGGAGACGAGCGTTGCGCGCGAGAAGCACATGAAGTGAGTATGTGTGTGAGTGCGGGTGTGGGTGTGTATGTGTGTACGTGTGTGGGTGTGTGCGAGGACGGGGAGGAGGGTGACGACTGGGAGCCGCGTGTTGCGCGCGAGAAGTACATGAAGTGAGTGTGTGTGTGTGTGTGTAAATGGATGAGTACGAGGATGGGGAGGAGGGGGGCGACTGGGCGCCGAGAAGCGCGCGCGAGAAGCGCATGAAGTGAGTGTCCCTTGAGTGTCCCGTGATCCCGAATCACCCCCACCCACCCACCACACACACACACACACCACACACACCAGGGGAGCACTCAACATGAGCATCGACCACACGCACTCACACACACGCACACACACACACACACGCGCCCTCTCACCTGCCCTGCTCCCTGACTGACCCCCTACTAACCCTGTGCCCACCCCACCCACCCCAGGGGAGCGCTCAAGATCCAGAAGGCCGCGTGCCTTGACATGGGCATCGACCACACACAAACACACACACAAACGCGCACACACACGCCCTCTCACCTGCCCTGCTCCCTGACTGACCCCCTACTAACCCTGTGTCCACCCCACCCACCCCAGGGGAGCGCTCGAGATCCAGAAGGCCGCGTGCCTCGACATGGGCATCGACCACACACACACGCACACACACACGCCCTCTCACCTGCCATGCTCCCTTACTGACCCCCTATTTAACCTGTGCCCACCCCACCCATCCCAGGGGAGCGCTCGAGATCCAGAAGGCCGCGTGCCTCGACATGGGCATCGACCACACACACGCACACACACACACACGCACACACACACACGCCCTCTCACCTGCCCTGCTCCCTTACCCACCCCCTACTTAACCTGTGCCCACCCCACCCATCCCAGGGGAGCGCTCGAGATCCAGAAGGCCGCGTGCCTCGACATGATCGGCGCCGACGCGTACGCGCAGCTGTACGAACTGCTCAAGTCAAACCAGGTAGATAGATGGATAGATAGATGGATGGATGGATGAATAGATGTGGGCTGGGCGTGGAGTTTTTGTCAGCAAGGAGAGACATGATCGGCGCCGACGCGTACGCGCAGCTGTACGAACTGCTCAAGTCAAACCAGGTAGATAGATGGATAGATAGATGGATGGATGGATGAATAGATGTGGGCTGGGCGTGGAGTTTTTGTCAGCAAGGAGAGACATGATCGGCGCCGACGCGTACGCGCAGCTGTACGAACTGCTCAAGTCAAACCAGGCGCGTTGTCTTGAAATCCTCGCGAGGTTCTAGGTTGTGCGTTGGGGCTTCCTGGGGCTGAGTTGGGGGGGCTGAGTTGGGGGGGGGTGGCAGCTGTACGAACTGCTCAAGTCAAGCCACGGCGCTTTTTGTTGATGATGATGGATTTTACAGCGTGTGGCTGGCACACGTAACAGGCGGTGTGTTCGACGTTGCTAGGGCTTGAGCACGAGTTATGGCATGGGTTTGGTGTTGTCAGAAAGAAGAAGCAGGGTTGTCTCGCGCTCACCTGATGATGGATGTGCAGTCGTGCGTGACGCACCTGCCCATCTTCCTGCCAGTGTGGCTGACTGACTGACTCTCTCCTGCTGCAGGTCGACGAGGCATCGCTGACCGACATCTCGCGCCTTGTGTTCAAGATCCTGCTTCATGTCTGCCCACCTCTCTTCCTGCCTGCCTGTCTGACAGACTGACTGACTGACTGGAAGGTTGACTGCCTGCCCAACTGACTGACTGACTGACTGGAAGGTTGACTGCCTGCCCAACTGACTGACTGACTGACTGATCACTCCCTCTCCACAGGTCGACGAGGCATCGATGACCAACCTCTCGCACCTTGTGTTCAAGATCCTGCTTTGTGTCTGCCCACCTCTCTTCCTGCCTGACTGGCTGACTGACCGACTGACTCCCTCTCCACAGGTCGACGAGGCATCGATGACCGACCTCTCGCGCCTCGTGTTCAAGATCATCCCGTACGACAAGAGCGAGGTCATCCAAATGATGTACAAGCTCCTGTATCTGGTGGGTGGAGGGGAGCGTGCACATTACTTGGTGCAACATAGTTGCCGTTCCCCGCGCCCGTGCCCGCGCGCTGCGCGGTGCCGATGATGATGGATTTTACAGTCTGTGTCTGACACCAGTTACGATGTATTCGACCTGTGTCGGCGCTAGCGCCCGACACAACTCAGTTTCAGGATGAAACTGGCTGGCTACCTGGTAGGGGCGAGAGTAAACCCCCACATGCGCGCACCGATGTGATTGCGGGTGCGACAGCGCAGTCCAGGGGGAGGACGGACGTACAGGTATGGCCGATCCTGTGTGGACACTTTCCACATTCCTGGACACTTTCCACACACCCGGTGACCGGTCCCCTCCCCACCCCCCAGGTGCACCGCGCCCCCTTCAAAAGATTGGCCTCCCCTCGCCTGCCCCCGCCTGCCCCCCCCCCCCTGATGCTGCACAATCTGTCGCCACTAAATATGGAAACGCCTCCATTGCACGTGCAGGAGTCGCAGCTCGAAGGAAGCGCCGCATGAGTTACCGTAGACCCCTGGTGTCGCGGCCAGAGGCGCCGTCCGAGTGACCTGGAGTCGCAAATCGAGGCGCCGGCGAGCGTGACAAACACTCGGCGGCAGGAGGAGTTACCAGCACGCCTGCTGGCTCTCTGCACCACGCTGCGACCACGTGTGCGCAAGAGCCACGTAGATGCTGCCCGCGTCCCACAGCTGGGGCGTGGGGGCCGTAAAAAAACACATTTTATTATCGGCGAGCGAGCGCGCACCCCAGGCGGGGAGGTAGCCGAGGTAGCCCCAGGCAGAGGACAGCCGTGAGGACAGCCTCTGCGCTATTTTTACCTAGGTTTACGCATGGCAGTGTTTCTCAACCACACACCCTGACTGTAACACAGACACAGAGGTTCTACAACTGGCCTTCAACAAAGATGGGTTTGTTGTCAAGGTTTCGTTGTTGAGGTTTCATTGATGCTGCTTGCCTGGCGCCCGCAGTGTGGCTTTCCCCCCCGACACTGGCGTATCTTAGCCCTGCTATCTCTCTTACCTTAGACCACTTAGACATAGCCTGTAAGCTCAGCCTCATTTTTGTGAAAAAGTGTGAAGTGTGGACACATCGCTTGAATCCAGGGGCCCCTGCTTGAATCCTTGCGGGGATCCATCCTTGGCCCCCAGCTCCAGCTCGATGTCATCGTTATATTCAATGCTTCGACTAGGGCACCATGGGAGCAGGGGGGGCGCCTGCAGGCGCGTCTGCCGCACGCCCGGTGGCGCGCTCGACTCCTCTGTTGGCATCGCTCCTAGACCTGCGCACGTAGTACGCATGCACGCACTGGGGACACCCAGACCAATTGGTATCGCTGCCGCGTCAGGACAATCAGCCGGCAGGCGGTGTCATGCATGCATGTGCACGCATGAGCCAGCATGGCTCATGCCAGCGAGAGTGCAGCGCAGCGTATGCGTGCGCGCGAGGGCCACTGGGGCAGCAGATCAGGCCTTTCATGGGGACCGTACAGGCCTGGAGGACCTGCTGCGAGCCAGCGAGAGTGCAGCGGCGACACAGCACGCGCGCGGCAGCCTCAGCGGCTGCGGCACCGCGCTCGGGCTGCCCACCACCTGGACAATGCACTGGGACGTCGCAGGCACCGGGTTTGTCGAGAGCGTGACGCTGCTGGCGGCAGCAGACAGCAGCGAGCAAACAATCACCCTCTCGTCGGGGTTCGACCCGTCGGCTTGTGGTGCTGACGCTGCTGTTGCTGGCGCAGCTTCCACGCCTGATGCTACTGACACGTGTGCGCGCGGGGCGGCATGGCAGACCGACCTCAGTGGGCTGTGCCACGAGCTGTGCGACACAGACGACGCGCGCGACGTGTCGCTGCTGGCCACGTGGGCACGGACGGGGCAGTGGGTGGCCGCAGCCGCGGCGGGACTGCTGCGCGTCAGCGTGGATGGTGACAGCCACCGCAAAGATGCAGACAGCGGCCGCTTGCAGGCTGCTGCTGCTACTGCTGCTGCTGCTGCTGCTGCTGCTGGCGCGCCCTCCTCCTTCTCATCTGCCAGCCCCTCGCACACCCCACTCGAGCTCTCGCTCTCCCTGCGCGGCTCCCCCGTGGCCGGCCGCCTGACGCTGCACCCCGTAACAATGACGCCGTTGCGTCTGTCGATAGAGACGCACAGTGGTGGCGCGAGCGTGTGGGAGTGGGCGGACTGGCCTGGCGCGCTCGTGCACACGCAGTCGACCGGGCAGACGGCAGAGTACACGGCAAGCGGTGGCGGCGACGGGGGCGGCGGGCGCGTGGACGTGCCGCCACCACAGGCGCAGGCGCAGCAGCAACGACAGCAGCAGCAGCTGGCCGATGGCGCCTTCCGCCCGCCACGCGACCTGCTGCGGCCGCATCAGAGCAGCGCGAACCCGGCACCGCCAGCGGCGGGGGCGGGCGCGGGCGCGCCTTGCGGTGCGGCAGCAGCAGAGCTGGAGGTTGCAAGGTGCGAGGGCGGCCAGTTGCTCGTGCTGGGCGTCGTGGGCACGCGCGGCGGCAGCGGCGGCAGCGGCGGCAAAGGCGGCAGCGGCGGCAGCGGCGGCAGCGGGGGCGGCAGCGACAGCAGAGGCAGTGGCAGCGGCAGCGGCGGGGGCAGCAGGGGCAGCGGCAAGAGCAGCGGCAGCGGCAACAACAGAGGCAACAGCAGCGGCAACAGCATCAGCGGCAGCGGCAGCAGCGGCAGCGGCAGCGCGTGCGGCTGGTTTGTGCTCGACCCCTGTTGCGACACGTCTGCGCTCACGCGCGCGGCAGCGGACGCCGCAGGGATGCCGTCGTTCGGGGAGCAGGTGGGTTCTCGGTTGCGGGGGGGGGGGTCAGTTGGGGGGGGGTCTTTTTGCGCGCGTTTTGGGCAGGGCCTGGGTGGGCGTCTTGGGCATGTTCACATGCACGCACAAGCACGCGTGCATGCGCACACACACACACACACACATCAACACACACACACAAGCACACAAACACTCCAGAGAGACACAATGATTCACACGACACGCGACAACCCCCCACAACTCGTTGAGGTCCACGATCAAGACACACACATGCACACACACAAGAGAGAGAGGGAGAGAGAGAGAGAGTGAGTTACAGTTCCCACCGAACGGGCAGCCTGGATTACGGCACTCTCTTTCTATTGCGCACTGTGCAGCTGACGCACGGCCTCGGCGGAGCGCTCGCTGGCCCGCTCCGCCGTGGGCAGCTCAACTTTGGTGCCAGCGAAAGTGCCAGTGGCAGCGGCAATTCCAGCGGCAGTGACAGTGCCAGCGGCAGCGGCACTAGCAATGTCCCTGCTGGCGCCAGTGGCAGTGGCGATGGCAGTGGCAGTGGCAGTGGCAGTGGCAGTGGCAGTGGCGGTGGCAGTGGCAGTGGCAGTGGCAGCGGCAGCGGCAATTTCAGCGGCAGTGGCAGTGCCAGCGACATTCGCACTCGCAACACCCCTGCTGGCGCCAGTGGCAGTGCCAGTGCCGGTGCCACACGTGACGCCACCACCAGTGCTGGCGCCAGCGTCAGCGGCAGTGGTGCCTCCACTAGTACCAGCGGCAGCCGAAGCAGCATGGGTGGTGAGGAATGCGGCGGAGCGGGCGAGGCGGCGCTGCCCGTCACTCCTGAGCTGGTGCACCAGCAGCTGTCGCTCGACGGAGCCGTGTCGCCGCCACCAAACTCGTGGCCGATGGTGTGTGCGTGCGTGTGTGTGCTTGTGAGGGCGTGTGTGTGTGAGGGTGTGTGCTTGTGTGTGTGTGTGTGTTTGTGTGAGTGTGCGTGTGTGTGTGTGTGTGTGAGAGTGTGTGTGTGTGTCTGTGTGTGTGTGTCAAGGTGTGAAGGTGTGAAGGTGTGTGTGCCGTATTGCCACCATCAAACTCGTGGCCTGTGGTGCGCACGTGCCTGCTGTCCTGTGAGGGAGAGAGAGACCCAACCACAGCCCCATCGTCTGATCCGCGCAAGTGGATGCGGTCAAACCGTCTGAGGCGGTCAGGGGTGCGCTTAGGCCTCAGGCGGTGGTGGGCACCTGAGGCGGTCGGGATGGCGCCGAAGGCGGCGCCTGAGGCGATCAGGGGTGCGCCTCAGGCGACGCCTCAGGCGGTCGGCGCGCCTGAGGTGCCGCCTGATCCCAGCCTGATCCATGGAAGTCAATGTGGAATGTGGTAGGGGGGGGAGAGAGAGAGAGAGAGAGAGAGAGAGAGAGAGAGAGAGGGAGAGAGAGAGAGAAAGGGCGTGGCTGTATATATGCGTGCGCGGGGCTGCCAAAGACGGCTCTGCTGTCTCTCTTCTCGCTGGCCGCCCTCTCCTTCTCCCCACACTTCTTAACCCTCCACATCCTCCACACCTCCACACCACACACACTCAGGTCGGCGTCCTCGGCGGATCCGTGCTCCACCGCTGCGTGCTCGAGCTGTCCCTCCCAAAGAGGGCACCAGGGGCCGCCCGGCCACCTAAGTCGTCCGCGCGCATGTTTGCACCGGGGGAATACGCACCGGAGGACCCTCGGGTGGGGCTGTCATGGCAGGTGGGTGGTAGGTGGGTGGCAGGTGGGTGGTACGTGGGTGGTACGTGGGTGGTAGGTGGGTGGCTCTGGCTCTGGCTCTGGCTCTGGCTCTGGCTCTACGTCTGGGTATGGGTATGGGTCTGGTCAGTCACCCTCACCAATGCGCCCCGCTCACCACCGCACGTACCTCACACACACCTCACACCTCTCTCCCTCACCCCACGCCCAGCCTCTCGAGTTCATCGATTCGCAGCCCCGCCTGCGTGCGCGCCCCCACACCACCTCACACCTCCCACCTCTCACACCTCCCACACCCAGCCCCTCGAGTTCATCGACTCTCAGCCACGCCTGCGTGCGCGCCGCCACCCCACCTCTCACACCTCCACCACTTCCCCCACACACCCCACACCCAGCCCCTCGAGTTCATCGACGGGCAGCCACACTTGCGTGCGCGGCTCGTCTTGGCGGGAAGCAGTGACGAGGCCGGTGGCACTGGCAGCAGCAGCAGCAGCAGCGGCAGCAGCAGCAGCAGCAGCAGCACTGGCGCCGGAAGAGGCACTGGCGCCGGCAGCGTGAGCAGCAGCAGCGGCAGCACTGGTGCCGGAAGAGGCAGCACCAGCAACACAGGCACCGGCACCGGCGCCAGCGCTGGCGCTGAAAGAGGCAGCGGCAGCAGCGGCAGCAGCGGCAGCAGCAACAGCAGCACCGGCACCGGCACCGGCGCCAGCGCCGGCACTAGCAGCGCCAGCAGCAGCGCCAGCAGCGCCAGCAGCACCGGCACCGGCGCCAGCAGCGCCAGCAGCGCCAGCAGCGCCAGCAGCGCCAGCAGCGCCGCGTCGTCACCCGAGGGCCTGCTGCTGCGCCTCGGCCTCGGCGTCGGCGGGGCGGGGCTGCTGCTGTCCGGCCGAGCCGCGAGCGCGCTCGGATTTGTTTCCGCGACGACCGCGCTTGCGCCTACCGGGATGATGGCTGGGCCGGGGGAGGTGGGTGGGTGGGTGGCGGGGGGGGGGGGTAGGTGTGTGTGTGTGTGTGTATGTGTGTGTGCATTGAGGGTTGTTTCCGTGACGAACACACTCGCGCCGACTTACACGCACACACACACACACACACACACACAAACACACACACACACCTCCTCCCCCCTCCACACACACACACACACACGCATACACACAGGGGCGTGCGCGCCTGGCGCCTCTCGAGGAGGGGCAGCTGCTGAGCGGGCGCGTGGACAGCGTAAAGCTTCCCGGCGCTGAGTTCAGGTGTGTGTATGTGGGCGGGTGGATGGGTGGGTGAATGTGCGCTGCCTGGCGCACGTGCCTGCGGGCAGCTGTAAGACCCACCACACGCACTCCCACACGCGCGCACGCGCAGGTCTGTGTGCTCCTGTTTTAGCCCATGTCTGACTGTTCGTTCCCCCACCCCAGCCCACACACCCCACCCCACACACACTATCATGCACGCGCAGGTCTGTGCACTGCCTGGTGCACGCGCCCGCGGCTGTAAGACCCACCACACACACTCCCACACGCGCGCACGCGCAGGTCTGTGCGCTGCCTGTTTTAGCTCATGTCTGACTGCTCGTTCCCCCACCCCAGCCCACACACACCACCCCACACACACTATCATGCACGCGCAGGTCTGTGCACTGCCTGGTGCACGCGCCCGCGGCTGTAAGACCCACCACACGCACTCCCACACGCGCGCACGCGCAGGTCTGTGCGCTGCCTGTTTTAGCTCATGTCTGACTGCTCGTTCCCCCACCCCAGCCCACACACCCCACCCCACACACACTATCATGCACGCGCAGGTCTGTGCACTGCCTGGTGCACGTGCCCGCGGCTGTAAGACCCACCACACGCACTCCCACACGCGCGCACGCGCAGGTCTGTGCGCTGCCTGTTTTAGCTCATGTCTGACTGCTCGTTCCCCCACCCCAGCCCACACACCCTACCCCACACACACTATCATGCACGCGCAGGTCTGTGCACTGCCTGGTGCACGCGCCCGCGGCTGTAAGACCCACCACACGCACTCCCACACGCGCGCACGCGCAGGTCTGTGCGCTGCCTGTTTTAGCTCATGTCTGGCTGCTCGTTCCCCCACCCCAGCCCACACTCCCCACCCCACACACACTATCATGCACGCGCAGTTATGTGCGCTGCCTAGTGCACGCGCCCGCGGCTGACGGCGTGCCCCTCTCGCTCGCCAACCTCCCGCACGCGCCTCCAGACCTGCAGGTGGGTGGGAGATCGTGGGCGCTTGGTACGTGGGCCCTTGGTGGGTGGGCGCTTGGAAGGTGGGCGCTTGGCGGGTGGGCGCTCGGTCGGTTGGCGCAAGTCATCCTCCCGCACGCGCCGCTAGACCTGCAGCTAGGCGGGAGATTGTGGGCGCTTGGTACGTGGGCTCTTGGTGGGTGGGCGCTTGGTAGGAGGGCGCTTGAAAGGTGGACGCTTGGTACGTGGGCTCTTGGTGGGTGGGCACTTGGTGGGTGGGCGCTTGGTGGGTGGGCGCGCTCGGTCGGTTGGCGCAAGTGGACCTCCCGCACACGCCGCCGGACCTGAAGCTAGGCGGGAGATTGTGGGCGCTTGGTACGTGGGCTCTTGGTGGGTGGGCGCTTGGTGGGTGGGCGCTTGGTCGGTTGGCGCAAGTCAACCTCCCGCACACGCCGCCGGACGTGCAGGAAGGTGGGCGCTTGGTACGTGGGCTCTTGGTAGGTGGGCGCTTGGTAGGAGGGCGCTTGGAAGTGGACGCTTGGTGGGTGGGCGCTCGGTCGGTTGGCGCAAGCCAGCCTCCCGCACGCGCCGCCGAGCCAGCAGCTAGGCGGGAGATTGTGGGCGCTTGGTACGTGGGCTATTGGTGGGTGGGCGCTTGGTAGGAAGGCGCTTGAAAGGTGGACGCTTGGTACGTGGGCTCTTGGTGGATGGGCGCTTGGTGGGTGGGCGCGCTCGGTCGGTGGGCGCAAGTCAACCTCCCGCACGCGCCGCCAGACCTGCAGGTGGGTGGGAGATTGTGGGCGCTTGATGCCTGGGCTCTTGGTAGGTGAGCGCGCTCGGTCGGTGGGCGCGCTTGTTCGGTCCCGCACGCACCGCCGGACCTGCAGGTAGGCGGGGCTTGCGCGGTCTTTCCTGGTAGAGACCACCTGGAGCCCTATATAGCCCAGGCCTTTACTCAAACCCCGGGGGGGTTGCGCACGTTCATGTAAAAGAGAAACCTGAAACAAAACCCAGGCAGGTGCTTCGCGCAAACTCTGGGGATGCAATGATGATGGATGATGGAGATCTGGATGATGGATGGATGATGGATGGATCTCGATGATGGATCTGGATGATGGATCTCGATGGTGGATCTGGATGATGGATGATGGAGATCCGCGTGCGATTCTGCGCGCCTCTGGTGCTGTCATGTCTGAACCCTGAGATCTCACCTGGCCAGCACCAAACTGTCAACACACCCCTACGTCTCCCACCGTGATGGTGGATGTTACGGTCAGGGACACCTCTAAAGGCGTATAAGACCGTGCTCGGTGCGCATGGCCCGAGCACCTTACTGAGATGGCTGGCTGTTGGTGGTAGGGAACCTCAACTCTGTAAAGAGCGTGGGCGCACCCCTAGGTCCCCTACCGCAGCGGCAGCAAACGCTTGTGTGAAGATGAAGACCGTGTGAAGATTGTAGGCACGGCTCGCCGACTCAGCATCCCTCAACAAACAACCTCTAGCACTCCCTGGTAGGCTGGCACGCTGCGTGGCCTTGCGGGCTCTACTAGTAGAGTTCCCCTAGACGTGTAGTCTAGGCCTTAACTCACGCCCCGGGGTCCTCCGGGCGTGTACATGTAAAAACTGTAAAAACTCCCGAACCCCTGGCTGACCCCTGGTAGGCTGGCGCGCTGCATGGCCTTGCGGACTCTCCTAGTAGAGCCCCTCTAGACGTGTAGTCTAGGCCTTCACTCACACGCACGTGTAAAACCTGTAAAAATACGCCCTTGACTGACGACACGTGCGCGCGTTCTGGCATGTGCGCAGCTGTCGTACCGCGCGGACGGCGTGCTGTGCGCGGATGCGCTCAGGGGCGTGACGATCGTGCTCGACTTTCCCAACCGGCGGGTAGCGATTGTGGAGCTGGCGGCGCCGGCGCGCGCTCAGGGCGGGTGGGGCTTCTAGTCCACTAGACGCAGCTGTCTCGCTTACTGTGCATGGCTCAGAAGCCCTGGTAGGCTGGCGCGCTGCGTGGCCTTGCGGGCTTTCTGAGTGGACGTGTAGTCTAGGCCTTTACTCACGCCCCGGGGTCCTCTGGGCGCACGTGTGTAAAACCTGTTTAACCATGGTTCAGAAGCCCCAGGACTTCCCCACACCGGCCGGTGGCGATTGTGGAGCTGGCGGTGCCGGCGCGTGCAAAGGGGGGGTGGGGCCTCTAGTCCACTGATGATGATGATGATGATGATGATGGATTTTACAGTCAGGGACACCTCTAAAGGCGTATAAGACCGTGCTCGGCGCCATATGGCCCGAGCACCTTACTGAGATGGCTGGCTGTTGGTGGTGATGATGATGGATCTTACAGTCTGTGTGACACCAGTATGATGTATAAGACCGGTGTCGGCGCTAGCGCCCGACACCTTAAACTCAGTTTCAGTGGGAAACTGGCTGGCTACCTGGTAGGGGTGAGGGTAAACCCCCACACGCGCGCACGCACTGGACCTAGACAGGACACTGGGCCCCCAGATCCACCCTATACCACCCAGGTAGTGACAGCAACGCATTGTTGGTGTGCGCCTGTGTTCTACTACTAGTCCCGCCGCCGCCATTGGCTCCAGCAATCTCCTCCATGCCCGCCAGCAATCTCCTCCACGCCCGCCAGCAATCTCCTGTATGCCCGCCAGCAATCTCCTCCATGCCCGCCAGCAATCTCCTGTATGCCCGCCAGCAATCTCGTCCATGCATGGGCGCCGCCATGCGATCTCCATGCGCCGCGCCGCGCTCCATGCGCGCCAGCACCCGTACCACCCGCCTCATTCCCGTTCTTTAGCCATTCCCCGTGACACCTATGGCTGATCCTTGTTCCGCCGTCCCCTTTGGCATCTGTAACCCGTATCCTCTCCCTGTAGCCTCATTCCCCGTTCTTAACCGCCATCTCCATTATGGTGCCCGCCCGCTGGTGGGGCCTCGCCTCGCCCATGCCGCACGGCTAGTGTATTGATTGCTGCGCCATCTATAATCTGCGCCTTGGGGCAGGGAACCCCTGCGCCACAACCTCCTCACAAAGCCTAGCCGCATGTGCCTCGCTTCCCATGTTTCTCAATTTCTCGCCATCCGCTTCCATGCTGCCGCCTGCAATCTCCTCCACGCCCGCGAGCAATCTCCTCCATGCCCGCCAGCAATCTCCTCCATGCATGCACGCGCAGAGCGCCGCCATGCAACCCCCATGCGCCGCGCGCGCCATGCGCGCGCCGCGCCCGCCAGCTCCCGTAGCCTCATTCCCCGTTCTTTATCCATGCGCCGTGACGCACTAGCCTTGTCCGCCGTCCCCTGGCATGCATAACCCGTAGCCTCATCCCCGGTAGCCGCATTCCCCGTTCTTAGCCGCCATCTCCATTATGGTGCCCGCCCGCTGGTGGGCCTCGCCTCGCCCCATGCCGCACGGCTGGTGCATCGATCGCGTCGCCATCTAATAATCTGCGCCTTGGGGCAGGGAACCCCTGCGCCGCAACCTCCTCACAAAGCCTAGCCGCATGTGCCTCGCTTCCCATGTTTCTCAATTTCTCGCCATCCGTCTCTCTCTTCCATCCAGGCACAGTAAACCATTAGGAGCCGCAATCTGCTTGAGTTCCGATCGTTGTGAGAGGGGGTGCATGCTCGCCGCAATTCTCGCCATCGTGCATCGTGCTCTCCATCGTACCGCTGCCCCATCTGCCACATAGCCTCGCCCCATCAGGACCAGTTCATCAGTAGCGCTGTGCGTCACAGCCGCTCAGGGTAAATTTCCAGATTTTCAGCCGCCCAGTACCAAGCGCAGTCGTCCCGGTGGTAGGGAACCCCAACTCTGTAAAGAGCGTGGGCGCACCCCTAGGTCCCCTACCGCAGCGGCAGCAAACGCTTGTTGAAGTTGGTGAGCGCATGTTGGGAAACGGAAAACGCAAGGCAGGTTCGTCGCCAATTGCCAGAAGAGACATCCCCCCGTGGGGAGAAAGGCCAAGACGTGGCCGAAAAGGATATCCAGCCGGGCCGCAACCTCTAACGTGTTAAGGGGTTTTCTAACTGGGATTTCAACCAGCATTCACAGGATTCTCAACCTGTTACCCTTAACCCGGCTCTGAGCAGAAGCTGACCCCTTGTAGTTGCACCGAGCACGACATTGGACGTGTCGCAGGCCCCCCCCCTGCTGAAGGGGGGAGGCACAGAAGGACTCGGTGAGGGGCACATCCCTAAGCCTAACTACCTAGAAAGGGGCTGGAAAAGGCGGTCAGTAGTGACCAACAGTGTGGGATTTGGTGATAGGTTAGAAAGCAAGCTTGCCCCCCGGTTATAGCGGATAAATATGTTCCTTCTGCATACTCCGTTTTGAGGTCGTCATCTTTGAGGCAGCTTTCACGTGTGAGACCCAGCGTGGGCATTTCTCAGGTGCGCCAGCTGCGGTGCACTGCAAACGGCACAGTCCACCGCAGCTCCTCGGGAACCCACGCTTGGGTCCCCGCCACTATCGTGGCTGCCTCATTGACTCCTAATTCAAAACATCGTTCGCTTCAGGTCAATTATTCCTCCCGATCCTCTACCATCTCCAGGCTTGTGTTACGTATATCAAGGCACGAGACCAGAAAGTTGGCCATGTCACGCCAAAAACAAGGGTAAAGTAGCCCCGGGCTGGGGTTCATAAACGCCCGCATCTTCGCATCCAAGCCTTTATCGTCCCCAGGGACGCTCAGGAAAAGGGTGTGGAACTGTACGCGTGTCTCCGTATACGCTGGACACTCGAAAATCACGTGTGCCTCATCCTCCCGCATGCCACAAAGGCGACAGAGCCTCTGGCTGCGTGGCTCTGCCTGCGCCGTGTGGCGCCCCTTCTCTATCTGCAGTTCATGCAGCCCCATTCTAAAGCGTGCGAGTGTCGTGATCTGGGCGGCGCTGTTCAGCCCCGTCCAGAGCATTGGTGCGCCGCCACAGTCGTCTGCCATCCACCGCAAGTAAGTAAGCATCTTGAAGCGGTGTGACCATGAGTCAGGCACTGAGCGGACGACGCTGAGCTGGTTGGCGTCCTCTGGCAGCTCTGGTGTGCTGGTCTCTGATGCCAGCCAACCTGCCGCTGCTGTCTCTAGCAGGCGGGCGATGCCCCCCGCCTCCTGGCCCCACACCAGCGTGTGCCCCACTGTGCTGAGGCACTCGCTCAGCTGTGCCACCCAGCTCTCTCGCACGCCACCCGCCGCTAGCTCCCAGCTCTCCCGCATTGCCGCCTTCAGCAGATCGCCATCCGGCCGCCGTAGCGCTTTCGCCCAGAAGCGCGCCGCCTGCCGCAGCCAGTCGGTCGACAGCGGTCGCCAGCCCACCTCCGTCGCCAGCAGCGATAGCTGTTGCCCACACCTGCGAATACGGAGGGCCTCGCGCACAGATTGCAAGTGCAGGGCTTCCATGGCGCGCCACTTGCGGCGCGCCGCCTTGGAGGGGCCCCCGTCCCCTCCAGCCAACCCCCACTTGTCGGCTGCCCCCGAGAAGATCCCCTGTACCCCCATGCCCGCCCCCGCCATCAACCCTGGGCCCCAGATCTCGCACCCGTAGTTAATTACAGGTCGCACCAGTGCGTTGAACAGGTGCGCCTTTACTCCCACGTTGTGGAGGCCCATGGCATCGTATCTGCGCGCTAGGGCGAAGCGTGCACGCTGGCCCGCCCCCTGCCTCTGCTCCAGCCCCGCGCCTATTGCCCGACGGCTCCCAAAAAGCATGCCCAGATATTTAAACTCGTGATTGATGGGCAGGTCCATACCAGCGTACTTCAGGGTCACCCTTCCCCTGGCGCTCGTGACCGGGCAGTACTGGTCGTTAAACACCACCCCCTCAGATTTGCGGACATTGACAGTGAGAGCGTGCGTCCTGCAAAAAACGTGAAGTGCATCTAGCAAGCGCTGGAGCGCCTCCGGCGTCTCTGCCATGAGCACGAGGTCATCTGCATACAAGAGTAACCGTAGGAGCCGCCTGTTTGCTCCTGTCCCTAGGGGGACCCCGACCTCTGGCATCTGTGCGTCAAGCTCCCCTTCTAGTGAGTCGATAAACAGCCCAAACAAAAGCGGCGACATTGGGTCGCCCTGCATGACCCCCTGGCGTGTGGTGAAGCCTGGTCCCACCGTGCCGTCTATGCGCACGCACATGCCAGCCCCATCGTACAGTGATGTCAGGGCTGCTAAAAACGCCCCCCCCACCCCCAGGCTCTTAAGGCACTCCCACATGAGCTGCCGATGCACGCAGTCGTATGCCTTTCTAAAGTCGATGAAGGCAGTATACGATGATGGATATTACAGTCTGTGTGACACCAGTAATGATGTATAAGACCGGTGTCGGCGCTAGCGCCCGACACCTTAAACTCAGTTTCAGTGGGAAACTGGCTGGCTACCTGGTAGGGGTGAGGGTAAACCCCCACACGCGCGCACGCACTGGACCTAGACAGGACACTGGGCCCCCAGATCCACCCTATACCACCCAGGTAGTGACAGCAACGCATTGTTGGTGTGCGCCTGTGTTCTACTACTAGTCCCGCCGCCGCCATTGGCTCCAGCAATCTCCTCCATGCCCGCCAGCAATCTCCTCCACGCCCGCCAGCAATCTCCTGTATGCCCGCCAGCAATCTCCTCCATGCCCGCCAGCAATCTCCTGTATGCCCGCCAGCAATCTCGTCCATGCATGGGCGCCGCCATGCGATGTCCATGCGCCGCGCCGCGCTCCATGCGCGCCAGCACCCGTACCACCCGCCTCATTCCCGTTCTTTAGCCATTTCCCGTGACACCTATGGCTGATCCTTGTTCCGCCGTCCCCTTTGGCATCTGTAACCCGTATCCTCTCCCTGTAGCCTCATTCCCCGTTGTTAACCGCCATCTCCATTATGGTGCCCGCCCGCTGGTGGGGCCTCGCCTCGCCCCATGCCGCACGGCTAGTGTATTGATTGCTGCGCCATCTATAATCTGCGCCTTGGGGCAGGGAACCCCTGCGCCACAACCTCCTCACAAAGCCTAGCCGCATGTGCCTCGCTTCCCATGTTTCTCAATTTCTCGCCATCCGCTTCCATGCCCGCCTGCAATATAGTATACAGCGGTTTTCGCTCATGGCTGCGCCTCTCAATCATGTGCTGTAGGATGAAGGCATTGTCAGGGGTCCCCCGCCCCTTCCGGAACCCTGCCTGCCCGGCGGCTCTATGGCCGCCCTTCTCAGCAAGGTCGTCTAGTCTGCGGAGTAGCACCAGACTATAGAGCTTAGCAAGCGCCCCACCCACCGTGATGCCCCTATAGTTGTCCCGCTCGTCCAGATTGCCTTTCTTCGGCACCGGCGTGACTGCCCCCATGTGCCATGCTTTGGGATACCCCTCGCGGAAGACCCGATTGAGTAGATGTGTGATCGGTTCAAGCAGCGCGTGTTGCGGCTCGCTCCCCTCCACATCTCCCCCACCCCCTGTGTCCCCCTCCCCAGTCCATGCCCTTTGATAAAATTCCACCGGTACGCCGTCCACGCCCGGCGCTTTGCCCGCCGCCATGCCCAGGAGGGCTGTGCTCACCTCGTCCTCGGTGATCCAAGCGTTGAGTACTCGTGCCCGCTGCTTATTTCCTTCGGAGGCATCCGAAAACGGGTTCCCTCCCTCCTGCAGCTCCCCATGGGCATGCTCGCCCCAACCAGGCCCTCAAAGTAGGTCGTCCACCCCTCTACATCCCTCAGCCCCCCTCCCTGGCTCCCTGGTTTAACCTTGCGCCAGAATTTCCTGGGGGCGCCATGCATGTGTTTGAGCATAGCGTCGTACTCCTGGGCCTCCCATGCCCGGCGCACGCGTCGCGTGGTCTGCCTATACGCCCTGAACGCTGCTGAGGTCAGCGTCGACTGCGCCCCGTGCGCCCTCTCGGCCTCTCGATACGCCTGCCGTGCCTCCTTGCACTCCTGGGCATACCATGTGTTGTGTGGTCGCACTGATGCGCCCCCCCCCCCTGGTTTTACCAGCACCGCCCCAGCCGCCCCTGACGCGTGCAGCGCCCGCGCTGCCCGCTCAACCGCCCCTTCTAGGAGCGCCTGCTCCTCATCTACCGTGGGGGCCTCCCGCGCCCCCTTGATCTCTGCCGCCACCCCCTGCAGCTCCCGTGCGTAGGCACGCTCCCCCCCCTCAGGCCACCTAAATCTAGTTGGCGTGGTGCATGGCATGGTGGGGTGTGGCGTGGCGACCGCCTCACCGGCCGCCTCGCCCATGGTCAGCACAACTGGGCAGTGGTCAAAGGACCCCTTCCAGCCTGGCAGGGTGGGGATCGTATGCACCCTGAGCGTGGCCCCCTCCCGCGGGGCCCCCGTCTCGCTAAACATGAGTGCCGGCGATGCAACGTGGTAGTCAACAACGCTGTGCGCATTCCTGCCTGTTGCATGGAATGTGTGTGCTCCCCCCTCATCCTCTGGCAAGCGCCCGTTCAGAATCACCATCCCGGTGTCTCGGCACAGTCTAATCATGTCCCTCCCGTGCGCGTTCTGCGGCCCGTGGTCGGCAGACGTCCGCTGTCCTACCCGCCCAGCCCGTGTGATGTCCCAAGCGGTCAGCGCGAGGGCGGGGTCACCCCCCTCGGCGTCGTGCCCCCCCTGTCGTCCGCTTGGCCGGTGCGGGCGTTGAGGTCCCCCAAAACTAGCACCTCCCCCAGCTCCCTGTACTTGGCTATCCCTTGGGCGAGAGCCAGCATGTGGGCTTCCGCCGACAGGCTCCCGCCCTCCCGCTTCAGGTACGTGGAGGTGGGGGGGGGAGGTAGACAGCGCACGCGTACACGTCCCTCCCCCCCTTGAGCCTAATCCTGAACCAAAGCATCCCCAGCGCTGGGGTGTCTTCCACCACCTTGACGTGGCTCGCGATCGTGGAGCGCACATGAAGCGCCACCCCCCCGTGTTTAGCGGTGTATGGGCGTCGGCTGCATGCTAGGCACTTGAACCCCCTAATAGCCCCGGGGGCCTCGCCGGTATGCCCAGTTTCAGTGAATGCGATGATGTCCGTTGTGGCCCAGAGCCAGTTACTGACGTCGGCGCTCTGGTCTATGTGATAGTGTTGCCCTTTAACGTTCCACGTCATTACGCGTAACCCGATGCCGGGGCGTGGCCCGGCCGGCTGGGCCCGGCCCCGCCGTGCCCGGCCATCCCGGTGTGCTCCGCGTCGTGCATGGGGCCCATTGCCGCCACCGGGGGCGCCCCCAGCGCCCCCAGTGGCCCTGCCCCCCCCCTCGCCGACCCCATGCCCTGCTGCTGTTCCATTCCAGCATGCTGCTGCCCTACGCCAATGGGGTCCCATGCCGGCGGCCCAGTCATCACCTGATGCGGCGGCCCCGCCGCCAGTGGTGTCCCCCCCCGCCCGTCCCCGCATGCTGGCCCCCCCCAGCCTGCTGGTGCTGCCACATGCCCATGTGTTGCGGCCCCCATGTTTGTGCCCCCGCCTGCTGATGTTGCTGCTGCAGCTGCTGCTGCATCCCCATTGCCATCTGGTGCTGCGTCTGCTGCTGCGCCTGCCCCATGCCCTCATGTGCCAGTGCTTGTGCCTGTGCCAGTGCCTGTGCCTGTGCCTGTGCCTGTGCCTGTGCCTGTGCCTGTGCCTGTGCCTGTGCCTGTGCCTGTGCCTGTGCCTGTGCCTGTGCCTGTGCCTGTGCCTGTGCCTGTGCCTGTGCCTGTGCCTGTGCCTGTGCCTGTGCCTGTGCCTGTGCCTGTGCCTGTGCCTGTGCCTGTGCCGTGCCTGTGCCTGTGCCTGTGCCTGTGCCTGTGCCTGTGCCTGTGCCTGTGCCTGTGCCTGTGCCTGTGCCTGTGCCTGTGCCTGTGCCTGTGCCTGTGCCTGTGCCTTTGTGTGCCTGTGCCTGTGCCTGTGCCTGTGCCTGTGCCTGTGCCTGTGCCTGGGCCTGTGCCTGTGCCTGTGCCTGTGCCTGTGCCTGTGCCTGTGCCTGTGCCTGTGCCTGTGCCTGTGCCTGTGCCTGTGCCTGTGCCTGTGCCTGTGCCTGTGCTTGCGCGCCATTGCCCATGTGCTGCTGCCTTGCGTTTGTGTGCTGCGGCACACGCAATGCCTGCAGCCCTGCAGCCTGTTGCTGCTGCCCCATGCCCATCTGTTGCCCCGTGCCCGTTAGCTGTTGCAGCTGCTGCTGCAGATGGTGTATCCAACTGTGTATCCAACTGTGTGAAGATGTGGTGTGCATGGCTTAGCAGCCGCAGGAAACCCCCAAGCGGCTGGCAACTGCCGAGCTGGCGGCGCCGGCGATCGGAAAGGGCAGGTGGGGCTTTTAGTCACTTACAGCAGCTGTCTCCAACTGTGTGAAGATGTGGTGTGCATGGCTCAGCAGCCGCAGGACTTCCCCCAACCGGCCGGTGGCGATTGCCGAGCTCGCGGCGCCGGCGATCGGAACAGGCAGGTGGGGTTTCTAGTCACTTCCAGCAGCTGTCTCGCACACGGTGCATGGCTCAGAAGCCCCAGGACTTCCCCAACCGGCCGGTGGAGATTTTCGAACTGGCGGCGCCGGCGAACGGAAAGGGGGGTGGGGCTTCTAGAAGCTAGGAGCTAGCTAGGAGCTAGCTAACGCGGTGCTGTTGTTGAATACGGTGGCACTGGCTCTGAGAGGCTGTGTTTGTGGCTGTGATTGTGGCTGCTCGCGCTGGGGCGTCACGGTGGTCGTGGCAGCTACGCTGGGTCGCACACCAGCGCCGACACCCGCCTGGCAGATGCTTGGTGCTCGCGGCGGCCGCACCTGGCAGTGCAGTCTGCAGTCTGCAACAGAGCGCGCGTGTAGCTCCGGGTGCTGGCATGCCCCACGCACAGGCAAGTTGCAAGTTACACGGAGGGTCCACCTAAGCAGGCTACTCTTCTCCTAGAGATCCCCGCTGATACTGCAGCCCACTTTTGTGTACTAGAGAACCGCCGGCTCCCGCACAAGCATCCCCAACGTGCCCCAAATACGCCCCCAGCGCAAACACTGTCACCACCAAAACACATGCTGCGCGCTTCTGTCTGCCACCCACGACTTGCACCGTGTTTACAAACATAGCACAGATCTTGTGTCACATTGGCCAATCTAAGGAGCTCAAACGAACTGATTAAAATCGGCAGCGCCCGCGGTGGCGGAGGTCACAGACGGGGTCGTGCCCTCCCCCCCTCCCCTCTCCCTCCCTCTGCTCAGCTACCAATCTGCAACCCATCCATCATCACGACGGCATCAATCCATCATCACGATGGCGGCTTTTAGCCGACCGACTGCGTGCGCATGGTCCATGCCAGCGCCGATGGCGCCGATTATTCTCTTTAGAAAGAGACGACGCGCATCACTACGTATGTGTTGCCGCGGCCTCAGTTCTTGGCCGACACCGCGTGCGCGTAGCCCGTGCCGCCGCCGCCTCCGTGCGTCCCGTTGGTGCCGAGCAGCGGCGTCTTGTTGTCGCCATCTTTATCGGCTGGCGCGAGCTCGGCCACGACCTTCTCGGCGGGCTGCGCCGCCTGCGACACGCATACGTGTGTGTGTGTGTGTGTGTTTGTGCGTTTGTCTGTGCGTGTGTGTGCGTCCTCAGCGGCGCGTAACCCGCGCGTGCATGTGTGTGTGTGTGTGTTGTAGTTGTCGTACGCCACCCACCTTCATCGCCTGGATCTTCTGGAAGTTGTAGTACATGACCCCCCCCCCTCGCCTGGATCTTAGTAAGAAGAGTTGTAGTACTCACCTTCATCGCCAGGATCTTCTGGTAGTTGTAGTACATGACCCCGCAGAACGAGATGCCGTACCCAAACAGCTGGATCATCGTGACGGTGTTGCCGAAGATGACGACAGAGAGGCCGATCAGCAGCCAGTCCTGTTGTGTGTGTGTATACATGTGTGTGTGAGCGTGTGTGTTGGGGGGGGGGCACGCTTGTCTTGCCGATGAGCGTTCCGCTACCCCCCCACCATCCACATGTATCCACACTTTTCACACGTATGCACACTTTTCACACCAACCCACACGTATCCCCACACCTTGACGACGCCCGCGATGTTCATTGTGAGCGCGCTGGTCTTGCCGATAAGCAGGAAGACGGCCATGTTGAGGCCAAAGGCGATGGAGGCGGAGCCGAGCAGCAGCGGGATGTTGATGTTGACGTCGGGGTCGGACATGATCTGCGTGTGTGTGTTTGTGTGCGTGTGTGTCTGACATGCTCTGCGCGTGTGTGTGTGTGTGTGTGTGGTCGATTCTACAGTCTGTCGGACACCTCTGATGGCGCATAAGACGCCAGCAGCGTGTGTGTGTGTGTGTGTTTGTGTGTGTGTGTGAGGCGGAGCCGAGCAGCAGCGGGATGTAAATGTTGACGTCGGGGTCAGACATGATCTGCGCGCGTGTGTGTGGGCGTGTGTGGGCGTGTGTTTCAGACATGATCTGCGTGTGAGTGTGTGTGTGCGTGTGTGTGTGTGGTCGATTTTACAGTCCGTCGACACCTCTGATGGCTCATTAGACCCCAGCAGCGTGTGTGTTTGTGTGTGTGGGGGAAGAGGGTCGATTTTACAGTCCTTCGGACGCATCTGATGGCCTATTAGACCCCAGCAGCGTGCGTGTTTGTGTGTGTGTGGGGGGGGGGGTTGAGTTTACAGTCCGTCAGACGCATCTGATGGCGCATTAGACCCCAGTAGCAGCGTGTGTGTATGTGTGTGTGTGTGTGTCGGCACTTGGCAGGCTCAATGTATGTGAATGGAAGGAACAGAAGAACACAAAGCAGCAGGGCACCCAACCACCCTTCCCATCCACACATTCAACTCCAAGCCCCCTGCGCCCCCAAGCCCAAAGCCTTCTGATTTATCAGCCTCATCTCAACACCACCCACACACACACCTTGGGCAGCTCAATCTAGGTGAACGGGAGGAACAGGAACACAAAGCAGCAGGGCACCCAACCACCCTTCCCATCCACACATTCAACTCCAAGCCCCCTCCGTCCCCAAGCCTGCCCCCAAAGCCCCAAGATTTCTAGAACACCTCCCCCCTTGTTGAGATGAAGGCTGATGAATCAGTCGTGAATCCCACATGGCTTCGCAGCGGCAGGACGCCACATGGGCCTCACCAGTGGATTACCAGCCTCATCTCACCCCCCCCCCCTTACACACACACACACCTTGGGCAGCTCAATGTGTGTGAATGGGGGGAACAGGAACACGAAGCAGCACGACGCACACCACCTCCTATCCCCTCCACCCTGATCAATGCCAGGACAGCCCGAACTACCCCCCCCCACCCCCACCACACACAAACACACACACACACACACACACACACACACCTTCGGCAGCTCAATGTAGGTGAACGGGAGGAACAGGAACACGAAGCAGTACGGTGCACGCGACCACCTTTCCCCTCCACCTTCAAGCTCCCTCCGCCCCCAAGCCCAAAGCCTTCTGATTCATCAGCCTCATCTCAACACCTCACCCCACACACCTTGGGCAGCTCAATGTGGGTGAAGGGCAGGAACCGTAACACAAAGCAGCACGGTGCACGCGACCCCCTTCCCATCCACCCCTCCACCTCCAAGCCCCCTCCGCCCCCAAGCCCCAAGTTTTGCTTGTTTAGACCCCCCACCTCCCCCTTGTTGACATGAAGGCTGATGAATCAGTAGTGAATCCCACATGGCTTCGCAGTGGCAGGACGCCATATATGAGCCCCACTACTGGTTTATCAGCCTCATCTCCCCCCCACACCCACACCCACACCGACACCTTCGGCAGCTCAATGTGGGTGAACTGGGGGAACTAGAAGACGAAGCAGCACGATGCACGCGACCACACATTCCCTCGACCCCTCCACCTCCAAGCCCCCTCCGCCCCTTCATCTCTCAACCCCCAGGTTGTGAACAAACTCCCACACCCGCCCATGTTTCAAGAGATGAAGGCTGATGCACCAGCAGTGAATCCCACATGGCTTCCTAGCAGTAGGACGCTACATGGGCCTCATCTCAAACCCCACCCACACACCCACACCATGGGCAGCTCAATGTGTGTGAACGGGAGGAACAGGAACACAAAGCAGCACGGTGCCCCCTGTTGAAGTGAGGTGAGGCCCTCACTTCACCCCCACCCCCACCCCGGGGCCGTACAAATGGATCCGGATCGGATGCCGACTGCTTGGTGGGCAGGTGGGCCCACACACACCTTGGGCAGCTCATTGTGGGCCTCACTTCTGATTGATCAGACTCACCTCAACCCCCCTTCCCCTCAACCCCCCCCCCCACACACACACACACCTTGGGCAGCTCAATGTAGGTGAACGGGAGGAACAGGAACACGAAGCAGCACGGAGCGATGTGGTACAGCGTGGAGACCGGGTTGAGCTTGATGCCACGCTTCTGCGAGCGTGTGTATGGTGGTGGTGGGGGCATGTGTGTGTGTGTGTGTGTGTGTGTGTGGAGACCGGGTTGAGCTTGATGTCGCGCTTCTGCGCGTGTGTGTGTGCATGTGTGTGTGTGTGCATGCGTGTGTGTGTGTGCATGTGTGTGTGCGTGTGTGTGCATGTGTGTGTGTGTGTGTGTGTGTGGCACCGGGTTGAGCTGGATGCCGCGCTTCTGCGAGCGTGTGTGTGGTGGTGGGGGGGGGGGGAGGGGGGAGTGTGTGTGTGTGTGTGTTGTGTTTATGTGTTTGTGATGTGGTACATGTGTGTCGTTTTTAGTGTTTATGTGTTTTTGGTACATGTGTGTCGTTTTTAGTGTTTATGTGTTTTTTTTAGTGTTTATGTGGGTTTTTTTGTGTTTATGTGTTTGTGATGTGGTACATGTGTGTCGTTTTTAGACACCGCTTCTACACTCTCAAGTCCAACACTGTCCAACACAGTCCAACACACCGCTTCTACGCTCTACTAGTGCGCTCGGGGGGGTGGCAACCCCCCGGGCGCGCTGCGATCCAGGTGTCGACGACGCGAGTCCGATGACCCTGTAGCGTAGAGCCAACCCAAGGAGGGCATACCGGCCCGGCATCACAGACGGCCAAGGACGCCTCGCGGACTTGAGCTGGCTGGCCGCGGATGCGAGCAAAGGGGAAACAAGGCACCCCATGCATGCAGCCTTTTCCTGCCCAGTCCCCGCGTGTAGCGGGGCACGCCTGGCGACGCGTCCAAGTCGTCAATCAGAACACCAGAGTGGCTACGTTCAACGTGCGGACATGTCCTGCAGAGGACGAGGGACTGGTCAAACTGGCGAGTCTGGTGCAAGATTGCGCCAAGCTTAGCGTCGGTGTTGCAGCGCTTCAGGAGCTGCGCAGGACCGGCTCCGGGGAGGCGCAAGTGGCTACGGGCGACACGTCGTGGACGCTGCTATGGTCGGGTGGGGAGCACCGGCAGCGTGGGGTGGGCTTGCTGTTGTCCCCTGCATGGGCATCGGCACTCGTCTCCTGGGAGGCGGTGTCCGACCGCCTCATCCAGGCCCGCTTTGCAGCGGACCGTGGGCAGATGATCACCATCGTCAGCGCCTACAGTCCAACGGAGGCGGCGAGCGACGAGGAGGCTGGCGACTTCTACCTTCGAGTAGCGGCGCTCGCGGACAAGGCCAACGACAAGCGCGATCTGCTCATCATGGCAGGTGATTTCAATGCAGCAGTGGGGAGGGATTCGGTGTCCGACCACGAATGCGTTGGCAAGCACCTGCCCCTCACGGAGCCAGCGGTGGCCAGCAGGAACGGTCGCCTGCTCCTTGACACTGCCACTGCATGCAGCCTGCGCGCTGCCAACACTCTCTACCCCCACAGGCCTGAGCACCAGTACACCCACATCAGCCCCATGGCTGTTGCACAGAGCAGACGGCATGCATGCTCTGTGCGCCGCCTGCACAGCGTCAAGGACTACATCCTGGTTGCGCGCCGCCGCATGCATGCGGTGACAGACTGTAGGGTGCGTAGGAGCCCAACCTGGGACAGCGATCACCGCATGGTGGTACTGTCCATGCGCCTCCGCATGCGAGCCTCCCGCCATGCAGGCGGCTCTCAGCGGCGCGCATGGGACTCTTCACAACTGCGGCGCCCGGCTGTCCGTCGTGAGTTCAACCTCCAGCTGTCCGATCGCTTTGGGCTGCTGGAGGCCGTGCCGCCCGAGGGCGCTGATGCCCAGGCGGAGTACGACGCGATGGCTGCTGCCATTCGCGAGGTGGCCATCAACCACCTCGCTCCACGCGGCAGCCGCCGGCGGCGCGGCTGGCAGTTCACTCTGTCGCAGCACACCCTCCGGCTCATGGACGCCCGACAGCGCGCGCACACGGCATGGCTCAGGAGCAAGTCTGCTGCTGCCAAACGAGAGCGCAACCGCGCCAACCGCGCGGCCGACGCAGCTGTGCAGAGAGACAGGGAGAGGTGGATCGGCCAGCAGGTGGCGGAGGCGCAAGACATGCTACGCAAGAAGAATCTGCGCCAGTTTGCGCGCGCGTGCGACAGGCTGGCGGGCCGCAGCCGCAGCCATCAGATCCCACCTGCCATGCGGGACGTCTCGGGCGCGCTGCACAGCGGTCCAGACGGGGTGCTGAAGGCCATGACAGAGTCATTCGACAAGCTATATGGCGGGGAGACCAAGCTCAGCGACGAGACCCTGAACCAGCTGGAGAACGATGTAGCGGCGTTTGAGCTCACACGCGCCACAGAGGTGGACGAGGCGCACGGGCGCCCCCCTGACCTGGCTGAGACGGAGGCGTGTGTGCGAGCGTTGCGCTCGGCCGCCGCTCCGGGCGGTGACCAGCTGGACGCCATGCTGTTGCGGTGCCCACCTGCCATCGCATGGCTCCACCGGGTCATCATCGCCGTATGGCGGTCGGGGAGAGCCCCGAGGGAATGGAAAACTGCTATTATCACACCGTTATATAAGGGGAAGGGTCCGCGTGACTCCCCTGGTAACTACCGCGGTATAAGCCTTCTCTCTATTGCCGGGAAAGTGTACGCTGCCATACTTCTGCACCGCGTCTCCACGCAGGTTGATGGTCAGTTGCATGAGGCTCAGTGTGGTTTCAGAAAAAGCAGAGGCACTGTTGATGCGATTTTTACTCTGCGCTCGCTGAGCGCGGCACATGCCGAGTACAAACAATGCATGGCTGTGGCATTTGTCGACTATTCTAAAGCTTACGATTGCATAAACCGTGCGGCACTGTGGAGAGTCCTTAGATTATATAGTGTTCATCCGCACATTATTGATCTGTTGGAGGATCTTCACACCAACACCGCAGCTGCCGTGCGGCTGGCTGGGAAAATCGGGCACGAATTCCCCGTGTCGTCTGGTGTGCGACAGGGGTGCGTCATTGCTCCTGTGTTGTTCAATGTTTTTATTGACCACATAGTGAAAAAGGCGCTAGACATGATGCCAGAGGGGGCTGGCGTGTCAGTCGTGACCCGAGCCGGCGGCTCTGTGTTGTCGTCGTCGGTTGAGCGCATAGTAATGCTGATGTATGCCGACGATTTATGTTTGTTCTCGCATGACCCAGCTCAGTTGGCGCTTATGCTGAAAATCCTTGACAAAGTGTCCTCTAGCTTTGGCATGCAAATCAACGCCGCCAAGACAGAAGTGATGATTTTGCCAGCAGATTTTGACGCGGATCTGCCCACGTTTGCGCTGACTGGTGGTGAAGTGAAGACCGTCTCTGCATTTAAGTATCTAGGGAGTTGGATAACCCAGAGTGGTGGTGTGGAAAAGGAGATCGGTGTGCGTGTCGGTCGCGCGCTGGGCGTGTTTGCGTCTTTTGATAAGATTTGGGCCAGCAAGAAGATGCAAGTGCAGTCTAAGATGCGGGTTTACAACACTTTCGTGCTGCCCCACTTTCTGTACGGCTGCGAAACATGGGCCCCTACTAAAACACAACTGACTCGATTGGAGGTTGCCCACTCTAACTGCCTTCGTCGCATTCTGGGTGTGCGCCTGGTCGACCGGCACAGATTAACTTATATTCGGCAGGCGTGCGACACTGAGCCAATTGAGAGCCTTGTGGCAAAGCGATCAATGCAGTGGCTAGGCCATGTGATGCGCATGCCGGCTTCTCGTCTTCCTCGTACGACTTTTGACTGCACAATGGATGTGGCTCGGCAGCAAGGCCGGCCTCCAGCCTCCTCCCGACACTATTTTCTTAAGCTACTGATTCAGCAGCTAGGCGAAACTAGTGGCACTCGTTCTGATTGGAAGACTTTTTCGGACACGGCGTTTGAGCGTGCTCAGGATAGGGTCGGGTGGAGAGCCGTGGTGTACGGTCCGGCTGCCCCTCAGGCGCCGGCCCCTCCACCACGGCGGTCAAGTAGATTGGCAAGCGCCACTTGACCCCCTATCCCCTAGAAGCAGTTAGGACCTATTTTGGAGGCGTCGCACAATAGCTCTCCTTTTTGCTCTGGGACTACACGTTGGCAGGCAGCCGGCTGGTGGCTACCGCCCCTCACAAGTAATTGTTAGGGCCAGAACTGGACTTGGGTCTAGGCGGTGGTACTAGGACTAGAGGTAGTCTTTGCTGGAAAGCCGATGTAACTGTAACTGTAACTGATGTGGTACAGTGTGGAGACTGGGTTGAGCTTGATGCTGCGCTTCTGCGCTTCTGCGCTTCTGCGTGTGTGTGTGGTGGGGGGGGAGGTGCATGTGCACGCGTGTGTGTGTGTGTGTGTGTGTATGCACATGTGTGTGTGTGTGTGTGTGTTTGTCTGAATGTGAAAGGGTGCTGGTGGTGCGTCACGGCACTCCCACACCAGCCCCACACTCTCCACGCCACCACCCTGCACAAGGCACAAGCCTGAGGCATGGTGTCCCCCCCCCCCCCCCCCACACCTGCAGCAGGATCTGCACGAGCGTGAGGCGCGTCGACTCGCACACGATTGAGCCGCACTGCAGGATGACGCCGATGAGCACAAACATGACCTCGCCTGCGTGTGTGTGTGTGTGTGTGTGTGTGTGTGCGTGTGTCACCGTACGACGCGATCGCGCTCCGAAACACAACGGTGTGCGTGTGTGTGTGTGCGCACGCGCGTGTGTGTGTGTGTGTTGTGTTGTGTCACCTGTTGGCAGTGGTCGTGTGCAATCCACAACGGTGTGTGTGTGTGTGTCTGTGTGTCTGTCACCTGTTGGCAGTGGTCGTGTGCAATCCACAACGGTGTGTGTGTGTGTGTGTGTGTGTGTCACCTGTTGGCAGTGGTCGTGTGCAATCCCCCCCTTCTCACCATAAGACGCGATCGCGATCCCAAACACAACGATGATCATGTTGGTGAACGAGTTGAGCGTGAACTTCTCGGTGCCGAAGCCGCAACCAACGCAGTACACGACGAGAGGCGTGGTGGCCTGTGTGTGTGCGCGCGTGTGTGTGTGTGTGTGTATGTGCGGGCGGGCGTGTGCATGTGTGTGTGTGCGTGGTGGAGGTGGGGAGGGTGTGCGTTTGAGTGGATTTTTTTGTGCCAAAGCCGCACGCACCGCAGTACACCACAAGAGGCGTGGTGGCCTGTGTGTGTGTGTGTGTGTGCGTGTGCATGTGTGTGGGTGTGCGTGGTGGAGGTGGGGAGGGTGTGCGTTTGAGTGGATTTTTTGGTGCCTAAGCCGCACGCGCCGCAGTGCACGACGAGAGGCGTGGTGGCCTATGTGTGTGTGTGTGTGTGTGTGTGTGTGCGTATGTGTGCGTGCGTGCGTGTGCATGTGTGTGTGTGTGCGTGGTGGAGGTGGGGAGGGTGTGCGTTTGAGTGGATTTTTTGGTGCCAAAGCCGCACGCGCCGCAGTACACGACGAGAGGCGTGGTGGCCTGTGTGTGTTCGCGCATGTGTGTGTGTGTGTGTGTGTGTGCGTGTGTGTGCGTGCGGGCGTGTGTATGTGTGTGTGTGTGTGCGTGGTGGAGGTGGGGAGGGTGTGCGTTTGAGTGGATTTTTTGGTGCCAAAGCCGCACGCGCCGCAGTACACGACGAGAGGCGTGGTGGCCTGTGTGTGTGTGTGTGTGTGCGTGTGCGTGCTGGCGTGTGCATGTGTGTGTGTGTGCGTGGTGGAGGTGGGGAGGGTGTGCGTTTGAGTGGATTTTTTGGTGCCAAAGCCGCACGCGCCGCAGTACACGACGAGAGGCGTGGTGGCCTGTGTGTGTGCGTGTGTGTGTGTGTGTGTGCGTGCGGGCGTGTGCATGTGTGTGTGTGCGTGGTGGAGGTGGGGAGGTTGTGCGTTTGAGTGGGTTTTTTGTGTGCCAAAAGCCGCACGCGCCGCAGTACACGACGAGAGGCGTGGTGGCCTGTGTGTGTGCGCGATTGTGTTTGTGTGTGTGTGTGTGCGGGCGTGTGTGTGCGTGCGGGCGTGTGCATGTGTGTGTGTGTATGCGTGGTCGAGGTGGGGAGGGTGTGCATTTGAGTGGATTTTTTGGTGCCACAGCCGCACGCGCCGCAGTACACCACAAGAAGCGTGGTGGCCTGTGTGTGTGCGCAAGTGTGTTTGTGTGTGTGTGTGCGGACGTGTGCGTGCGTGTGCATGGTGGTGGTGGGAAGGGTGTGTGAGTGTTGGTGTCTCGGTGCCAAAGCCACACCCGACGGAGTGCATGACAAGAGGCGTGGTGGCATGTGTGTGTGCGCACATGTACGAGCGTGTGTGTGTGTGTAGATGGGGGGGCGTTTGCGGGCGTGTGCATGCGTGTGCGTAGTGGTGGTGGGGAGGGTGTGAGTTTTAGTGTCTCGGTGCCAAAGCCGAGTTGTGGTGGCCTGCGACGTTGAAGGTGCGAGTGTGTGTTCGAGTGTGTGGTGGTGGTGGTATGGGGGGGGCGCGTTTTTGGGGGGGGGGGGGGGGCGTGTATGTGCGTGTGTGTGTATATGCATCCCGCTATTGATCAAAGGCTGAAAGAGTTTACGGTAGAAGGCTGGTTGATGACTCGCATGCATGCTCCAACCCCGGCCATGCCCCTGCCCCTCGCTGACCTTGAGCATTTGAATGAACGAGACGCTCAGGTACAGGTACGCAGCGTTGCCGGACCAAAGCACGCAGGCGAACAGCAGTCCGATGGGGAGGATGCACCTGCGTGGGGGAGTTTGGTGGCAGGGCGTGTGGCAGTGTTTCCGCTAGCCAACCCGCAACCCGACAAAGTGCACTTTCGGGTTGCCGGACCACAGCACGCAGGCGAACAGCAGTCCGATGGGGAGGATGCACCTGCGTGACGGCGCGTGGTGGCAGGGCGGGTGGCAGTGATTTCCTTTTCGTGATATCTAATTAATAATTCCACAGCCGGATTTTGCTTTGGCCGCGTTGACCGTTGACCTCCCGTTGAACGTTTGTCCTCATACATGGGTCATTTGAAAGCTGTTGGCGTGCTCTGTCTGGCGGGCTTGTCAGACTAACAATCCACTGGATGGGTTGAGCTGTGTGCAAGGTCAAAGCACAGCCGGAATACAGCCAAATGGCTGTGTAGAGCCGAAAAGGAAATCACTGGCGTGTGGTCGCAGGCGGGTGGTGCGCTTGGGTGCAGCTGCGCTCCGCCAGGCATGCAGCTATCAGGCTGTGCATGCAGCTGTCGCATGCAGCTGTCGCATGCAGCTGTCAGGCTGTGCATGCAGCTGTCACATGCAGCTGTCACCTGTCACATGCACCTGTCACATGCACCTGTCACATGCACCTGCGCTCCGCCAGGCATGCAGCTGTTAGTTAGGTTGTGTATGCAGCTGTCACATGCAGCGCACATGCAGCTGTCACATGCAGCTGTCGCCATTTGGACGCATGCGGCGCGGGGTGTTCTAATCGTTTGCTTGCGGCCCTGGGCCCTTCTAGTACTGCTTGAATGATGGAGATGGGAAGGTGCATCGTGTGCATCAGAACGGCCCGTCTGCAGGTGGGTGAAGCTGCTCTGAAGCTGCTCAAATCGGCGCAACACTCGTTAACACGCTCCCCCCCCTTTGATACCTGATGTACTGGTCGGCAGTGATAGGCGTCGCCTCGGCGAAGCCGAGCTTTACCGCGAGGAATGCCAGTACTGAGCAAAACGCCATGTGGACGCATGTGAGCTACGCACGCAGGCACCAAGCACCCACGGGGTCAAGGATGGCGAGGCATGGGAGCATGGGGCACGTAAGGGAGCGGAGCAGTGCGGATGCGAGCGACGTACGCACGCATGCACCATGCTCAAACACCCAGAGGTCAAGGGAGGGCGAGGCATGGGGTGCGTGATCAGAGCGGAGCAGCCCATGCACGCATGCTCGCATGGTCAGCCCATGTGCCCTTGACCCACCGCGATGGGGTAAGGGAAGCCAGATACGCTGAGTACGTACTTGTTGACCAGGATGACGGCGGCGCTGAGGGAGATCCACAGCGCCATGCACCTGGAGTAACCAAGGGGGGAGGAGGGGGGTAACAGAGTGCGACTACCGCCCGCATGCAACCAGCCGAAGCTCCTACAGCACAGCCCAGAGCACAACGCCACTTGGGACGAGAGCGACATATGCAAAGCACTCACCCATACTGCACGAGCAGCTGTGAGCCGATGCTCTCGTGTCCTTCCTTCTTCATGATTCCTACGCTCCTACACAGAGGGGCTATGCGAGCGCGGGGCGCCTCCACCTAGCGTAGCCTACTGTGTTTCGTGGGGCTCTTCGAGTGGAGGTGGAGTGCGCAAAGTGTGGAGAAAAATACAAAAAATACGATTACTCCAGATTTTTGCTCCATGCACTTTAAATGCTTTCTCATGCACCTGTAGGTGGCAGACACAAACACAGGGAGTTTTGGAAACTCACGCTCTTGACACATTGAGGTGTGCCTGGTACGTCACGTGCCTCTCGTGGGGGTGGGTGGGCCTTCTTGGTCCCTTCATAGAGAGAGCTGATGATGATGAGTTTTTACAATCCACTCTCTGGCGGGCACGCGTTCGGTTCCAAAGCTCCAGCAGGACTTAGAGGAAGCAGTCCTGAAGACCTGCCAACAGAAAAAAGGGGGGATGCCCCACGGAAGCGCCACCCACACGCGGTGGCGGGCACCAAGCAAGCAGCACCACAGTGCAGGCTCCACACTCAACCCCTCCAGGAGACGGATGGCGGGCCCAAGGTATAAAACCATGAAGGGACCAAAAAGCCCACCCTCAACCCACCGGAAGCGGGGCCGTTGTGCACACCCGCCGCAGCACTCCGCTCAGCTACCACATCACAACCCGCCAGCGCACGCATGTGGCGCCACCTCCCCTCAAAAGAAACCATCCTCTCAGGGATCTAGGACGTCTTGTTCAGAGTGAGCCCGCCGTCCACTACTCCAACAAAGGGGTGGGTCGGGCCCACCACACCCGCCCACCCGCGCGGCATCCCGCCGCCCTCAGCAAAGGACGCCAGCGCGTCCCACAGATCCATCGTCGCCAGCTCCCCCGCCCGCTCAACCGCCACCGAGCGAGCAGGGGGCTGCACACCATCACGCGGGCACGTAATGCGCCACAAGTGGCGGCGGCCTCGCTCCATGGCGTCCACCACGAGCGCTGCCACCACCGCCCACACACCAGCACGCACCCCAGCGGGAGGCTGCAGCAGCCACACCTGGCAGCACGTGATGACCGGCGTAGGAGCAGGGAGGGCAGCAGCAGCCGCCACCACCACCGCCTCCGCCACCGGGCACCCCCAGAAGCTGTGCGCACGCCACGCCGTCGCCGGCGGCCCGTCCTCATCACGGCACCGCCACCCGCAGGGGCACTCGGGCACGCCTAGTGCAGCCTGCTTGTGAAAACCACTCACCCACAGCCGCCAGATGGGCTCCTTGCGAGCGTTGAGGAGCGGCATCCGCCACAGTGTCGGCACCGCCGCCTCCAGGCCGCGCAGCCCCGCGAAGACCTGCGCGTCGGTCGCGCGGGGGCCCCCGTGCGGCCCGTGGTCCAGCGCCAGAGCCGCCTCCACCGTGGCTGCCCGCCGCACTCGCCGCTCGTCCACAACCGCCCGCAGTTGAAGCGCCACCGCCAGCTTGCACGTCAGTTTCCCCACCACACCCGGGCCGTGCGCAAACCCAACCCATCGGGGCTCGCCCGCGGCGCCGCCCCCCCCAGGTAGGGGAGCAGGTTGGGCAGCTGTGGATCGGAGGCCAGGCCGCCCACGCTGCCAGCCAGCCGGCGTGATGACACTCGGCAGCTTCCACCCAACCAGCTGCAGGATCTCCACCACAGCAGCGCGCTCGCCCGCCTGGGGGAGGGGCTGGAAGTGACGGAGCGGCCAGAGCACAGTGAGGGCAGCTCCACCAGCCGCCGCCTCGACCCAGGCTGGGGGCAGCGCCGCAAGCACGACCGCCACTGCCGTGAACAGGGGGTCGAGCGTGCGCCGCACGCACAGCAGGTCTGGCACACACCCCGGCACTGGCGGCGGCACCTCTGGGAAAAGGGCGCGGCACAGGACTGCCCTCCAGACATTGCCCCCGTCATAAGCGCCGCACGCCAGCGCCGCGCGTATCTGCCCCAGCACGAGCCGCGCGCGCGCCGGATCCGCAGCAGCGTACACCCTCAGGCAGGCGTGGTCAACCGTGCGTGTGCTGCGCACCATGTCGACAGCAGCGAGCCACGCCCACAGCACGCACAGGTCCGTGACCGTCCGCATGCCGGGGAGGGCGTCGCGCACGCGGGCCAGGCCGTCCACCAGCCAGCGTGCCGCATCGGTCGGGCTGAAGAGCGCATGCCCTGCCGCATCCCCAGTGGGCTCCCGCCACTGTACCGACCGCTGCGCAGCCGGCAGCTCCAGCTGGAGGAGGGGGTTAGCCCAGAGCGGCGCCTCCGCCCCCCACAGCTCAGCTGTTTGCACGCGCCCCGTGATGCGCGCCACCGGCCCCAGGGCCTGCACCCCATCGAGCATGCGCCTCATCGGCCCAGCCAAGAGCGCCGCCCTCACAGCCGGGTCCACGCACTCACCAATAAGGCCGTCCGGGAGGGCGCCGGCCCTGGGCGCGAGGCCAGCCATAAGCACAAAGAGGCTCGGGTGGGCCGCCGGGCACAGGCGGTGCACCGCCTCCACCATGAGCGGCTGCCATGCCGGCTGGGCCGGGGGCGCGGGCTGCTGTTCCGGCTGTGTCCCGCCGCCGCCACCGCCGCCACTGCCGCCAGCCCCGCCGCCACCGCCGGCCCGTGGGGCCGGCAGCAGGAGATGGGGGGCGCCTGCCGCCCACGCCCCAAACAGGCACGCGAGGTGGACGGCCCACTGCCCGTGCACGATCTCCCGCCACGCCGGCGCCCCAAAACCACCATGCGCCGGTCGCCCTAGGAGCATCGCAGCAGGCGCACCAGGCACCGAAGAGGCCCACCGCGGCAGCTCTGCCGGCGGGTCCGGCCCCACGCTCCTGTCGACTAGAGTAGCCGTCCACCGGGAGAGCACCCTCTCGGCCTCCGGAGTCATGCCACAGTGCACCGCCCAGAACAGGATGCGGGAGACCCCGTACGTCGCCGCCGCGTGCCCCCTGCCAAACGCCGACATGGGGAAGCGCGCGAGCTTGGTATACGCGGCCGCAAGCCTCTCACGGCACACCCCGGTGACGCCCTCCGGGGGCGGCAAGCCGGCAGAGACGGGCACCCCCAGCGACACGCCCGCGTCCAGCACGCGCAGCCCAGCAACCTCGGCACCCGCCAGCAGGCCCTCCCCCGCCGACCCCAGGGGCAGGATGCCGCACTTGCCGAGGTTGAGGACAAGGCCCGTCGCTCGGCCAAACACCGCCATCGTCTCCACCAGTGCAGCGACGTCAGCCGGCGCACACGACCGGAGGAGGGGCATGCAGTCGTCAGCGTACTGGGGGCAGGTCACTCGGCAGCCAGGCACGACCTCGACCCCCACTGCCGGGCATGTGCGCAGGAAGCATGCGAGCGCATGCCCCAGGAACAGGAAGAGGGCTGGCGCGGCGGGGCAGCCCTGGCGCACGCCCGCCGCATACTTGCGCGGCGCAGAGATGAACCCGTTGACCTCGGCCGACGCGTACGTGTGCGTGAGGATGGTGCGGGTCCACGCCAGCACGCCGTCGCCGACGCCCACCGCCTCCATGACCGCAATGAGGAAGCCACGGTCGATGGTGTCGTATGCCTTGCGGAAGTCCAGGAGCGCCAGCGCTGCACCCGTCGGCCCCACGCCATCCGCCGCGTTGGCAGCCAGCAGGCCAGGCAGCATCTGCGTGAGGCAGATATTGTCCGAGATGCGGCGGCCAGCGAGGAAAGCGGTCTGTTCCGGCCCCACCACCGCAGAGAGCAGGGGCGTCCACCGCGTCGCCAGCACCTTGGCGAGGATGCGGTAGTCGGAGCCCAGCATGGTGAGTGGGCGTAGTTTGCCGCATCCGCAGCGTTCTTGGCCTTGTAGATTGAGGCAACGACGCCGTCGAGAAAACCAGGCGGCGTCCCACCCGTAGCTCCCACCGCGGTGAAGACCGCCGCCAGAAGCTCAAAGGCTGGCTCGCCCAGCTTCCGCCACACATCCACTGGGATGCCATCCGGGCCCGGGGCGGTGCCAGGCTTGGAGTGGGTGGCCGCCGCCCGTACCTCGGCGGGTGTGACAACAAGCGCGCCGGCTGCATCCGCCACCGCCTGCGGCACGCGCGGCGAGTGCGCACGCACCGCCCCCAGCACAGCCTCCCGATCAGCGGGGGATGGCGGTGGCGGCCGTGAGACCGCCGCCACGGCGTCAGCCATGATGTCAGCCATTCCCCTGCCATCAGTGACGAGGATGCCACGCGCATCTCTGAGGGCGGCGACGCGCCGTGCCGCCGCTGGCTTGCGGAAGGCTGCCGCCATGCCCCCGGAAACGCGCTCTCCCGGCTGCACACAGGCGGGCGGGGCTGGAGCGTACCGCCTCACCGCCGCGTCCAGGCGCCGCTGCAGCGCATAGAGCCCGGCGAGCTCCGCAAGCCCATCGCGCCCCGCCTCAACGGCCGCGCGCGCTCGCTGCAGGTCTGCACGCAGCCGGGTCACCTCCACCGACACAGCATCTCGCCGCCGACCCAGGTCGCAGTCGAGACGGCGGGCCTCGCGAGCCAGACGCGGCTTGAAAGCCTGCCACCACCGCATGAGCTCCGTGTGGCCATGGGTGGGCGCCCCCGCTGCCTCCCGACCAAACCATGCCCTGAACCCATCGGCCAAGTCACGATCAGCCCAGAAATGGGCACGCACACGCGGCCGCCCCGGCCCGCGCGACTCTGGCACCAGGGGGGAGAGGTGCATTGCCACAACGCGGTGATCCGACCCGCCCGACTCGCCCGCGTCGCACCCGAGGACGCGTGGCACGAGGGCCATCGACACGTAGAGGCGGTCGAGCCGCGCCTGTGCATTATACGCACTGAAGGTGTACCCCCTCTGCATGGGGTGGATGAGGCGGTACGCGTCACGGAGCGGGGAGTCCTCCACCAGCGCTGCCATCGCCGCCGCCGGGGCGCGGTCGCGCCACTCGAGGGGCCCCTCAGAGCGGGCGCGGTCACGCGGGCTCTCGACAAAGTTGAAATCGCCTGCGAGCACAAGGTGTGTCTGGCCAGCAGCAAGCGGTCGGATGCGCTCCTCGATGAACGCCGCCTGCACCGCTGGCCGGTTCGGCTGCGAGGCCGGCAGGTACGCATTGACGAGGCGCAGCCGCCCAGCTCCCCCACCTCCAGCTCCCCCACCCCCACCGCCCGCGCCCCCACCACCCCACGTGATATCCATCACCATCAGCCGGCCGTCGCCATCCGCCTGGACAACCGGCTGGAGCGACGCCAAGAGGTCTGACCGCACGAGGATGGCGACCCCGGCCGAGGTCCCCGCGCCGCCCCCCCAGAAGAAGGTGTAGGACTCAGTCCCCAGGTGGTAGGCACAGCTGGACGCATAGCGGTCGACGCCGTCCATGCTCGCGACGTCATCAGCTGCAATATGCACCTCCTGGAGGCACACCACATCGAGGCGGCGGTCGCGCGCCCAGACGCGCATGAGATCCACCAGCTTGGTCCCCTGTCGCAAGCCGCGCACGTTGTGCGTGCCCACTCGGAGGCCGGGGGCAAAGCGGCCTCCGTGTGCCGGCTGCTCAGAGGGCGGCGTCATCGGGCACGTGGAACGGGTGGCCAAGTGGCAGGGGTTTGCCCAGGGACCAGCCATCTGGCAGCGCCGGCATCACGTCAAGCTTCGCCGCCCTGAGGAGGTTCCTGACATGCTCCATCGGCCAGCCCTGAGGCCCGCCCTGCTTCTTCGGGTCGGGGCTCTGGACAGGGCGTCCGTGGAGGATGTTCATGATCCACTCCTCCGCCGCCGTGGCTGTCAGGAATTTCCCGCAGTGGATGGCGTCCGTGAGCCCGTTGCGGATCCCGGGGTTGTCAACGGGCCCAATGCATGGTCCGCCCCGCGCGTATGCAAAGGCATGGACCTTGCCGCGGACCCAGTCACCACCATCGTCTCCACGGCCAGCGGCACCACCAGTAGTGGCCAGAGCCTGCGTCTGCCCGCCCCCTCCACCTGCGCCCGCTCCTCCAGCTCCCCCACCACCAGCAGCGTCCTCAGCCCCCGCGCCCCCACCAGCCGCAGCCGGAGCAGCAGCAGGCACGGCGGCGTCACCCTCCTCACCACCAGTCGTACGGCGTGCCACGCGCCGCCCCTCCTCGCCGTCCTCTGCCGCCTCAGGCGCCGCCTCTCCGCGCCGCGGCTCGGGCTGGCTGAGGCCCACGGGGGTGTCGAGCGGGGCATCGGCAGCGGCATCGGGCTCCTCATCGCCCCCCCCACGCTTGCGCCCAGTCGTCTGGCTCGCATCGAGCATGCGCTCGTCAGCCAGCAGGGCCGCCAGCAGGGCCGCCTCGCCAACAGCTGCTGCAGCTGCACCCACAGCTGCTGCAGCCTGCAACTCCCGTCGGCCCTCGAGTGCGCGCCTCTCCGCATCGAGCTGGAGCATCCGCCCTTGCGTCTGGCGGTCTGTGCGGAGCGCACGCTTGTGGCGTGCTGAGAGCAGTGTTACACATCCACTGCCGGCGGTCACAATCACTTCCAAAGTTCCAGCGGGACTATCAGGCACAAGGCCTACCAACAGTTCAAGCTACAAAAGTAGCCCACAGTAGCGCCACCCACACTAGGTGGTGGGCGCCAAGTAGCAGCACAGGCCACAGGCACCTCACCAAAGCCCCTCCGGTGGGTGGAGGGCAGCCCAAGGTATAAATCATAAGGGAACAGAGGCCGCCCCCCAAACCACCAGAAGCGGGGCTGGTAGCACACTTGCCGCAGCGCTCTACCCAGCGACCACACTGCACCCGCCACCACGCGCGTGTGGCACCACCTCCCCTTCAAACACACCCCCAGAGGGAGTGCAACTAGCAAGCAGGTGCAGCCACCAGCTCGCCGTCGACCACGAGGCTTGCGCGGTGGAACTGCGCCCGCTTGCCCGCAGCCTTGGCGGCGACGAAAGCGGGCCACAGCGCCTGGTGCTGCACCTCCTCACGGTCACTGAGGACGTCGAAAGCGGCAGCCGACGGGTCCACGCTGCACAGGCAGCAGCGGTTGCGCACGACCACGTCAGCCACGGCATCAGACGCCACGGTGAAGAGCACACGCAACACACTGCCCGCGCGCGGCTTCACACCAATGCCCCAAACGGCAGGCGCTGAGGAACGATGCGGGCACGCCGCCGCCGCCAGCCAGCTTGTCCACCAAGCCACGGATTTCGTGCAGGAAGCGCGCGACATCCGCAGCCAGGCAGACGGGCAGGCTTACGCCGTGCTCGGCGGCTGCAGCGATCTGCACTGCCGCATTCATGGTCCTGGCTTTACAGCCGTTTTTACCTGGGGTCTGCCTCTGGCTGCTTCAGGGCTGAGTGAGGGCCCAGCTGGCGGTGAGGTGCCCAGCTGGCGCTGTGGCATCGTGCAGCTGGATGTCGCGGAATGAGCGAGCGAGACACCACAGACATGGATATAACACACACCACTGCGCAACCACTGCGCCTCTCGTAATAATTCACCCCCCCTGCCCTGCGAATTGTATAGGAGGGGGCGAACCAGTCAATGTATTGCTTTTGGAATTTCTTCCTTATCACAGTTCTCAAACTGTTTAACACACCCATGAAACATAGCAAAAACGCAATTGCCGACGCGTGCACCCCCGAGCGCCGCAGTAGCGACGCGCCCCAAGCCAGCCACGACACTCGTGGTGACCCCTGGGACCTGCAGACTGCGCAGGGTTGGTGTGGAGGGACTTCGGGGGGGGGGCACATTCCAGCCATGCATCGGCACTAGTAGCCCTCGTGTGCTCGCCTCCTGCCACCGCACGCCCGACCACGGCAGCTGTTAGAAGCGCCTAGTCGGTGGCGTCATGCCACGCGGCCAATTTGGAAGGGATATGTGCCTGTCCCGTTTGTCGTCTTGTTTGTTTTTTGTCTTGAAAAGGTGATGTGTGCCAAAAAGTTTGAGAACTGCGACAACTCAATAATTTCTCTCTTCAGCCCTCTGGAATTCCTCCACGCACTCTCAAATATATACTGCTCTCTTCAGTCCGCTCGGAATTTTTGGTATATTGCTTTTTTAGTGCGACTCAAAACTATGTTTTGGATCCCAACTCTAACAACTGAACAGTTGCGCTCCATTGCCATGAATGTCATGGACACACCGCTGCTGCACGAACTCCTGACGACCTCTCTAGAAAACCTCTCCACCACGAACATAGCTCGATCAAAATTGGACGCGTCGGCACGCCAACCAAGGTCGCTCGTGCATCCTTGGCCAACCTGCTGACGCATGTCCCTCCCCTTCCACCCCTCTGGCCTGCTGCTCGGCCAGCCACTCAAACGGGGGGGCGTGCGAGTGCGCACACAGGCGCCACCTGCCAGCCTGCCTCACTGCTGCTTCTGCTGATGATGCTTGTGCAGCTGCCCCCCGACGGGGCCGTCGCTGCTCCCGAGGATCCCGCGCCGAACGGACGCATCGCCGCCGACGACGCCCCCGCCGCCGCTGCCCCCGAGCGGCGCGTGGTTCGCCTGCTGCTGCTGCAGCAGAGCACCGCCGACGCCCGCGGCGCCGCCCCCGCCCGCGGCGCCCCCCGCTCCAGCGTGGGGCACTGCCTCGTGCGCGTTGAGGGTGCCGGTGCGTGAGCGGTAAAAGCTCGTGTTGGATCGGCAGAGATTGTGGAGGTAGAGCAGCGTCGACTCTGCCGTCGACCGCACCTCCTGCGCGCGCAGGGGCGGGTGGGTGGGTGTTGGGGTCGGCCATCAGAGCAGGCAGGGGACTATCACAGCAGGCGATCAGAGTAGGCGAGAGCAGAGCACACAGGCCATCAAGCGCAGGCAGGGGGGGGTATGAGAGCAGACATGATCAGTGCGCACAGGCCATCAGCACAGGCAGGGGGCAGATGAGAGCCCACAGGCAATCAGAGCAGGCAGGGGGGAGATCAGAGCACACAGGTGATCAGCGCAGGCAAGGGGGGAGATCAGCGCAGGCAGGGGGGGAGATCAGAGCAGGCAGGGGGGGAGATCAGAGCAGGCAGGGGGGAGATCAGAGCAGGCAGGGGGGAGATCAGAGCACACAGGCGATCAGCGCAGGCAGGGGGGGAGATCAGCGCAGGCAGGGGGGGAGATCAGAGCAGGCAGGGGGGGAGATCAGAGCAGGCAGGGGGGAGATCAGAGGACAGAGGCCAACAGAGCAGGCAGGGGGGGAGATGAGAGCCCACAGGCGATCAGAGCAGGCAGGGGGGAGATCAGAGCACACATGCCATCAGGCAGGCCCCTCGTTCAACCACACGAACCAGCCAACCGACTCACCTCAGCCTCGTCGTCGTCGTCGGTGGTGCCGCCGCCGCGGCGGGCGACCTGCAGCCCCGTGGACGCGCGCGCGTACGCGGCGACAAGCTGCGGCGCCGCGTTTGTAAACTGCTGCTGGAGGAGTCGGGTCGACGTGGACGCGGTGACTGGCGGGGGACCGACGCCGGGGCCCGATCCCGATCCTCCCCGCACCGCTCTGCCGAGCGGCCCCCGCGCGCCGGATGGGCTCGCAGACTCGACTCTGTGCAGCACCCCGCCGCCGTCGCCGCCGCTGCTCATCTGCCACTGCGCATCGCTAGACGCCCTGGTGAGCTGCTGCAGCTCGTGCTGGTGCTGCTGCGGGTGCAGCGGCATCGCCGGCGTGATCGCCGGCGGCGTCCACCCAAGCTTGTACCCGAGGTTGGCAGCCGACGAGCACGCGCGCGGGGGCGCGCGCACGCGCACGCGCGCCTCGCCCACCGTCATGCCCAAGCGCCCGTCGTACGTTGGGCGCGGCGCGGCTGCCGCAGCGCGGCGGCCCGCCCCGCTGCCGCTGCCCTCGTCCCCTCCTGCGTACCCGCCCCCCGCGTGAATGCTCGCCGCGCGCAGCGCCCCCGCCGCGGCTGCAGCAGCCTGCGCCGCATCGTACGCGAGGCCAGCAGCATGGCGGCGCGCGGGCGCCCAGTCTCCGGGCATTGAGTGGCCGGTCGCACCGAGCACCACGTCCCCCTCGATGCCCCTCGCGCCCGCGCCCGCCGCCGTGCCTGTGCCGCCGAAGATCGCGCCGGGCGCCTCAGGGGCAGCAGGGGCGTGGGCGGCAGTGGACCCATCGTGGGGCGGCCACGCGGCGATGGTCGGGGGCGGCCTCCCGCGCACGCCACTCGCTGACAGCGCCCGCTCCAGGTCCAGCGAGCTCGTCGCGGTGCCCCTGCGCGCGCCGTGGCCCATGAGCGCGGCCTCGATGTCGGCCGTTGATGCGTAGATCGACGCGTGGTTGGGGTCAAACGTCGACGCATACGCGTCTGTGTTTGACGCGAGCGTCGCGTCAAACGTCGACGCGCCGCCGGCGCTGCTCATGGGATATAGCGTCACGGCGTTGCTCGTGTGCGACGCAAACGCGACAGACAGCAGCCTGGCCATCCCCCCTTCTGGCGATGCCGCCGCCGCCGCCGTGGCCGCGGCCCCCGGGGCGGAAGCGGATTTCGCGGCGGATGCGGCGGCCGTGCCGACCGGGTCCGTCAGCGGCGCCGACTCCTCGGCGATCGTCGAGAAGCCGCGCTCGAGGCCCGGCGCCGGCGTGTTGTGGGCAATCTTGTGCACAGCGTAGATCCCCGCGCGAGGCGCGCTCGTGTATTCCACGGGCTGCTGCAGCCCGCTCGGGTCGGACCTCCTCGGCGAGTCGCCCCCCGCCAACGCGCGCGTGTGTAGAGCGTATTGCTGCTGCTGCGCAGGGGAGTAGGCCGGGGCGGACATCTTGCGCGGCGACGCGCGCGCGGCCGGGAGCGGTGACGACGACGTCGGCGAGGCTCCCCGCGACGGTGACGCCCCCAAGGACGACAGGCGCACGAGGCACGACGCAGCGATGGCGGCGGCCGCGGCGGCGGCCTCGGCGATGACGTCTGCTGCCGTCGAGACGTACGTAGGCGCGGGTGTACGGGCGGGCGCAGGCGCGGGTGCGGGCGGCGCAGCAGGGGCGGAGGGCGCCGCAGACGCGGCCGCCGCCGCGCGCTTCGTGGCGACGCGGTGCAGCGCGTGCGGCCTGGGCGGGCTCGGCAGCGGGCACGACCTGGCAGGCGAGCTGGGCGCGCCACGCACGGGGGGCAGCGCCTCCCAGGGCGTCGAACCGGCAGCGGTGGCCGTGTGAGGGCGGGCCGGCTCGGGCGGCGCCGGTGCGCCCGCTCCGTCCTGGCTGCCTCGCCCACCCAGCGACTCAGCGATCGGCACGAGCGGCGTGAGGGGGCGCGCGCTGCTTGCGGACAGCGGCGAGTGCGTGCAGCTCGGCCCGCCCGCCGCAGACGGCGGGCCCGCGGCCGGCGCGAAAGCCGCGCCCACGCCGCCGCCCGCGCCACCGCCACCGCTGGCCGCGACTGCCGCCGTTGCCACTTCGCATGCGCCCGCGCCACCACCGCCGCCGGAGAGCTGCTCCCCGTTCGGCGGCGGGCGTGGCCCCGCGGTCCCCGTGATGCTCGACGCCTGGGGGGGGGGGCACGTGACGGCACGATGTTACTACTTGTACCGTGACTTGTGCCCATATAACATGGTAGGATGTACAATGGCAGGATGTAACAGTGTAACGGTGTTAACGGTGGTGCTGCATTGCCCGAGGGTGTGTTTACCGTATTGTCATAGGATTTGGTGAAACAAAGTTTGGTAAATTTACCAAACTTTTTTTAAATGGCGTGCGCAGCGTTAATGCGCGCCGGAAAATTTTCAAAAGGCGTATCATCAGCGAAAAAATGAGTGTGGGGGTGTGAACGCCCCCCCTCGAGTCGAATGCCGCGTGTTGTGGGTCAAAAATGATCTACGCGACGAGAGCTTTCCGAATCTGTGTCTAAATGTGAATTCTGACGGTTTGAAGGCCCAGAAAAGTCGGTTCTAAGATTTGTCCGTTGGAGGGTTCGGACAGGTTCACTCCGCCTGTGCCGCGTACAGCCACAGCCACTCTGGACAGCCGCTGGAATTCATCCTCTGCTGGGATACCACCAGGATAAGAGACTGCAGGACCTGGCGGACGTGGTCGAAGTGGCGGGCGGCGGGCGCGGCGGTGGGCGAGCTGGTGGAGCTGCTGCTGGCGGCGCTGGGAGCAGCGTTGGTGGCGCTACTGGGGAGGAGGAGGAAGAGGAGACAGAGGAGGAGGAGGGGGAGACGAGCGGACACACCGCGGAGGATGAGGGCAGCGGAGATGAGGACGGCATGCAGGCCGCCTTTGACCGCCTCAGGGCGCCTAGGGAGCAGCAGGCACAGCAGAGGGAGGACAGGGTAGCCGCACGCGCAGCGCTGCTAGCAGCCGCAGCCGCTGGCGCAGCCGCCACAGCAGCACCCGTGCCGAGCGTGTAAACAAACGCGGTGGCTGGCGCGTCGAGCCCGGTGGAGTTTAGTGGCTTGAGATGATAGGCGCGTCCATCAAGGCAAGCCCCAACAGCAGGTTGGGCGTGAGCCGCCTGCTGATGAACGCCCTCTGTAGGGGTTTCGTGTAACGCGATCCTGCCTGGAAAAAAAAGCTCTCCCATTTTTGTGTACCAAACATGTATCTGCAAGCATTAATGCGTCAGCCAGACATTACCAAACATGGATTTTTCGTGTAACGCAATCCTACCTGAAAAAAAGCTCTCCGATACTTTTTTTTACCAAACATGTCATGTGGCGGTCTATATATAGTCCTTAATAAGTTAAGCTTAATTAAGGTCTATGCGCGCGGAGCGCCGCGCTTATAGTGTCGACTGCGGGGACCTTTATTAAGGTGCTCGCCGAGTGTGGGGGGCCGCGGAAGCCACGAACGGGGCACTTTGGCCTCCCCGCGCTGTGCAAGCGCACCAGCGGGACTATACGAACCCAATGCGTCGCCGTGATGCGCGGGAGGTCGCGGTATCGGCCATCGGAGGGAGTCCCCCCACACTCCGTTCGACTGCAACAGCTGGCTCGTAGGACCCCCGAATGAGGTCCCACAACTTGCGACACCTCAGAAATGCGCAGGGGGGGCGATGTACTTTCGTTTGGCGCAGGGTTGCGTGGGGCATGGCTGCATCTGCATCCATGCAGTGGGTGGGTGGGTTGGGGCGGCACAGGTGGCCAGGAGCGTTCCCTGGCTGCCTTGGCATGCTTTGCAACATAGTGAGACCTAAAGGGAACCATAGTAGAGACATGTGGTGATCGCGCCAACCATCAAGAGAGGGAGACGGGCGATGCGATCGTGCGCGCGCAGCACTCAGTGCACGTGAGCCAGAGCCGCGCCATATGCATGCTTGATTCGAAGCCGTTCGCTGAGCGCGTGACTCTGAGGACGCTACTGCTCAAGGCCACATCCGACGGCTACCTAATGCGGCGCAAGGCAGCTGAGATGCCGGCCCCCGCGGTGGCGGCGGCGGCGCCGCCGCCGCCGCCGCCCAAGCAGCGGGGCGGCCGGATCGTGCCAGTGAGCTAGCGATGCCGCTGCCTGTATAATGCTGCTGCCCATGTGGGCGTACCTGGGGCATGAGTTGTGTGCTGGGTTCTGATGTCAGCAACTGTAGGAGCAGGGTGCTGAAGCGTGCTGAAGCTTGTGGGCAAGCAGCGGGGCCGGCCGACCGGATCGTGAGCGATTAGTGATACCGCTTCCCGTCTGATGATGCTGCCTGCTTGTGCGTAGCTGGGGCACTAGTTAAGTGCACTGGGTGGTGGGTGTTGAATTCAGCGACTGTAGGAGTAGGGTGTATGTAACTGAGTGGGTGGAGAGGCGTTTACCGCGGCGGAGAGGCGACTACCGCGGCGTCCACCAAGCGCGCAGCATGTTGTTTTGCTTCCCACGAGTCACAAAAAATTCATCGACATGTCCCGATCATGGTTCTGAGCCCCACAACTTGCATAGAAAAATGCCCAACTTTCAGATCTCAGCTTGGATTTTTTTCCTGGGAGTTTTTACCTTAACTTAATTAAGCTTAATTAAGCTTAATTGTGGCAAAGCGATTGTGGCAAAGCGATCAATGCAGTGGCTAGGCCATGTGATGCGCATGCCGGCTTCTCGTCTTCCTCGTACGACTTTTGACTGCACAATGGATGTGGCTCGGCAGCAAGGCCGGCCTCCAGCCTCCTCCCGACACTATTTTCTTAAGCTACTGATTCAGCAGCTAGGCGAAACTAGTGGCACTCGTTCTGATTGGAAGACTTTTTCGGACACGGCGTTTGAGCGTGCTCAGGATAGGGTCGGGTGGAGAGCCGTGGTGTACGGTCCGGCTGCCCCTCAGGCGCCGGCCCCTCCACCACGGCGGTCAAGTAGATTGGCAAGCGCCACTTGACCCCCTATCCCCTAGAAGCAGTTAGGACCTATTTTGGAGGCGTCGCACAATAGCTCTCCTTTTTGCTCTGGGACTACACGTTGGCAGGCAGCCGGCTGGTGGCTACCGCCCCTCACAAGTAATTGTTAGGGCCAGAACTGGACTTGGGTCTAGGCGGTGGTACTAGGACTAGAGGTAGTCTTTGCTGGAAAGCCGATGTAACTGTAACTGTAAGCTTAATTAAGGTGCCTGTTTTTCGGGCCAACTTATTATCCTACGGTTACAAACATGTATCTGCAAGCATTAATGCGTCAGCCAGACATTACCAAACATGGATTTTTGGCACAATCAAAAACGCAAAATTTCAAAATTTACCAAATGGTGTTTCACCAAATCCTCTGATCAATACGATGAGCATTGCAATGCCCCCCCTCCCCCCCCCCCCCGATCGCCCACCTGCATGCTGCTCCACTCTGATTCGGACGAGTCGCCGCGCCGCGGCCCGCCCAGCCCGCTGCTGCCCTCGCACACGCTCGCGACCGACGATTCGCCACGGCCGTAGTTGTCGCCGTCGGCGCCGAAGTCGCCGACGCGCGGCCGCAGGCTCGACCCGGACCCCGAGCGACACGGCGCTTTTTGGGGTCCGTTGCCATTGGCGCGCGCGCCGTGGTGCCTGGGGGAGCGGCTGCTGTGCTCGTGTTGGTGACCCGCCAGCGCAGCCACAAACGGTGCGCCAACCAGCCCGTCGTCGCTCGCTCCGTCAGCAATCAGCTCGAGCACGCCGCGTCGCGGCGGCACCCCGCACTCGACCTTGGCCACGGCACCGCCGCCGCTGCGCTTACTGCCACGGTCGCCCCCAGCGTCGCTGTCAGAGCTGGCCGTGTTCTCATCCGCGCAGCTTCTGCCGAAGCACGCCATGGACCATGACAGCGGGCCCATCTCGGGTGAGCCCTGCGGTGGTGGAGGCGGAGGGTGTTGGTGCATGCACACACGTAAAGAAGCTTAGAGGGTGAGTTGCCGAGGCGTGTTGCCAGGGCGTGTTGCCAGTGCATGGCGTGCATGCGCATGTTGCTGTGGCCGAGGGCGCTCGCGCTCCACCACCGCAGCTGCCCCGCACGGCGGCGTGCAAGCTTACATTCCCATGCATGCGGGCATGCTGTTGTCATCGATAACTGCTCCAGACCGAGCGGTGCCTTGCTGGCCATTTGCCAAGAGTCAGCATGACTCTGCATGACCAACGCCCCCCCAATCCGAACGCGACTCACCCCCCCCAAACCATCCATGCACGTGCCGCTGCTTTCGTGCAGTGCGCGACTTACGTTGGCGTCTCGGCGTGGGGTATTTCCTGCTTATCTCTCCCCCCATGGCGGGGAGCGGGCCCCTCCCCGCCTCCCCGCGCCACCTACCTTTCCCACAACACTACCACAACACTGCCCAGGCTCCTGGAAAGGGGCCGAGTGTCCCCGCCCCCCGAAACGGCGCACACCCACCTCAGCCCTAGTTTTCCTGCTCCAAGGGCGCAAGGCGCGTTGGTGCCACGAGTGGTGGCAGGTTCTTCTCTCTGCTCTATCTGTTGGTAACACACTTAGCGGTACAAGCAGCCCACCCCGTCCGAACCAAATAGGTTGGATCCGCACCCCCAACCTCCCCACATGACGTGGCGCATGCGTTGACCCAGAATAGTCCGCATGGAAAGGCCTGGAATGGGAGGAAGGTGCTAGGCCAATTAATCACCGTGCAGCTGATGTGCAGCTGACCCCTTCAACTGCTCGAGCTCCTGCAGTGACAGCTTCATGGTGGCAGCTGCATGGTTGGAGGCGGGGCTCCTGCCAGTTTCGCCTCCCTTCAAGCCTGCTGAGGCTGTCGCTCGACCAGCTTGGCTGTTCGTGCGGGTCCGACATCACGGGTCAGTCATCGCTTTGTCAAACAGTGTCCGTCCTCCTCCTGACCTCCTCGTTGTCCTGCCTGATCTGCCTGCACACTCAGTGCCTGCCTGCCTGCATCATCATCTACTCCGTCGCCTGCACATCACTCGTGTCCGTCGCACGAACGAGCCGTGTGTCTTGTCAGCAGCCCGCCCGCCCGCACTGTCGCCGGGTGGCGAACGAGCCGCGCGTGTGTCAGCCTGCCTGGAGCTCCCTCCACTGTCTATACAGCCCGCACGGCTCATCCGTCGCGGTAGCAGGCTCTCAGGACATCTTGGGCGTGCACGTGCCTGTCGGCCCGCCTGCAGTGTGTGCGTGCGTCCATGCCTGCGTTCCGCCTTGCCGTTCGCTGTGCGTGTCTGCAGGCGAAAAATTGCGTGATCGTGGTCACTCGTGATCACGCGTGCTCCATACATGTATTGGACCACTCATAGCAAGTCGTTGAGGTCGTCAGAGTCGGGGTCGAACGTCGCGGTGATGTTGCGCTTGCGGCCGGTCGGTCCGACTGAGTAGTCGACGCCGCTCGCCTTGCCGCCCTTTCCGCCGTCGTCGCCGCCGCGCCGCACCTCGCCCCCCGCGTTGAGTACGCTCGAGCTTTGCACTGCGCACGGAGGATGGGTGGGGTAGCGGGGTAGTGGGTAGTGGTGCAGGTTGACAAAGTCAGCGCCTATCTTAAGCGCCCCCCCCCCCGCACACACCCCAAACACGCACGCACACACACACACACACACACACGCCCGCGCCCGCGTACCTGCTATCGACTTGGGGTAGTGGTGCAGGTTGACAAAGTCAGCACCGATCTTGAGCGTGCCCTGCGTAACGAGTATCGACGGGTCGAGCCACTCGAACGACTCCTTCTTGCTGTTGCCGAGGTCGTACGTGACGCTGCGTTCATATAGTGGGGATGGGTGAGCATGAGGTTGTTGGAAAGGCCTTGGCGACAGCTATTTAAAGCCGCCTTTACACGCTCCCTGCGGGTTCTCTGAAGTCCCCTTAAACCGTGATTCCAGTGCATTTTCAGTTTTGGGGGTGGTGGTGGGTCGAGCCACTCGAACGACTCCGTCTTGCTGTCGCCAAGGTCGTACGTAACGCTGCGTTCATAAGGGTTAAGGGTTTAGGCAAGCAGGGGGCGGGGGGGGGGGGGGGCATGTGGCTGTTGGTAAGCCCTTGGCTCGAGCTATCTGGAGCCGCCTTTCCATGCGCCCTGCCGGTTGTGCACCGGCCCCCCCCCTCAAACAGCGATTCCGTGGGGGATGGGTGGGTGGAGCTGCCTGGGCGACTCTTGCTGTTGCCGAGGTCGTATGTGACGCTGCGTGGGGGGGGGGGGGAGCATGTGGTTGTTGGAAAGGCCTTGGCGAAAGCTATCTAAAGCCGCCTGTCCATGCGCCCTGCGGGGTGTGCACCCCCCCCCCCCCAAACAGCGATTCCGTGGGGGGGTGGTGGATGGAGCTGCCTGAGCGACTCTTGCTGTTGCCGAGGTCGTATGTGACGCTGCGTGGGGGCGGGGAGCATGTGGTTGTTGGAAAGGCCTTGGCGACAGGTATCCAAAGCCGCCTGTCCATGCGCCCTGCGGGGTGTGCCCTCCCCCCCCCCTCAAACAGCGATGGGCCAGTGCATGTCCATTTTGGGGGGTCGGTGGGTCGAGCAGCTGAAACGATTCCTTTTGGTGTGGTTGTTGCGTGGGTGTTGCACGGTTGTTGCACAGTGGTGGTTGCACAGTGTTTGTTGCATGGTTGTTGCACAGTGTTTGTTGCATGGTTGTTGCACAGTGGTTGTTGCGTGGTCATTGCACAGTGGTTGTTGCGTGGTTGTTGCACAGTTGTTGCGTTGTTCGGAGCATACAGTGGTCCCTACACACGCACGCACACACGCACACGCACGCACACACGCACACGCACGCGCACGCGCACACGCACGTGCACACGCACACACGCACACGCACACACACACGGTTCGATCGATCCCTCCCGAGCTCATGCTGGCACCAACCACCACTCAACAGTACTCCTGGCTCGGCATGGGGACGTTGTTTTCCGTCACGCCCCCCACACCCCCGCACCCCCACACCCACACCAGGGTTCTCCTTGCCAATCGAATCCGATGATGAGACCCGAAGGGCGGTTTGCCGATGGAGAGCGAAAGGGGGGTTCAGAAAAGCGGGAAAAGGCGGGGGTCATGGGCGCAGCTCCGGAAAAAGGCCAAAACCCGGAGAAAACCCGGGCTCTCCAGAAGCCCCGAGAGTCCGGGAGGCTCTCTCCAGGAGACCCGACAGCCTGACAGCTCCGGAAAAAGGCCAAAACCCGGAGAAAACCCGAGCTCTCCAGAAGCCCCGAGAGTCCGGGAGGCTCTCTCCAGGAGACCCGACAGCCTGACAGCCCCCAAGGAAACCCCTGACCCGCACATACACGAGCCGTTATGCCATGCCCCTGCACACCCCCACACCCACCTCACACACACACGAGCCCGTCCCGACACAACTCACCAGTACTCCCGCTTGCTGGCCTTGTGGTCGGTGATTACGCCATCAAACCAGTCGTTGCTCTCCGCCCAGAAGCGCTTGACCTGGGGCAGGCGCGCGCATCGGGGGGCAGTCAGTCAATGTGTCTGCATGGCAACAGAAGGCACGCACAAAAAGTGTCTGCATGGCACCAGAAGTGTCTACATGGCACCAGAAGGCATGGCACCACATGGCGGTGCTCACTGTGATCATTACTGGTGCTCAGAGCATGGATTTGAGAGAAGTGAGGGTGATGCTTGCATGGGAAACCACAGTAAGGGCACAAACCAGACCCACGAGCACCACCTAGCATGCTCATGATTAGCTGGATGTGTATGCTCTCCAGGGTAACGCAGGCGCTCCCTGGGCCCTCCCAGGGGTATCTCCTTCACCCCCAGCGTTGCGTGAGCTATACAGACACGCCGCCATCGCCAGTTCAGACGCGTGGCGCGTGAACTTCCAATGTTTTCTCGCTTGGGGCGCGTTTGCACCCCGTTGGCCCGTTGGCGTTGTCCCGTTGGCCCGGCCAACGGACACCGCCAACGGTGGGCCCCGCTGGCCGTTTCCGGCGACCCTGCGTTACTACATTCCCAACGCCTGAGGCGGCGCCTCAGGCGGCACATTCACTTGCGCGGATCAGGCGGCGCCTCAGGCGCGCCGACCGCCTGAGGCGCCGCCTGAGGCGCACCCCTGATCGCCTCAGGCGTCGCCTTAAGCGGGATCCCGACCGCCTCGGGCGCCGACCCGACCGCCTCAGGCGCCCACCACCGCCTGAGGCGCACCCCCGACCGCCTCAGGCGTTATGGCCGCATTCACTTGCGCCGATCAGACAATGGGGCTGTGGTAGAGCCAACGGACACCGCCAACGGTGGGCACCGTTGGCCGTTTCCGGTGACCCTGCCCTACCACATTCCCAACGCCTGAGGCGGCGCCTCAGGCGACGCATTTACTTGCGCAGATAAGGCGCTACGACCGCCTCAGGCGCCGCCTGAGGTGCACCCACGATCGCTTCAGGTGCCGCCTTGGGCGTCATCCCGACCGCCTCAGGCGCCACCCCGATCGCCTCAGGCGTCCACCACCGCCTGAGGCGCACCCCGGACAGCCTTGGACGTTATGGCCGCATTCACTTGCGCGTATCAGACATTGGGATTTTGGTAGGGTGGCCCCGTTGGCCCGGCCAACGGCCACCGCCAACGGTGGGCACCGTTGGCCGCTTCCGGTGACCTTGGTGTGTGCTCGCCAGCCCAACCCAACTTGCGCCCAATCAGGCCACCCGCCCACTCTCATCAGATGTACCGCCAGGCGGCATATGCCGCCATGGGAGCGTATTCATGGTAGTGGGCTCATGTGGGGGTGTGCACTCGAGACAGCATGTGTGCTGCCAGCCTACCTTGCGGCCAATCAGGTCCCGCTCGCTGTAATCAAACGTGCCGCCAGACGGCCCGCCGCTGCCGCCCAGATGGCCGCCGCCACCACCGTCGATGGCACCCAGCTTCTGTTTTTTTGCGTGGCGGGGGTGGGGACGGCACGCGGGAGGGATGGTGGGACGGGGGCCCCGGGCAGCGGCGCCGACACGCACGCATGCACGCACACACTCGCGGCACGCACACGCGCGCGGACGCACGCACGCACACACATGCACACTCGCGGCAGCACGAAAACACACACGCACACGCGCTCATGCACACGCACGCACGCACATGGCTGCACGCACATGACGCACGCACGCCGTCGCGCCCCCGGCCACTCACCATCTTCTTCTTCTTCTTCGTTCCCCCCACGTCGCCGCCGCCCCCGCCCCCGTCCCCGCCCCCGCCACTCTGCGCGCCGCCTCCTCCCCCGCCGCCCATGCCCCCCATCATCGGCGGCAGTGGGTGCTGCGCGTGCCCCCCTCGCGCGCTACTCGACGGCATGCTCCCGTTGCGGTTGCCGGCCATCGGTCCCGGCGCGGGCGCGATCGGCGTCGTGTGGGCGGCCGTGCCCGTGGGTTGACTGCGACCACGGAAGGGGGGTGGGTGGGTAGGTGCGCAGGCGGTCGGCCGTGCGAACACCACGGCACAGAGTGCTTGGCTTGCGCACACCGCACGATTCGTTTGTACACGCATGCTGTGCAGGCTGCACATCCACGGCCGATGCAAGATCCGGCGACTTCCCCCTCACGAGCGGCACACACACGCTGACACGCACGCGCGCCCGACGGTCCCCACGCACCACGCGTGCAGCGCATTGGTCTTCTTCGCTGCCATCAGCTCGAGCAGCCACGTTCGGTGGTCATTGGTGTCGATGCCTAGCTCCATGCGCAGCTTTGCCAACAGCGTCTGTGCGGGCGACAGATGCATGGCAAGAGAGTTGCATGCGCGGGCGCGGGCGTCACGGCAGGGCTCTCTCTGTGCGGGGGGAGGAGGCCCAGGCCGGTAGCATGCCTCGTGGAGGAACGTGCCAAGCCCTATAAGTTGAAAAACGCCCGCATCGGGGGCCGGGGCGCACACGGCGAAGGGAAAGTGACGGGGCAGGGGCGTCGCCATGCATCGATCTCACCATGTCTACGCTGCCGCCGCTGCTAATCATGGATTTGAGCACGAGCCAATATGCTCGGTGGTTGAGTTGCCGTCTCTTGCCCTCCACCGTGCCCTCCATCCTCCCAGCAACTAAAAAACGCGCGCGATGTGGAACAACTGGAGCCTTGAAAGCTATACCGGGATGGGAGCCGCAGCTCTGGAGCCAAAGCTGCTAGTAGTAGTAACGAATGCGGCCGGCGAAATGTTGCAAATGTATGTTCACACCCGTGTGTGTGAATTAAATGTCAAGGCCTCGTGTGTCCTTGCCCCCTCCATTGTAGACTCTCCGATGCAGAGCGCACTTCGAGCACGTAGCTCCGCTGGCGCGGGCACCAGCTGCCGCGCGCCCATGCACGCGGTTCGCCCATGCCGTGTTTCCGCGCATGCGGCTGTCACTGCCAAGAACGTCGAGTTCTGGAAGTACCAGGGCCTTGGCAACGATTTCATCCTGGTGGGTGGCAGGACAGCTAGTGATGTGGGAGGCTGCGGCTGGAGACTGGAGCTGGGGCGGCGGCTGCCAATGTTTCAGCTATTTGAGCATCGCCGTCCTCCCTCTGCCCCGCTCGATCTGCGCAGATCGACAACCGCTCCTCGAGTGAGCCAATGGTCACGCCGGAGCAGGCGGCGAAGCTGTGCGACCGCAACTTTGGGATTGGCGGCGATGGGGTGAGTCTTTGCATGGATGTGGTTCTTGGCGCCCCCCCTCTCCATCGCCCTCCCAACGGCTGCATGAGTGCATCGATTAACGTGTCGCATGCTGACCCGCGCCACGATCGGTGTGTCGCAGGTAATCTTTGCTCTGCCGCCCGTCGGCGACACCGACCTCACGATGCGCATCTACAACAGCGACGGCAGCGAGCCCGAGATGTGCGGCAACGGCATCCGGTGCCTCGCGCGCTTCGTGGCGGACGTGGACAAGGCTGCGCCGCGCAAGTACAAGATCCACACGCTCGCGGGTGAGCACTGTATGCAGTGCATGCATGCCGCGACCCCCTCATGCGTGTTTGCACGCAACCCCGTCACTGCATCATCTGCACGCAGATGAGCACACCAGCTGCCTGCCTGACGCGCTGCCCTGCCCCACCCACCCCTGGCGCAGGCCTCATCCAGCCGGAGCTGCTGGCGGACGGCCAGGTGTGCGTCGACATGGGCGAGCCCGTCCTCGACGGCCCCAAGGTCCCCACCACGCTCGCGCCCACCCAGGGCTCGACCGTCGTCGCGCAGGATCTGGTGGTGGCCGGCAAGACGTGGAAGGTTTCGTGCGTGAGCATGGGCAACCCGCACGCGCTCATCTACACATGCGACGGCAAGCCAATCAAGGTACAGTCTTATGCATGCGCACTCGTTGTTTGTAGGAACGTGTGGGGTCCATGCACGCCACACATGTGCACGCACGATGCGTGATGTATGCTACACGTGCGGCCCCCCTGGATGATGCTACAATTCTGTTGATGTGTTTCGACACTCGTGATCTTTGTATTCGTATACTGACAGCAGGCGTCGACCGCACTCACATGCCCGTGCATGCCCGCCAGCCTGACTGTTTGCCATTCTCCGCATGCTGCTTGCTGCACCTCGTGCACCGCACGCACACGCACCGCAGGCTGCGTCGCCTGTGCCTGCCACGCGCGGGCTTGACCTGAGTGATGTCGTTAACCTATTTAATCTGAATTTCTGGCTGTGGAAAACACTCAACGCTGACAGCAAGCCTTGCACCTGCGTGCCCGCGTGCATCGGCACAGTGCCCGTGTGCATCGGCACAGTGCACACGCCTGCTTGCAGGAGCACAGTGCACACGCCTGCTTGCATGAGCACAGTGCGCACGCCTGCTTGCATGTGCACACGCCCGCATGCAGCTGGACACGCCTGCACCTTGCACCTGCGTGCCCGCGTGCATCTACACACGCCTGCTCGCATGAGCACACGTCCGCATGCAGCTCGACACGCGTGCACCTGCATGCACACGCACCTGCATGCACACGCACCTGCCTGCCGGCGCTGTGAGTGATGCAAACGATAGGGCAAAATCTTACGCGCGTAAGTGAAGTTTCTCGCAGTGAGGCACTCAACTATTTATGTATTTGTACTGTCTGACACACTGCCGGCAGGCACACTGCTTTTGCACATCGCACTGCACCGCATGCACGCTGCATGCCGCGCAAGAGAGCGATACAGGCGCCTGGATGATGCAAACGATAGGGCAAAATCTTAGTGCGTTAGTGAAGTTTCTCGCAGTGAGGCACCCAACTATCTACGTATTTGTACTGTCTGACAGACCTCTGTCTCTCTCTCTGCATCCCATGCACACCCCGCGTTGCCATGCCCATCCCATCCTGGCTGGCTGATGCAAACAATAGGGCAAAATCTTAGTGCGTTAGTGAAGTTTCTCGCAGTGAGGCACCCAACTATCTACGTATTCGTACTGTCTGACAGCCCGCGGCCTCCCTGCACATCCCATGTGATGCGCATCCCCCACATGCCCCATGCCCACCACACACACACCCCGCTGCGCCCACCCACTTTGCTGCCCACCTTGCTGCCCCACACCCGCCCGTGCCCATGCGCGACGGCACGCGCCCGCAGATTGACGAGCTCGACCTCGCCGCCATCGGGCCGCTTTTTGAGAGCAACAAGGTGTTCCCCGCAAAGACCAACACCGAGTTCGTCGAGGTGTGTGTGCCTTGTGTGCGGTTGTACATTGCTGCCCGCTCGCGGCTGGGCGCAGCGATTGCACTGCCGCATACGGGGCGCAGGCGGGCCCGCTACTGCAGCCCTCCTCTGACGCACCACACCCTGCGTGTCTGTCGTCCACCAACGCAGGTGCTCACGCGCAGCCACCTGCGCATGGTCGTGTGGGAGCGCGGCGCGGGCGCGACGCTGGCATGCGGCACCGGCGCGTGCGCGACCCTCGTCGCGGGCGTGCTCGAGGGACACTGCGACCGCTCGGCGCAGGTCGACCTCCCTGGCGGCCCGCTCCAGATCGAGTGGCGCGAGTCGGACAACCGCATCTACATGACCGGGCCCGCGGAGCTCGCGTTCTCAGGGAAGGCGTCGGTTTGAGCGGGGCGCGAGACGATGACAACGCGCGCACACACTCGACTTGTACACTAGCAGTAGCGTAGGAACCAGGTGACACAAAACACATATTATTATATTTGATCATGGAGAGTTGTACAACAGATGCAGATGGTGTTTGTTGATGGTGTCATGTCCAGCGCGGTGTGTTGTCAGGTGTAGCCAAACCAGGGGCCCCTGGGCCAAACCCTCATCGCCAGGGGCCCTGCGCATCGTCCCCCAGCTCTCGCCGCCCCGCACTCATCACTCACGCCAGCACGATGGTGCTGTCCGCGCGCGGCGCGGGTCGCAGCGCCTGCATGCCCGCAACCAGGGCGATAAGGGTCGTTCTCTCCGGAAATCGGCTCTCGGCGCCGCGCCCTCCTGTGCTCGGCCGCGGCGTGGATGCAGGCGTGCCGCTCATGCGCGGCTCGCTCTTGGTCGCAGCTGCGAGTGGAGGGAGCAGTGAGTGGATGACCACGCATGCATGCGCACGGGCATGCATGGCGAACTTCCTTCTCCCCCCTCCCCCCCCCCTCGGCCTCTAGCTCCTCCCATCCACTGCAGCACCCAAGGGAGCGAGCATGTGCTATCTGGTGCAAACAGCCGTTGTTGAACCAGCACACAGAGAGAACGGCGCTGTGCCATTGCACCGCATGTACGCCATGCACCATGTACTGAGGCTCTCACACGCGCTCATACATGCATGTTGATGGGTCCCCCCGCAGCCCACTACGAGCTGCTGGGTATTGAGCCCGATGCCGACGAGGGCGAGATCAAAGCAGCGTTCAGGCGGATGGCGCTGGATTTACACCCGGACGTGAACGACGAGGTGCGCCGGTCAACCCAACCAAAACAGCAAGTTTCCCACCAACCCAAACAAACCTAGCACTGCCCTCACTCACTCACTCCCCCCGCCCCCAACCCTAAAACCTAAAACTTAATGCGCCAAGCTCTGTGTGTGCAGCCCAACCCTAAAACCTAAAACTGAATGCACCACGCTCTGTGTGCGCAGTCTGACGCCCACCAGGCGTTCATCAGCCTCAAAAGAGGCCTACAAGAGGCCTATTCTCACTCACTCCCGCCTCCCCAAACCCTAGGACCTAAAACTTAATGCGCCACGCTCGTGTGTGTGCGCAGCCTGACGCCCACCAGGCGTTCATCGACCTCAAAGAGGCCTACGAGACGCTCAGCGACGGAGACAGCCGGCGGGAGTATGACCGCATGCACGGACTGGGTCGACGACTCGGATTCTTCCAGGTGTGTGTGTGTGTGTGTGTGTGTGCATGTGTGTGTGGCCCGCACCCGCGAGCTGCTCCATCAGCTGCGTGCATGCGTGTGCGTGTGTGTGTGTGTGTGTGTGTGTGGACAGCCGGCGGGAGTATGACCGCACGCGTGGGCTGGGCTGACGACTCGGATTCTTCCAGGTGTGTGTATGTGTGTGCTTGTGTGTGTGCATGTGTGTGTGTGGCCCACAACCGCGAGCTGCTCCATCAGCTGCGTGCGTGTGTGTGGGTGTGTGTGGGTGTGTGTGGGTGTGTGGACAGCCAGCGGGAGTATGAACGCACGCGTGCGCTTGGCCCATGGCTCAGATACCTCCAGGTTTGTGAGTGTGTGTGTGTGTGTGTGCATGTGTGTGTGTGTGGCCCGCACCCGTGAATTGCTCTTATCAGCTGCGTGTGTGTGGGGGGCGGTGTGGGTATGGGTGTGGGTGTGGGTGTGGACAGCCGGCGGGAGAACGATCGCATGCGTGGGCTGGGCCGAGCAACCCAACACCACCACCAAACACACACACACACACACACACGGGCATAATACGCCACCAAATGCGTCTGACCGACTGTAAAATCGACCACACCCACCCACAACACACATGCACACGCACAGGACGTTGCCCCTCAAGACAGCCTTCGCGGTTAACGCTCCCGCGGCCAATCGTCCAACTCTCGACCCACCACACACACACACACACACTAAAACCCTAAACCCTAAACCCTAAACCGACCCCCCCCCCCACACACACACCACAACCCCCCAACACACACACACACCAGGGGTTTCCTTGGGGTCAGTCATCCTTTCGTTTTTCCCGAAAAGGCTTTCTCAGTTTCGTCAGGATTCTGGGCTGCAGTCCGAAGAATCGCGTCGAAAGTGTGAAATCGCCGATTTCACACTTTTCACCGGAAAATTCGCCTCCGCACGTCGTTTTTCCCGAACAAACTCTACCCAAAACCATCGGGATCGCGCCCTGTGAGCATGTTTTCTTTCGTTTCCCGATCGGGAAGGAAACTCCTGACACACACACACACACACAGGGCGTCAACCCTCACGCCAGCCTTCGCGGCTGGTGCTCCCGCGGCCGATACTCCGACTCTGACGCACACACACACACACACACACACACACACACACACGACCCCCAAAACACACACACACACACACGGACAGGACGTCGATCTCCAAGACAGCCTTCGCGGCTGGTGCTCCCGCGGCCGATCGTCCGACTCTGACGCACACACACACACACACACACGACCCCTTAACACACACACACACACACACACACACACGCGCACAGGACGTCGACCCTCAAGACAGCCTTCGCGGGTGGCGCTCCCGCGGCCGATCGTCCGACTCTGACGATGAGGAGGATGGCGAGGACTATGGGTACATCCCGCGTGCGCGCCCGTTCCGGTGGGTCGTATGAGGGGCTGGGGTTTAGGTTTCACTCCGACTCTGCTCGCCAGTGGTTCCGTTAAGGATCTTGGAAAAACGACGGCTCAACCCCGGCCTCACGTTCATTTCGCCAATCTCAACCCGACGGAGGCGAATTTTGGAGGGAAAGTGTGAAAATGTCGATTCCCACTTTTTCGGGTCGGAATTCGCGCATTCTCAACCCGATGCGTCAACCCAAACTGGCCAATCTCAACCCACAAGTGCACTTTGTCGGGTTGCAGGGGGGCTAACAGAAACACTGCTGCTCACCCCGGGGTTTGAAGCTCGCGCGGGTTAAGACGCCCTCCGACGGGCTGTAAAATCGACCACCCCCACCCACAAAACCAGGTGGGCCGACGTGGGGTCTGAACCCTGTGGTGCAGCCTCCCTACACTCCAGCAACCTCCCACACCTCCCATCCACACCTCCCCACACCTCCCCACACCCTCCGACTGCAACCTCGACCACCCCCACCCACAAAACCAGGTGGGCCGACGTGGGGTCTGAACCCTGTGGTGCATCCCCCCCCCTCCCCCCCCAACACTCCAGCAACCTCCCACACCTCCCATCCACACCTTCCCACACCTTCCCACACCCTCCGGCCGACTGTAAAATTGACCACCCCCACCCCAGTGATTCTCTTTTCGGCATTTGGAGGCGGATTCAGGAGCCATGGAGCAATTTGTTTTGTCAAATTGCTCCAGTAAATCAAATTAAGCTCACGAAAAGGGAATCACTGCCCCACCCACAAAACCAAGTGGGTTGACGTGGGCCCTGAACTGCCGGCAGGCCCTCCCACACGCTCCCGACGCGGGCTGTAAAATCGACCACCACCCCACAAGCCCACACACACCTTCCCACAAACACCCCCTCGCACCATTCCACACCTTCCCGCCCACACCTCCCTACCTTCTCACACTTTCTCACACCAGGTGGGCCGACGTGGGCTCCGAACCCACACCTCCCCACACCTCCCCACAACTCCCCACACCCTCCCACACACAGATGGGCCGACGTGGGCTGTGAACCCGAGTCTGCCGGCAGGCCAGGGGACGGCTTCAACGCTGGCGATGAGGAGGACAGGGATGGTGACGGTACGTGCCAGCGGTTTCCTTGGGGGCCTGCCAGGCTGTTGGTCTTCCTGGAAAGGGCCTCCCGGATTCTCTGGGGTTTTCGGCAGAGCTCCCTGTGCGCTCTCCAGGCTGACATACTGTTCCGGGGGCTGCGCCCCCGGAACTCCGCTTCCTCTCCGGCTTTTCCGAACTCCGCCCTTTCGCTCCCCATCGGCAAACCGCCCTTTGGGCGGTCTCCTCATCGGAATCCGATCGGCTAGGAAACCCCTGGTGCGTGCCAATGATTTCCTTTTCGGCTCTACACTGCCATTTGGCTGTATTCCGGCTGTACTTTGACCTTGCACACAGATCAGCCCATCCAGTGGATTTGTAGTCTGACGAGCACGCCAGACAGAGCACGTCAACAGCTTTCAAATTTCCTATGTATGAGGACAAACGGTCAACGAGGGGTCAACAGTCAACGCGGTCAAAGAAAAATCCGGCTGTGGAACAATTAATTGAAAATCCTGAAAAGGAAATCCCTGGTGCGTGCACACCTTGCACACACTCACGCACATGCCGTAGAGACACGGTCAATGGCGGGGAGGGGAGGGGAGGAGGGGAATTGGGGGTACCCCTGTAGACGGTCATGTGGCGATGAGGAGGACGAGGATGGTGACGGTACGTGCACGTCACACACACACACACACACATGTATGCACACTCACACACACGCACGCTCAACCCCTCTGCCCTCCCCCCCCACACACACTCATGCACCCACCCACCCACCCACCCCACACACACACATGCTCACACCCTGCCCTCCCACCACCACCACCACCACACACAACAGACACACCACACACGCACACTCCCACACCCCACACTCTCAAGGCGACGACGACAACGAGGCGCGCCGCCGTGCGTGCACATCCATTCATCATATCACACACACACACGCACACACACACACACACTCACAACACAGCATACACTAACCACACACTCCCGAGGTGACGACGACGACGAGGCGCACCGCGACTTTTAGGCCGCAGAGCCATCCATCATATCACACACACACACACACAACACACACACACAACACAGGACACACGCACACACACACACTCCCAAGGCGACGACGACGACGAGGCGCGCCGCCGTGCGTGCACATCCATCCATCAGATCACACGCACAACTTACAACACACACACAACACACACACCACGCACACACACACACACAACACACACACACACACACACACAGCACACACGCACACACACACACTCCCAAGGCGACGACGACGACGAGGCACGCCGCCGTGCGTGCACATCCATCCATCATATCACACGCACAACTTACAACACACACACAACACACATACCACGCACACACACACACAACACAGCACACACGCACACACACACACTCCCAAGGCGACGACGACCACGAGGCACGCCGCCGTGCGTGCACATCCATCCATCATATCACACGCACAACTTACAACACACACACAACACACACCACGCACACACACACACACAACACACACACACACACACAACACAGCACACACGCACCACACACTCCCAAGGTGACGACGAAGACGAGGCGCGCCGCCGTGCGTGCACATCCATCCACCATATCACACACACAATGACTGTAAAATCGAAAGAAAAAATCGACCACAACACACAACACACACGCACCACACACACACAAGGTGACGACGAAGACGAGGCGCACCGCGACTTTGAGGCCGCAGAGCGGCTGCGGCGCCTCATGCAGTTCATGGATGGCCACGGAGCCGGGGGGCTGTGGGGCGGCCGCGGGGGCGGGGGCAATCCGTGGGGAAGCTCCACGTCTGACGCATGGCATCGGCAGGTCACCCAACAGGTGCGGCGCACTTGTGGGATAGGAGAGAGAGAGTGAGAGCGTGTGTGTCTGAGAGAGAGAGGGAGAGAGAGACACACACACACACGCACACGCCACCGTGGGGGAGCTCGACGTCTGACGCATGGCACCGGCAGGTGAAAAAACAGGTGAGGTGCTCGTGTGGAATAGGAGAGAGAGGGAGGGAGGGGGGGGGGGCAAACGTACACACCACCATGTGATGCTCGACGTCTGACGCATGGCACCGGCAGGTGTACCAACAGGGGAGGTGCTCGTGTGGAGTAGGAGAGAGAGAGAGAGAGAGAGAGAGAGGGGGGAGGGGGCAAACGCACGCACAACCATGGGGAGCTCGACTTCTAGCGCACGGCAGCGACAGGTGAACCAACAGGTCAGACGCACTTGTGGGATAGGAGAGGGAGAGCGAAAGCGTGTGTGTGTGAGAGAGAGAGATACACACACACGCACATACACCACAGTGGGGGAGCTCGACGTCAGACGCATGGCACCGGCAGTTGAACCAACGGGTGAGATGCACTTGTGGAATAGGAGGGAGAGAGCTAGAGCGTGTGTGTGTGTGTGAGAGCGATACACACACGCACATACACCACCGTGGGGGAGCTCGACGTTTGACGCGTGGCATCGGCAGGTGAACCAACAGTTGAGGTGCACTTGTGGAATAGGAGTGAAAGAGGGAGAGCGTGTGTGTGTGAGAGAGAAAGAGAGAGACACACACACACACACACACACACACGCACATACACCACCGTGGGGGAGCTCGACGTTTGACGCATGGCACCGGCAGGTGAGCCAACAGGTGAGGTGCTCTTGTGGAATAGGAGAGAGAGAGAGGACGGGGGGGGGGGGGGGGGGGGGGGGGGCAAACGTACACACCACCATGGGGAGCTCGACGTCTGACGCATGGCAGCTGCAGGTGGACCAACAGGTCAGATGCACTTGTGGAGTGAGAGAGAGAGAGAGTGAGAGAGAGAGAGAGAGAGGGATTGTTAACCACACAGAGTCCTCTGTTCCTAAACACAAGCATGCATGCACACGCACGCACACACTTACCAATATCGCGGAGAAACGGGCATGTGAGACGACACACGTGTGAGCGCTGCTGATGCTGATGCTGCTACTGTTCTGATGCTGATGCGCTGATGCTGCTGATACTGCTCTGCTGCTGCTGCTGTTCCTGCTGCTCCTGCTGACGGTGCTGATACTGTCGCTTCTCTGCTGCTGCTGCTGCTGCTAACGTTGCTGATACTGCTGCTGATACTGCTCTGCTGCTTCTGCTGCTGACGTCGCTGATACTGCTCTGCTGCTGCTGCTGCTGCTGCTGACGACGACTGATGTTACCAATGCTGCACTGCTGCTGACACTCCTGCTGCTGGCGCTGACTGCTCCTGAGGCTGACGCTGCTGCTGGCGCAGGCACTGCTGCTGACACTGCTGCTGCTGACGCTGCTGCTGACCCTGCGCAGGTGAACGACCCGCGCTTCGGCGGCGGCACCGGCCGCGGCCGCGGCGGCGCGCCCGACCCGTCCAGGCCGACCCACCCCTCTGAGTGGAACCCCCCGGGGTGGGCGCCCGGCGACGACGACGGCTTCGACTTCGGGGACGGGGCGCGGAGGCGGCACGGGTGGAGCAGCCCCGGAGGGCGGCCCGAGTGGCGGCCGCCCGGGCGGGGGGAGGACGGGGGGCGGGAGGGCGGAGGCGGCGGGGGAGAGAGGCGCCGCAGCTGGGGCAATGACGGCGGCTTCCGCGGCAAGCCGCTGTGACGTGACGTCGCGCAGTCAGGGGCGCACCTCTTTTATGGCGTTGTAGCATATACATGTACAGTTGGGGGGGGGGCCTTAGGTGGGAGGCGGGGGGGCCTGTTGGGCGGAGCTGTCGTGTGGGGGGGGGGGCAGGGTGTGTGTTTGCGTGTGTTTGTGTGTTTTGTGTGGTTGGGTGTGTGTGGGGGGTGGCACATCGACACGCCACTGAACGGGACGCGACGCAGGAGCCTTACAATGTACAGTTGGGGCGCTGAACCAGAGCGTGTAACCCTACAGCCTGCAAAACATAACCATGGGGTGTAGTGGACCCTACGCACGCCCAAAGCAGAATAATCACACCACTCACTCCACAACTCATTGCATTGGTCACCTGGCACAGTTGTCACACAAGCTAGGGAGCTGTGGCACCCTTGCGCCCACACGGCCCACAATGTAACCTGGGGTTGATTCTGGATTCTAGCCGCGGTGCTCCTGTTGGCGCGAGCTTTACCTCGGTGCATAACTGCCAATGGCTGGTGAGTGCACCTCTAGCATCTGGTGAGAAGATGTGCGTGTGTTGCTCAGATTAAAATTGTGCTGCATGTGATCTGGCCCGGCGCTGGCGCGCCACCAATGTATCGCTCCGCAGACTGGTAGGGTCGGGCCGTCGTGGTCTGTCAACGGTTACAAGCATTGTAAACAAGGTCACTGATCAGACGCCCTTCTCCCCCCGCAACACTTATCTCTCCCCCCGTCGCCACAGCGTTGCAACCCAAGCAAGATCCGCCCCCCCAGACTGTGATCACACCCCTGAAGCACCTGGAGCTGGGAGCTGTGGCGTGCACCAGACAGCGGCTCCAGCGCCCCAAAACAACAATCAGCCCAGCCACTTCCGCTGGCGACGCCCTGCTGGGACAGCCTCGACTACTATGATCTAGAGAGTGTAGGACCCATAGGTCCTGGCCAGACGAGCGTGCGTGCCGATCAGCAGGACGCGGCTCCGAAGGCGACAAAGCATGGCGCCGTTCGTCATCTCCCCGCCGTTCGTCACGCCGTCGGCGCGATCACCACCCATTCAGAGAAGACCGTCGACCCGCTCACGCCACCACCACGCGTCAGTGTGTGCAGCGTGCGTGCGCCACACAAGCCGGCACGGGGCTGGATGGCCCTGCGAATTCTCCCAGTAGAGCCCCCCCTAGGCCTTTTCGTCCAGGCCTTAACCCACGGGGTCGTCCGGGCACGTTCATGTAAAAGCTGTAAAAACGGGGATGTGTTCTTAGGCAGGGCCAAGCCCAATGCACAAGACCACAAGCCCTCAGACAGTCAAAGCCGGGCTCCCGCCGACGAGCTCCAGGAGGAGGCGGACGCACTCGTCTCGGTTCTCGCCGCCGACGGCATCGACGAGCACCTCATCTAGCTGGAGAAGCAGCTTCCGGGGGGTATCCGCCTGCTCCTGCTGCGACGGCAGCAGGGGCGCGCACAACGAGTCGTTGTCGTATCGGCCTGGCGACCCGCCGACGTAAGCGCCCATCATCGTCACGCTGCCGGCGTGGTGATGGCCCTGCCTAGCCCACTGCACAAGACCACAAGCCCTCAAACAGTCAAAGCCGGGGCCCCGTGACACAAGCGCCCATCGTCATGACGCTGCCGGCGTCGGCGTCGGCGCTTTTGCTGGCGCCGCGACGTCAACTCCGCACGCCTTCATCTCGTTGTACTCGGTGCGCGACATCTTGATGCCGGCGCCAATGGGGATCTTCTTGGGCCTGCGAACAGAACGGAGTGGGGTGTGTGTGTGCGAGCGTCGGGAGGGGAGTGCGAGGGGAGGAGGGAGGGGGAGGGAGGGGGAGGGAGAGGCGCGTCAACTCTTGATGCCGGCGCCGATGGCAATCATCTTGGGCCTGCGAATATAACGGAGTGGGGGGGAGGTGTGTGATCGCGGGAAGAGGAGGGAGGGAGGGGCAGTGCATCATCTCGATGCCGGCGATTTGGATTTTTGTTCCAAAGCGGCCCTGCGGGGGCTGGTTCCGTGTCACAAGACCGCCATCACGCCACACGCTTTCTGCATGACTGGCACCCACAGATGCGCAGTCGCCCACAGATACCAAAGCCTCAAGGCGCGCACTCATTTGAGTTGAGGTCTGTTGAGGTCTGTTGAGGTCTGTTGACACAGGGTCGCAGGGTCGCGACCCGATTGGCTTCGACCCGGGCACAGGCCCTGGGGGAGGCAGGAGACCTCCCCCCCCCTCTTCCAACGCAGGTTGCACGCACACACTTGTGAGACGTGATGGACACACACACACACACACATATACGCATACACACATGCACATACACACACACACACCCCGTAGTACCGCTTTGCCTTGCCGCCACTCTTATAAAGGGGGTAATTGTTTAGACTTTAGGTGCCTTGCCGCGTTTTTATTTATTTTTCACCCGTCTTGACGTCACTTTCGCGTTTTTTTCTTTTTCGCAAGTGGGGGACAGAAAACACAAGAAATGGAACACAAGCTGGAATCTTGTCTCCTTGCTGTGAATGTTCCCAAACCATCAGAATTGTTGAATTTAGACACCTGGGGGCCGAGATATGAGGGCTCAAAGTTAGGGAGGGGGTGGGTGGGGGGTAGGGGGGGTCCAGAGCTTTCTTCGGGGGGTTCAGCACTTTCTTTCGAGTGGGCCATTTTGGACAGGAAAACCACCATTGGAACCGCCTTGATGAGAGGAGCATAAATCCACTCCAAGAAGTGACCCTGGGTTATAGGGTGGGGGGTAACACCCCCTCAACGCCCCAACTCCCCCGTGTGCTCCCTTCGGTGCATGAAGTGCCCACAAGCAATTTTAGCAACCTTCGTGGATTGAGATGGGACCGACGCCATCTGAATCTCCTTGGAGAGCACAGCAAAACACCTCAGGAGAGTCAACCCTGAATCTGCCTGGAAAGTGTGAACTGGAGGGTCCACACTCCTTGGTGCATGCCGACTAAGCCATGGAATGGCTAGATTTTGGGGGTGATTTTGGCCATCTTCTGATGACGTAGACATTGCAATGAACAGCCCTCACTGTAAGGAAGCCATGCGCATTGGTCCCGGCTCCATGCATGGCGTATTTTGTGAGATTGGGGGGGGGGGGGGGGGGGTCAATTTTTGTTTGTACCATGTGTTCCAGTATTTCCTTTTTCCCCCCCCCCCCCCCCGTGCTTTTTCGGCAATATTTTTAGAAATCGGCCTTGCCGCGACGTTTCCGAATTATTTAATCGGCAAGGCAAAGCGGTACTACGGTATACGCATACGCACATGCACACACACACACACACGCACGCACGCACCTCAACTTCCTCAACATGACTCGGTGGGTCCCATACGGGCTCATTAAGTTTACGCTAGCCGGTAGGCGCGTCACATACGACTGCAACATCCATCATCAAGTTTGTGCGCCACGAGGACATGATGGATCCGTATTGGGCCAAGGCGTTCGTCGCCAAGCTGTGGGAGACCAGAGCCGATAGCCAGAGAGAGAGAGAGAGAGAGAGAGACCAGAGCCGAGCCAACCCCGGTGGTACGGGGTTGGATGTTGCGCACTCACCACGGAGGCAGGTTGGATCCGGTTGGCTTCGACCCAAGGCACAGCGGGTCGGTGCAGAAGACCCACGCACACCCATTCCAATGCGTGCAGCACACATGCGTGCTCGCACACACACACACACACACATACACACAGATGCGCAGTCCATTGAAGATGAAAAATGCCCAAGTCGCGCACTCACCACGACGGCAGGTTGGATCCGATTGGCTTTGACCCGAGGCAGAGCGAGTCGGTGCAGAAGACCCACGTGCGCGGCGCGGTCTGGCCCAGCGCCTCGACCTCGTGCGCGCAAATGACGGCCAGGGCACCTGGCAAGACGTGTGTGTGTGTGTGTGCGCGTGTGTGTGTGTTTGCGTACGTGTGTGTGTGCGTGTTGGCCTCCACCCACCGGAAGACCTCGGTGTCCCCGTCTGTGCCCTGTGCGTTCACATCTCAAACTCCCCATACTACCCACACCGTCCCCACTCCCCACACCATCCACACTCTCCACACCGTCCACTCCCCACACCGTCCACACTGCCCACACCGTCCACACAACCCCACACCCACAGTGGCTGCAGCGTCACGTCGCATCGGAAGACCTCGGTGTCCCCATCTGTGCCCTTGCAAGTTCACACCCCACACACCCCACACTCCCACCGCAAAATGTGGCAAGGCAAAAGTGCGACACAACTCAAACTTGAAACCATTCTCCCTCCGTGCCTAGCCTCGCTCAGAACCGCTGACGCCATTCTGACGACGGCGATTAATGATTCGTTTGAGATAGAAAACATCCGGGGGAGGGCATTCTCGCCAAGAACGCGACTGGGGACGCGGGCATTACGGGGTGTGCCAAATGGGTGTGCCAAATGAGGCCATGGTGTGCCAAATGAGGCCTTTCCCGTTTTTTTTTCTATCTCAAACGCATCATTAATCGCCGTCGTCAGGATGGCGTTCAGCGGTTCTGAGCGAGGCTAGGCACAGAGGGAGGATGGTTTCAAGTTGGATTTCAGGCTGAATCGAGCTACGGCCAGGGACCGGCCCCAGGCCGTTCAATAGAGGACCCATGATATTGGTGGACCTGCCTTGCAGCGTCCGGCGGGCCGGGGGAGGTTCCTGCGGCAGTTCAACGTTAGCGAAGAGTGGATGAGGAAGTATGAAGGTGGAAGCAAGAACCTGCGGACGCCATTCCCGGTCCTCGGAGCCTAGGAACATCAACCCGAGGGTATATGGCGTCGTTTGAGCGCGACCGGGCACCCCGCATGGGGTGCATGGGGGGCGATGGCATGGGCAGCTGGGTCGCTCGCTTGACTGGGGGGACTACACCGCCCCACGACGCGCTAGACAACGGCCGAACGACCACCACACACGATTAGAGCCGCGGGGGGGCGTCTGGGGTGGCTCTCTGGTGCAGACTGAGTTGTGCCCCACTTTTGAGTGCGGACAAATTGTGGTGCACTCCCCACACCCACCTGGCTGCAGCGTCACGTCGCACCGGAAGACCTCGGTGTCCCCGTCGACTGTCGTCTGCTCGTGCGTGCCCTTATGCGCATCGCACGGCATGGATTTCTTCATGCGAACAATCTTCCACTGCGGGCAGGAGTGTGGGCAGGAGTGTGAGCATGAGTGTGAAGGGTGTGGGGGCGAGTGTATGGATTGTGCGTGTGTGTGTGTGTGCCCTTGTGCGCGTCGCATGGCATGGTCTTCTTCATGCAAACAATCTTCCACTTCAGGGGTGTGGGGAAGAGTGTGGAGGGTGTGAGTGTGTGTGTGTGAGAGTGTGTGTGCGTGTGTGTGTGTGCGTGTGTGTCTGCATCGCATGGCATGGCTTCCTCATGTGAACAATATTCCACTGCGGAGACGTGGCGTGAGTGGCGTGTGCGAAGGCACACAGCCAGCCGACATGCTCCGATCTGCCATAGCCCCCATGCCCTTTGACATGCACACACACACACACACACACACACACACACACACACACACACGCCAACACCTGCCCAAGCCCGGCTTGCACACACACACACACACACATGCACACACGCATGCACACACCCACGCACCCACACCCACGCACCTGTCCAAAGCCCGGCTTGGGCGTCGCCAGAGCACTCCCGTCCGCCACGAACAAAGTTGCGCGGCTCAGCGCCCCGCTCTGTCCCCCCCCAAACACACGCGCGCGCACACACACACACACACACACACGCACGCACACACACACCTGCAAACACACACACCTGTTCAAAGCCCGGCTTGGGCGTCGCCGGCGCGCTCCCGTCTGCCACGACCGAGGACGCGCAGCTCAGCGCTCCGCTCTGCCCCCCCCCCCAGATACACACACACACACGCACACACACACACGCACACACACGCACCTGTCCAAAGCCCGGCTTGGGCGTCGCCGGCGCGCTCCCGTCAGCCACGACCGAGGACGCGCGGCTGAGCGCCCCGCTGTCGGAGCCGCCGGTTGCTGACGGCGTCCGCCCTCCGTTGCCGGAGGGCGTGCGTGCGATCGGCGTGGACGCGGCGGGGGCGGAGGCGGAGGCCGAGGGCGGCGGGGGCGCGGGCGGCGGGGTGGCAGCGGGCGTTGCGGCGGCGGCGGCGGGGGGAGGCTTGGGCGGTGTTGCGGCGGTCGGCGACGCAGGAGCGTGTGCAGCGTGTGCGGCAGCGGCGTGTGCCGCAGGAGCGGCGTGTGCAGGAGCGTGTGCAGCAGCGGCGTGTGCAGCGTGTGCAGGAGCGGCGTGTGCAGGAGCGTGTGCCGCAGGTGCAGCGTGTGCGGCGGCGCGCGCGGCCCCGCCCGTGGGCGTGCCCGCCTTGGCCGCGGCCCCCCCGCTGGCCCCGCCGGGCGCGGGCCCATGCGCAGACGGGCGCGTTGTGGTGGCGGTGGTGGCAGACCCTGACGAGCCGCGCATGCTCGACGACGCTGTCGGGACCGCCGGCTTCCGCGACGCCGCGCGGCTGGCGCTCGGGGGCGTGGCTGCCGCGCCGCCGCTGCCGCGCGAGGACAGGGACGGGGAGGGCGTCATGCGCGAGGAGGCGGAACAGTTGAAGGCGCCGCCGCCGTGCGCGTGGCCGTTGGACTTGCCTGTGGGCGTGTGCGTGTGTGTGTGTGCGCGCGTGGTGTATTTTTCAGTCCGTCGGTTGCCTTTGATGGCGCATCAGACCCATGTGTGTGTGTGTGTGTGTGCGTACACATGCGTGCGCATGCGTGCGCGTGCCAGTGGCCTTGCCTGTGGGCGTTGTATGCGCGGCGGTCGCTGAACCCCCCTCGTCCGAGGTGCGACCCGACCCGATCTCTACGCTGGTGGTGCGCGATCGCGCGCCTGTCGTCGCCTGCGTGTGTGTGTGTGTGAGTGTGTGTGTGCATACCAGAGGGGGGTCAGGGTTACATGCGGTTCAAGTTCGCATGTGGCATGATGGAGCACAGGTGGTGTATAGGACGAGCTGTCAGATGGAGAGCTTGGCGCTTGTGCGCGACCGCGCGGCTGTGGTTGCCTGTGTGTGTGTGTGTGTGTGTGTGTGCGTGTGTGTGAGTGTGTGAGTGGGAGTTGGTGTTTGTGTGTGTGTGCGTGTGTTTGCCAGGGGGGGGGTTCAGGGTCGGCAAGTTCTAGGTTGCATGTGGCCTTGAATGAGGTCAAGCTGAAAGATCGATACTTCGACGCTGGTGCGTGAGCGCACAGCCGTGGGCGCCTACATGTGTGTGTGTGTGTGTGTGCGTGGCTGTGCGTGGCTGTGGTCGCCTACGTGTGTGTGCACGCGTGAGTGTGTTTGTGTGTGTGTGTGTGTGCGTGCGCGCCACCGCACGTTACTGATGCCGCACGCTTGTGTCGTGCGCGACCCGAGCTTACCAACTACTAGCACCCGCACCGAACAGCACTCATGTCTGCGTTGCCTCACCTAGCCTGACGGGGCGACAGCCGGGTCTCCACGGCACCAACTAACTGTACGCACTGAGCGTTCTTTCTTTCTTTCTTTCTCTTCCTTTCTGTCTTTATTTCTGTCTCTCTTTCTGTCTCTCTCTCTCTTCTCTCCTACTCCCTTCCTCCCCCTTCCTCTCCCTTCCTCCTCTATCTCACTGCATTCCCAGCCCCACCTGCATGTAGCGCGGCACCGCCTTGCCGCCGGTCGACGGCGTCGTCGCCGCAGATGCTGCCTTGAGTGCGACGTCCCCGCCAGCTACGATGGAGACGGAGGAGGGGGGGGGGTCAGTTGGTGTAGATGGGATACTGCACTGCAAGTCAGCCGTGAGGCCCGGGTTGAGCCATCGTTTCCTCAAGATCCTTCGCGGATACTGACGGGGATAGTCACCCGATAAAGTGTACTTTTTAATTAATTATTCCACAGCGGGATTTTGCTTTGACCGTTGGCCTCCCGTTGACTGTTTGTCCTCATATTTAGGCCATTTGATAGCTCTTGACAAGTTCTGTCTGGCGGGCTCGTCAGACTACCAATCCACTGAATAGGTTTGGCTCTGTTTCAGGTCAAAGTACAGCCGAGATACAGCCAAATGGCTGTTTAGAGTTGAAAAGGAAATCACTGGTCACAGCAAAACCACTCGTGTGTGTCGCACACCTGTGGACGAGGTCCTGGAGAGCTGGAGCGAGCCTGGCCGCGAGGCAGCAGCAGCAGCAGCAGAAGCGGCAGCGGCAGAGGCGGCAGCAGCCGCGGCAGCAGGCACACCTCCGGACGCGCTCCGAGAGGGCGGGAGTGAGTCTGCCCGCGAAGCAGGGGCAGTAGCAGCAGCGGCGGCGGTATTGCCGCTTGCAGCGTTTGCAGCGGTGCCGTTTAAAGCAGCAGGGTCAGCACTAGCGCTAGCAGCCGTGGGGGCGGCGCTAGTAGGGGCAGCAGCAGGAGCAGCAGCAGCAGGGGCCGCAGCAGCAGCAGGGGCCGCAGCAGGGGCAGCAGCAGCAGCAGGGGCAGCAGCAGCTGCAGCAGCAGCGGCACCAGCGGTGTCGTTTGCGTCAGCAGCAGCGGCGACGGACGCAGGCCTTGCGAGTGAGGCGCCGCCCGAGGCGCTGGCGCGGCCGCTGGCGGGGTCCGCCACGGCGCGGGGCTCGGCCACGCGCGGCGAGGGCGCGACCACCGCTGCTTCTGCTGCTGCGCCAGCTGCTGCTGCTGCGTCAGCAGCGGCGTCAGCAGCGGCAGGGGCGGCAGCGGCCGCAGCGGCCGCAGCGACAGGCGCCGGGGAAGCAGCGCCCCCCTGCTCCTGCTCGTGCTCCCGCTCCTGCTCCTCCTCGTCCTCTCCGTCGCTCGACAGCGACATGACCTCGTCCGCCGTGGCCGCCGCGAACCCCGGCCCGCCGCCGTACGCGCGCCGGCTGCCACCGCTGCCGACCGCTGCTGAGTCAGCGGCGGGGCCCGCGCCGTTGCCCGTAGAGGACAGGCGCTGCAGGATCGCCGCAACCGCAGCTGCGGCTGCGAGCGTGGAGGGCGCCTGGCCGGAGGGGACTGCGCCCTGGTCCTCGCTGCGTCCGGCCATGACGGCCGCCTGCGCGTGTGTGGAGGGTGTGGGGGAGGGTGTGGGAGGTGTGAAGGGGTGCGAGCGTGGAGGGCGCCTGGCCGGAGGGGACGGCGCCCTGGTCCTCGCTGCGGCCAGCCATGACGGCCGCCTGCGTGTGTGTGGAGGGTGTGGGGTGTGGAGGGAGTGGGGTGTCCCGTGGGGACAAAGGGCTGGTGATGTGGCATGCACACACACACACACACGCACACACACACACACGCGCACCTGCAGCTCCCTCCTCCGCGCCTCCTCAATCGGATCTTCCTCAGTCGTCCGAGCAGTCAGTTCGCCGTCGCCTGCCAGCTCGCCCGCGCGCCCACTTGGTCGGTCGCCCCATCCGTTGTCGTCCTCATCTAGATCCAGCTCGTCGTCTTCGCCATAGACCTGAGAGAGGGAAGAGGAGAGAAGAGGGGTTGAGAGTTGAGGGTTGACTAGGAATGAATCTGCATAAACTAGAAGGAGGGGTACAGGTGTGTGTGTGTGTGTGTGTGTGCGTGTGAGAGTGGACAACCGCCCCATCCGTTGTCGTCCTCATCTAGATCCAGCTCGTCGTCTTCGCCAAAAACCTGAGAGGTAAGGAACGAGGGGGGGGGGTCCAGATGTGTGTGTGTGTGTGTGTGCGTGTGCTCGAGTGGACGGTCGCCCCCTTTGCCATACACCTGAAAGGTAAGGCACACACACACACACGCACGCACACGCACCTGGAGCTCATCCAAGTCGGACACGTCAAACATGCACTCAGGAATGGTCGCTGCCGAAGACGAAAACCACACACACACACACACACATACAAACACACGACACACACACAGCACACACACACACACGAACCTGGAACTCATCCGGGTCGGACAGGTCAGACATGTCATCAGGAATGGGCGTTGCCGACGACACGTTGCCGCGCGCGCGCGACGGCGAGCGCCTCGGCGGCGATGGCGAGACGGCTGGAGAGGGCGGGCGGAGGGCAGCAGCAGCCTGGGGAGGGAGTGCAGTGTGTGTTTGTGTGTGTGGAGGTGTGGAGGGTGTTGCGGGTGTTGCGGGTGTTGAGGGTGTGGAGGGTGTGTACGAGGTGTGGAGTGTGCGGGTGTGTCTGTGTCTGTGGAGTGGTGTGGAGTGGGGGTGGAGGGTGGGGAGTGTGTGGAGTGTGTGTGAGTGTGGAGTGAGTGTGGAGGGTGTATGAGGTGTGAAGGGTGTGGAGGGTGTGAGGGTGTGTGGGTGTGGACGTGCGCAATGGCGAGTGCGGAGGGCGGCAGCAGCAGCAGCAGGCGGGCAGCAGCCTGCGGAGGGTGTGGGGTGTGTGGAGGTGTGGATGTTGAGGAGTGTGTGTGTGTGTGTGTGTGTGTGTGTGTGTTGGAACGTGGAGCAGCAGCAGCTTGTTTAAAGGTGTGCAGAGGGAGGGTGTGGGGTGTGTGGAAGTCCCTGCCTTCTCCCCCCCCTCCCCCCCGCCCCCGTACCGCAGCGGTGGAAGCTGACGGAAGCTTGGCGGGTGCCGCAGCCGCCCCCCCCCCCCACCCCCACCCCGAGGCTAAACCTTGGGGGCTAAACCCTAAGCCCCGAGGCTTAACCCAAGCCCCCCCCTGAGGCTCAACCCCAAGCCCCCCCTGAGGCTTAACCCCAAGCCCCCCGAGGCTTAACCCCAAGCCCCCCCGAGGCTCAACCCCAAGCTCCCCGAGGCTTAACCCCAAGCCCCCCCGAGGCTTAACCCTTGGGGTTTAGGGTCCCCCCCCCTGCACCCCCCGACACATACCGCAGCGGCAGTAGCGGCGGCGGCGGCAGAAGCTGGCGGAAGCTGGCCCGATGCCGCAGAGTGGAGCGAGCTTGGGGTCAGGCTGCCTGCCCTGCCGGCGCCGCCCGTGAGCGTGCCAGACGCGCCTGCTGGTGTGTGTGTGTGCGTGTGAGTGCACGCGCGCGTGTGTAAGGGTCGGCACTATAACACCCCGGCCAAGAATTATAACGTTATTTATAACATTTCTAACAATTATAACGTTATAATGCCTGTTACAATAACCATTTAACTCACAAATCGTAATGGTTTCGCGTGAAACTTTCACAGTAGGCTGCTGTGGTGATGGGGAGCGCGTTGCCGGTGTCCATTAATTTTCTGATTTTTTTTGCTGAGTTTTCGGCCCGATCCAGTGTACATGTCACGCGGTACGCGTAACGCGAAACGCGCGGCGCAGTCTCAACACCCTCGCGCGGCACTGTCTAAACACCATCTACACCACCCCTTCCTCCCCCTCCTCCCTCTCCTCCTCCTCCTCCTCTGCGTGCGAGTCCTCCGCCGCCTCCTCCGACAGCTTGAGAGAGCGCTTGCGCTTGGAGGGCGCGCGCCCCGCGCCGCTGCCCCCCGCCGCCGCCGCGACCCCCGCGCCGCTGCTGCCCCCTGCCCTCATGTCCCCCGCGCCGCTGCCCCCGGCCGCAATCGCTGCCGCAGCAGCAGCAGCAGCCGCTGCCTTTGTGGGGCGGCCCTGCGGCCGGCGGCCGGCGCGGCCCCTCAGACTCCTCCCGGCATCCGGGGGCTGACCAGGGCCGCGGCTGCGGTCCCCGGCCCCCCTGCTGCGCGTGCCCCGGCCCCCGACGCCCCCCGCGGGGCGGCCGGCTCAAACTGACTGCTCCAACCGGCCTTGCCCTTCGCTACTTGCGCCCTGAGCAGCCCGAGCACTTGAGCAGGCAGCTTCTTCTCATTTCGATATCCCTGTTTGCCATCGGCATCGAGCGACATGGTGCCTGTGGTTTGGCGGCAGGAACCTCACATACACACCTCCCCATTCACACCCCACACCAGCACACCAGCACACCGCAGAGCAACACAAACAAGTGTCTTGAGTGCCAGTATGTTATCTTCAATTACTGGTCTTACCAGAGAGCTCAACCCCATTGGAATCCTTGCAGATTTCAGTAAGTTGAACCCGCATCCCAAATTTGTAACATGTCGCCGGCGAATTATAACGTTATTATAACGTTATTATAACGTTATGTTATTATTGTTATGTTATATTATTCCGACCCCTACGTGTGTGCATTGTGTGCGTGTGCGCGCGTTGTTTGTGCCTCCCCCACCACCCCATGCATGCACAGTCATTCTCGGGGGGGGGGGGCCATGCGCCCAAACCACCCATGCATGCATGCATCTCACAGCCACACATGCATGCATGCATGCACCACGCACACAGTCACACCTGTCGTAAGAAAGGACGAGTAGCCAGAGTCGGCCGCGGAGAGCGTGCCAGGGTTGGTGGCGACGCTCCAGGCAGACGGGGCAGTGGATGATTCGGGGAGGCCGAGTGCGGAGCCGCGGCGGCCTGCGTGTGTGTGCGTGTATGTGTGTTTGTGTGCGTGTGTGTGTGTGACGCTCCGGGCAGAGGGGGCGGTGCAGGGCTCAAAGAGGCCATGTGTGTGTGTGTGCGTGTAGACGTTTGTGTGTGTGGGGAGTGTGTGTGTGTGTGTGTGCGCGAGAGAGTGTGCGTACGTGTGTGTCCCCCCCCCCCAAACACACAAACACACACACACACACACACAGGCAGGCAGCGGCGCAGCCAGCGGGCGTGATGCCTATGCGGTGGGCTAGAAGATGAGGCACACATGATATTTGAGTGCACTGCCTATGAAGAGGCACGGGTGCGGACCCACCGCCTGTTTCGGCTCATCCCTCGCCCCGAGGAGGCCGATTTAGATAGGCGGGTGCGGGAGTTAATGCGGGAGTTAATGAATCCTCGGCCAGGCCAGGAGAACCCCAGGTTCTGGCACAAGATGGCTGACTTTCTTGTCGCCTGTTTTGAGACACGCACCGTGTGCACAGCAGTCAGGATGGCAGATGGCATGCTAGGGGTCAAATTTTGACAGCTGCCGGCCTCTTTCCTAGGGTCTAATGTGCCATCAAAGGCATCCGACAGACTGTAAAATCGACCACACGCGCCTGCACACGCACACACACACAAACACCGTTCTCAGACGTCGTCGGCGTCCCCGTTGACCGCCCAAACCGAGACGGCACACACACACACACACATACACACACACACACACACACACGCACCTGCACACACACACACACACACACGCACCGTTCTCAGACGTCGTCGGCGTCCCCGGCGACCGCCCGAAACGGGACGGCACCGCCGGCGCGTGGCGTCCGTCGGTGCGTGGAGGGAGCGGCGGCGGCGGTTGAGCTGCGGGGGTGTGGTGTGTGTGGTGTGGTGTGATGTGGGGTGGGGTAGTAAAGGGAGGAGGGGGCGCACGCGTGCGCTGTGCACAGTTGGCGTCTGTCGGTGCGTGGAGGGGGCGGCGGCGGCGGTTGAGCTGCGGGGGTGGGGTGTGTCGGGTGTGTGAGAGCTGCCGGGGATGCAGTGTGTGGGGTGCGTGTGGGGTGGAGTGGGGGGGGGGGGGTTGAGCCAGAAACAAAGCACTCTCACTCACTCTCTTTCTCTCTCTCTCTCTCACACACACGCACTCACATGCAGTCTGCCTGCCTGTCTCTCCAGTCTATCTGCCTGCCTGTCCCACTGCCTCTTTCACACTCACTCCCACCTTGCGCATCACTCTCACCTCTCTCTCTATCTCTCTCACACACACACATGCAGCCTCTCTGCCCACCTGCCTGCCTGACTCTCCAGTCTTATCTGCCTGCACACACACACACACACACACACACGCAGCCTCGCTGCCTGCCTGCCTGTCAGTTGATCTGCCTGTCTCACCGCCTCTCTCACTCACCTTGCGCATCTGGCCGTCGCTGGCCGCATCCGTCCTCGTCGCCGCTGCCGTCCCCGTCCTCGCCCTCCTCATCCATCTGCCTGCCTGTCCCACTGCCTCTCTCCTTCTCTCTCACGCACACACACACGCAGTCTCTCTGCCTGCCTGCCTGCCTGCCCCTCCAGCCTATCTGCCTGCCTGTCCCACTGCCTCCCGCACCCTCAATCTCACCTTGTGCATCACTCCCACCTCTCTCTCTCTCTCTCACTCTCTCTCACACACACACGCAGTCTCTCTGCCTGCCTGCCTGACTCTCCAGCCTGTCTCTGCCTGTCTCACTTTCACCTTGCACACCAGGCCGCCGCTGGCCGCCGCCCTCCTCGTCGCCGCTGTCATCCCCGTCCTTTCTCTCTCACACCCACACCCACACCCACGCCCACAGCCTCTCTGCCTGCCTGCCTGCCTTTGTCGTATCTGCCTCACTGCCTCACCGCCTCCCTCGCTCACTCTCACCTTGCGCATCTGGCCGCATCTGGCCGCCCCCCTCCTCGTCGCCGCTGTCGTCCCCGTCCTCGCCCTCCTCATCGCCCTCCGCCATGCGCGCCGCGGCGGCGGCGGCCTCGGTGTCTCTCTCCTCTTTTGCCTGCATCTCGGCCTCGGCCTGTGTGTTTGTGAGAGATAGAGAGAGAATGTGAGAGTGAGAGAGAGAGGGTGGGTGAGGGAAAGAGAGTCACAGCCCTCCGCCATGCGCGCCGCGGCGGTCGCGTTCTCCGCGTCTCTCTCCTCTTTTGTCTGTATCTCGGCCTCAGCCTGTGTGTGTGAGAGAGAGAATGTGAGAGAGAGTGAGAGAGAGTGGGAGAGAGAGAGAGTCACAGAGAGTGTCATCCGCCATGCGTGCCGCGGTAGCCGCGTTCTCCGCGTCTCTCCTCTTCTGCCTGCATCTCGGCATCGGCCTGTGTGAGTGAGAGAGAGAATGCAACACAGTAAGAGAGAGTAGGAGAGAGAAAGAGAGTCACAGAGAGTGCCCTCTGCCATGCGCGCCGCGGCGGCGGCGGCCTCCGCGTCTCTCTCCTCTTTTGCCTGCATCTCGGCCTCGGCCTGTGTTTGTGAGAGAGAGAGAGAACGTGAGAGTGAGCGAGAGAGTGGGAGAGGGAAAGAGAGTCACAGAGCCCTCCGCCATGCGTGCCGCGGCCTCCGCGGCCTCCGCGTCTCGCTACTCTTTTGCCTGCATCTCGGCCTCGGCCTGTGTGAAAGAGAGAGAGAGTGTGTGAGAAAGAGTGAGAGAGAGTGAGAAAGAGGCAGTGAGATGGGCAGAAGAGGCAGGCAGGCAGGCAGGCAGAGAGGCTGTGTGTGTGTGTTTGTGTGTGTGTGTGTGTCCCGCCTCTCGCTCCTCTTTCGCCCGCATCTCGGCCTCGGCCTGTGTGAATGTTTGAGCGAGAGCGAGAGTGAGAGAGAGAGAGTGAGTGGGAGTGGGAGAGAGAGTGAGAGCGAGAGCGAGAGAGTGAGAGAAAGTGAGACGGAGTGAAAGAGAGTGAGAGAGCAAGAGATAGTGAAAGAGTGAAGAGATTGAGAGAGTGAGAGAGGAACAGAGTGACAAGACAGGCAGACAGGCAGGTAGACAGACAGAGAGCGGTGCGGTGGCGGTGTGCGTGTTGTGCGCGTCACGTGTGCGTAAGAGAGTGTGTGTGTGTATGGTGGCGGTGTGCGTGTTGTGCGTTTCGTGTGTGAGAATGTGTGTGTGTGTGTGTGTGTGTGTGCGGTGGCAGTGTGTGTGTTGTGCGTGTCATGTGTTGTGCGTGTCATGAGTGTGTGAGAGAGAGGGTGTGTGAATGTGTGTGTGCGCGCGTGCGGGTGCCCAACAATCACACCTTCCTTCTCCTGCTCCTCCCTCACATGGTACAGCGTGCTGCATGCCTGCATCTGCGCCCCTCCCAACACACACACGCACACACACACGCACACACACACACACACCTTCTTCTCCTGCTCCTCCATCAGCTGGTACAGCGTGCTGCGCGCCTGCATCTGCACCCCTCCCAACACACACACACACACACACACACCTTCTTCTCCTGCTCCTCCATCAGCTGGTACAGAGTGCTGCGTGCCTGCATCTGCACCCCTCCCAACACACACACACACACACACGCACACACGCGCACACACGCGCACACACACACCTTCTTCTCCTGCTCCTCCATCAGCTGGTACAGCGTGCTGCGCGCCTGCATCTGCACCCCTTCCAACACACACACGCACACGCACACACACACACACACCTTCTTCTCCTGCTCCTCCATCAGCTGGTACAGAGTGCTGCGCGCCTGCATCTGCATCTCCTGAGAGACGCGCTCCATGCCGATCGCAGCAACCTGTGGCGTGGCGTGAGGAAAGACAGTAACAGTAACAGTAACATCGGCTTTCCAGCGAAGACAACCTTCTAGTCCTGATAATGGATGTTACAGTCGTGTGTGACGCACCTAGCAGGAGCATTCGACCTTGCTCGGCGTACAGCGCCCGAGCACGGGTGGCTGGCTGCTGGTGGGGGGCGGCTAGTGGGTCGGGGCTGGACCTAGACAGGGCGCTCGGCCCCCAGATCTGACTCCTCCCCGTGGGGTCACCGCCTAGACCCAAGTCACCGCCTAGACCCAAGTGAGGAGGGAGGGGGGAAGGAAAGGGGGGAGAGGGGAGGGGGTCAAGAGAGGGGCGGCGCATGCTTGGTTCTTCGCATGCTGGTAGTGGTGATCTGTGTTGAGGCAGAGGAGGGAGGGGAGGGGAGGGCAGGGGGGTGTGAGGTGAGGTGAGGTGAGGGGACGTGAGGGGACGTGAGGTGAGGGGAGGGGAGGGGAGGGGAGGGGGAGGGGGAGGGGGAGGGGAGGAGGGAGGGGCGGGGAGGGGGACGGGAGGGGGGGGGGGGGGGGCGGAGGGGGGGGGGGGGAGGGGAGGGAAGGGGAGGGGAGGGGACAGGTCTGAAAAGCCAACACAGGCGTCAGACAGACTTTTAAGTCGACCGCCACCACACACACAGGCACACACACACAGGCACACACACACACTCACACGCACACACGCGCACACACGCATCCCAGGCAGCGCAGACCCCCTCTCACATGGCCACTCTTGGAAAGCGCGAGTTGCTGGAGAAGCTGCCCGGGCTGCCCCCGCCCGAGTTGGCGCACACACACACACACACACACACACACACCAGGCAGCGCAGACCCCCACGCACGTGGCCGCTGTTGGAGAACACACACACACACACACGCACACACGCACACATTCCCACTCACGTGGCTACTGTTGGAGAAGCGCGAGTTGCAGGAGAAGCTGCCCGGGCTGCCCCCCCCCCCGATTTGACGTGCACACACACACACACACATACACACACACGCGCACACACGCACACCCCAGGCAGCGCAGACGCCCACTTACGTGGCCACTGCTGGAGAAGCGCGAGTTGCTGGAGAAGCTGCCCGGGCTGCCCCCGCCCGAGTTGGCGCACGCACACACACACACACACACACACACACACCAGGCAGCGTACATCCCCACTCACGTGGCCACTGTTGGAGAAGCGCGAGTTGCTGGAGAAGCTGCCCGGGCTGCCGCCGCCCGAGTTAGCGCGCCCCGCGTACGCGCCGCCGCCCGCGTGCGGGCTGCCTGACGGCGACTGGTGCTGCGCAGCTGCTCCATAGCTGCCGCTGCCCTGGAGGGCGAGCCCGTAACTGCCGCTCCCGCTGCCACGCTGCAGGCCGTTGCTCACACCGCTCCCGGCGCCCCCGAGCGCGTGCTGCTCCGGGGGGTACGTGTTGGGGTTGAGCTGCGAGGGCAGGTGTGTGGGGTGGGGTGGTGCGGGGGGAGGGGGTGTGCGCGTGCGATGTGCCATGGGGTCGGATCACAGCTGCTCCGACTGTGCAGCTCCGGAGGGTATGTGTTGGGGTTGAGCTACGAGGGGTGGAGTGTGTGGGGGGGGGGGGGGGCGTTGCGGCGGTTGCGATGTGACATGGGGTCGGATCACAGCGTGGGGTTGGGCTGCGAGGGTGGAGTGTGTGTGTGTGGGGGGTGGGGGGCAGGGGGGGGAGGGCGAGGGGCGCGCGCCGCGCGATGGTGACATGGGGTCGGATCACAGCGCGCTGCTCCGGAGGGTATGTGCTGGGGTTGAGCTGCGAGTGTGTGTGGTGTGTGTGTGTGGGGGGGGGGGCAGGGGGGGGGGAGGGTGCGTGCGATGTGACATGGGGTCGGATCACAGCGTGCTGATCCGGAGGGTATGTGATGGGGTTGGGCTGCGAGGGATGAGTGTGTGGGGGTTGGGGGGCGGGGGGGAGTGGGAGGGCGCACGCACGTCATGTGCGATGTGACAGGGGTCGGATCGCAGCGTGCTGCGCCGGAGGGTAGTGACGGGGTGGGCTGTGAGGTTGTGTGGGGTGGGTGGGGGCAGGGGGGTGGGAGGGGGAGGGGGCGCGCGCGTGCGATGTGACATGGGGTCGGATCACAGCAGCGGTTGGCCTTTACTGGGACGCCTCGCTGCGCCTCGCACCTTGGGCATGTGGCTGCCGCTCGGTCCCATGCTGCCGCTGCCCGCGTGCGACAGCGTCCGCTGCGCGCCCCCAGCAGATCCGCCGTTGCTGCTGGCGTGTGCGAGCCCTGCCTGCCCGAGCCCATGCTGCGCCCACTCCTCGTCGCCGGTACCGGGCGCGTACTGCTGCTGGTACTGCTCAGCGGGGCGGGCGGCGTTCCCTGCGCATGGGTGGGTGGTGGTACAGGGATCTGTTAGTGGGCGGGGTGCGTCGGGGCGGGTGTGGGGGGGGGCACCTCATGCGCTTGTCGCATGGGGATGTTGCATGGCACACAAAGGCAGGTGAAAGGGAGCAGGTGAGGGAGTTGGCCACCAGTCGGAACGCGTGTGCCCTGTGCCAGCATGCGCGCGGTCCACTTACACACAGCCTAACGATCCAGACGTGCGGGTTGCCTCTGTATTGCCTCGGCAACCAGTCGCACTCAGTGACTAACTACTCACCATGCGCCGACCCGTAGGGTTGCGCTCCACCTAGCTCATCGAACGTGTCCTCCGCTTCGCCCTGCTTGGAAGGCTTGAAGCAAGAGAACAACCGCATTTTTCGGGGTGCAGGGTTGAGGGGGCAGTCGGAGGGGCCTGCGTGTGCATCAGACAGAGCGTAAGCAACTGATCAAGCAATGGGTGGCAGCCCAGAGAGCACAGGTGGGCAGGCTTAACACAGGCTGGCGTTGGCAGGCCGCTCATGGAGGTGAGCGGACACCCCACCTCCTTGAAGGTCCACCACCCGCCGAAAAAACTCAAGTGGACACGATGGACAGGTAGATATCAAGTGGCTCCTCCGCAACACAGAGTGTGGACCTTAATTTGCCCCTGTTTTGCCCTACAGCATCGCACTCCCTCCCTCTCAGACTACATTTTTGTGTCGATCGACACGCCATCGCTTTCACAGAAAGCTCTTTACACAGGCGTTACATTCTTGTCCAGCGTTGACCTGTGACAACGCGCGCGCGAGCCTGTGCTGCATCAGCAAATTTTTTGAAGATATGACACCGTAGGCTGCAGCAAACACAGCAGCAGCCGACGAGGGCCACGGACTGTGTCGGTTTTTTACGGGGGGGAAAGCAGCAGCAGCAACAGCAGAGGCGGTAGTAGGAGCAGCAGCAGAACGCGTGCACCAGGCACCAGGCAGGCAGCGCGATGTCATCGGCGTGGCAGCAGTGGTGGGGCAGTGCCGCCGGCGAGGTGGAGAGCCGCGCCATGCACCGAGGACGCTCTCTCACTGATTCCATGATAGGCTCGATTTCGACCACCACGTTTGTCATCATAGTGTGCTCCATCATCGGTGGCATGCTGCTTATCGTGCTCCTCCTGATGCTGCTCATCATGTACCGGTGGGTGCACACACACACGCACACACAAACACACACACACACACACACACACACACACGTCCACAGACGCACACGTCCACAGACGCACACACACACACACACACACATAGGTATCAATACACACACACACACACACCGCACCCCACCCCTCACCCCACCCACCAATACGCACACACACACACACACAATACGCACACACACCAGGCGGCGCAAGCAGCAGTTCTCGGTCGTGTACAATGACCCCGTCGCGCTCGCCAAGGCTGCCGATGGCGTGGCGGCGCGCATGCAGCAGCATTACGGCGGCGGTTACTACGGCTCGCCCTCTCACCGCGACCCTGCGGGCCACGATGTGGGCTACGCGCGCAGCGACCAGGGCTCGCCGTATGCTCCTGAGGGCCCGCACCCCGCGCTCGTGCACCAGCAGCTGCAGTGGGAGTTTGCGATGCAGCAGCACTCGATCAAGGACTCAAAGGGCGCACGGAGCGTGCAGGTGCGTGCGCTGCTGCTGCTGCTGCTGCTGCCGCTGCTGCTTCTCTCGCATGGCGGCGGCACGTGTGCGTGCGTGCGTCGTCAGTTGGTGGCACAGCGTGTGTTCACTTACACACACACACACACACACTGACTGGCTGCAGGAGCTGGCTCTGACCCACCCACCCACCCACCCCTCCCCCACCCACCCCGAACACGAAGCCCTCGCTGACGAGCTTTGACGCCAGCTCCAGCGACTTCTCCTCATTCATGTCGCCCACAAACGACACACACACACAGAGACACACACACACACACACACACACACTGACTGCAGGAGCTGGCTCTGAGTGGTGCCGGACCGAGCGTCGACGCGTCGTCGCTCGCGCAGAGACTGGTGCAGGTGCTCAGACATTTAGTGTGGGCAGTTACAGTTACAGTTTCAGTTACAGCGGCTTTCCAGTCCAGCAAAGACTACCTTCTAGTCCTAGTACCACCGCCTAGACCCAAGTCCAGTTCTGGCCCTTACAATTACTTGTGAGGGGCGGTAGCCACCAACGTGTAGAGTGGGCGCTACCGCTGAAGTGCCCACGCCGTGCATGTGCTGGCACACGCCACCGGTGTGCCAGCTAGCGTGCGCACACCACCCGCGCCTTCACGCCTCACCCACCCACACCGGGTGGTCGGTGCACAAGCACCGACAGACCCTCCCCATTGCATGCCTGCACAAGGACCGACAGACCACTGCATGCACTGTCCACTGCATGCACAAGGACCGACAGACCACTGCATGCCTCCACACACACCAAACACCCTCCCCACTGCATGCCTGCGTGCCTGCATAGCAGCCAGACCGATGCGGCAATGGCAGTGGCGACCGCGGCAGGGATCAAGCACCTCATGCCAGGGGTCATGCCCGCTAGCATGCGCACACCACCCGCGCCTTCACGCCTCACCCACCCACACTGGGTGGTCGGTGCACGAGCACCGACAGAGACACTTCTCCCCTCCCCACTGCATGCCTGCGTGCCTGCAGAGCGGCCAGACGGATGCGGCAATGGCAGTGGCGACCGCGGCAGGGATCAAGCACCTCATGCCAGGGGTCATGCCCGTGCCGGCCGGCTATGCACATCAGGGGCAGGTGTGCGTATGGACGACCCGCATGCAGACGCCCTTGCAGCACGCTATGGCACAGTGCCACCCCTTTTCACACGTGTGTGCGTGTGTGTGTGTGTGTGGCCCCATGTGTGGCCTATGTGTGGCCCTATGACACAGTACCACCCTTCTCACACGTGTGTGTGTGTGTGTGCCTCTCACTGCTGCTGGGCATGCCCAAGTGAGGGCACGTACACCGATGCTTATGCGTTTGCAACACCACTTGCACCGACACACACACACACACACACACTCTCGGGCGCAGGGCAGCAACGTCGGCTACTACGCAGGCAGCGGCGGCAGCGCCAGCAGGCCAGCCCAGCTGGCGCCTCTCCCTGGGGGCTACCAGAGCGCGTCGCCCGGCCCCGCCGGCCGCCTGCCCTCGATGCAGGGCTACGGCAGCTACCAGGGCACGCCAGGCAGCTACCAAGGCACGCCAGGCAGCTACCAGGGCACGCCAAGCAGCGTGGCGGCGTCGCAGGCGCTTGCGACCTACCCGGTGCAGTGGTCGCCGTCTGGGCCCCCGCCGGCGGGCATGCCGCTGCCTCGTTCCGGGGCGCAGCCCATGCCGTCGTCACCGTATGCTGGCGGAGGTGTGTACCACTGATCGACTCCCGGCCCAGCGACTCCCGCGGGCCCCGAGGGATCCGCGGGCCCCCGCCGACGGGCATGCAGCTGCGTCCTTCCGGGTTGCAGCCGTCGCTGTCGCCGTCATCGCCGCACGCAGGCAGAGGTGTGTACCACTGATCGACTCCCGGCCCGGCGAATTCCGCGGGCCCCAAGTGCTCGCACGACACCATCACCCAGTGACCCCTGGGAAGGATTATAGAGCAATTCGTTTGTTCCCGGCTCTAGCAACTTTGACCGCTCATACCAGGCGCAACGCACCCCTCAATGCCCCCTCGCACCAAGTCTGGGTTGGTGTTCTGGGAAATGGGAAATTCAGTCCCGAGCAGTAGACGGCTTGCGGGGGGAGCACTGCCACCACCACCGGCCCCGTGACCTGCCCCTGGCCATGGACCCTCCCATGGCCTGTAGTTGCTGTGCGAGTTTACCCACAGTTTGCGGGGTAAAATCAAAGTAGTTGCTGTGTGTGTGGGTGGGGGATACCCTCACAGCGCAGCGCAGCCTTGCCAGGTAGCCAGCCAGTTCCAGACGGGTTTAGCCCTGGCCGCCGACACAAGTCGTACACACCGTAAGTGGCGTTGTACAGATGTTATTTCCATCATCACGCATGACTATTCACTGCCAATTGACTGCCACCAGTGTTATGAACGGCGCTAAAAGTCAGCTAGAAGTAGAAGTTTGCTAGTTCAGCGCCGCAGTACTACGCACCAGCTTGAGCTGTAACCCAGACCACTAGCCAGTGTCTCACCTGGATTTTGTCGCTCATTTCTGGCCAGAGTGCTGATCCAGAGTGCTGTTGCAGCAGTTGTTGCTGATAGCATCAGCAACAGCCCCAGGTGTGGACGCACTTCGAGCGATCTGGCCCGCGTTTATTATTTGGTAGTAGAGGGGAGAAATATGAGCCTGGAGAGCCTGCTGCGCGACAAGGATGCCGAGATGGCGCGGCTGCGAGCGGAGATTTCCAGGATGCAACGCGCGGTCGCGGCCACAGACAAGCTGCAGGCGGCGAACACCGAGGAGGTGGCATCACTAACGAGCCAGCTGGCGCAGGCGACGACGGTGAACAGGTGAGTGCCCATGGGGGTGTCTTGGGTGTCCTATGTAGACGCATGCAACGCCATGCATGAGGAGTGCCATGCCATGACATACTTACACAAACACCTGTGTGTCTCTGTGTGCGCTCCCACGCAGGGCGCACGAGCGCCACGCGGTGCTGTCCAACGCGACCGCCGCAACTGCGTCTCCCAGGGCAGAGGCGGTGCGGCTGCGTAGCGAGCTCGACGGGCAGCTGATGATGGTGGCGCGCCTGGAAGCGGAGCTGACGTCACACCAGCAGGTATGCGCACGCTCAAGGCGGCGCGGGCTGGTGCACGGCCTCACACTGCTCACGGATATAGTGGCTTGGCACGGAAGTAGGCTGTGCTGTGTGCCCCCTCCTCTTCCTCCACTCCTCTCTACCCCACACCTCCGTCAGCACACCCCACCCCAGCCCTCACCTCCCACCCCCCTCCAACACACACACACACACACACACACACACACACACACACACACGCGTGTGTACACTGCGCAGGCCGCGTCACGACACATCGCCGAGCTGCAGGACTCGTTTGCTGCCAAGGTTGCGCAGAGGCGCGCGGCGAGCGCCGAGCAGCTCGCCGCGAGCGGGCGGGACGTGGGGGAGCGTGAGCACGTGCTGACTGCACGTGTCGCACAGCTGGAAGGGAGGGCGGAGGAGGCGGAGGGCGCGGCGGCGCGGGCGGCAGAGGGGGCGGCGGCGCAGGGTGAGCGGGCTGACAAGGCGGCGGAGCGGTGTCGGCAGCTGGAGGCGAGGGTCGAGGCGCTGACGCGGCAGCTGGGCGAGGCGCAGGCGGCAGCGGCGAAGCAGGCGGAGCACGCGGGGGCAGCGGCAGCAAGCGGTGCGGGTGCGGGCGCGCCGAGCAGCAGCAGCGCCGCCGGCGGCGGCACGCCCGACATGGGTCCGATGCTCGAGATGATGGAGGGCCAGCTCGTGCGCCTGAGCGGCATCATCCGGGAGAGGGAGGCGGAGGTCGCTGGGCTACGCGCGACGGTGCAGGGTGAGCCCGCCACATACCTGGGGCGCCTGCTGCTGCTGCCAATGCATGCAACCCTCTTGTCCCCCGCTGTCCTCTGCATGCAGCACACGCACACGCAACAACAACAGCAGCGTTGCCACCGCGAACGCTGGCCATGCTCCAGCCAATGCGTACCCTTCAGTGTTTCCGTTAGCCACCCAGCACCGGCCCCCGCGCCCCGCAAAATTGTGTTTCCAGGGTGAGATCATGGATGAGATTGGCCACTTTGGGCTGGCGCTGCGGGGTGAGACCTTCCGAGGTTGAGGAAGTGAGCCATGATCCCGGGTTGAGCCATCAATTTCCCAACATCCTTGACGCAATCGCTGCCACCCCCCCCCCCTCAATGCAATGCAGGTGCCCTCGACGAGCGTCGGCAGATGGCCCAGGCGCTGGACGCGGCGCAGGCGGCGGCAGAAAAGGCAGCTGCAGCGCAGGTGGCATACCCGGTCGGTTTAGCCCCACCCAAGCTGCGGCCGCCGCCGCTCCGCAACTCAAAGTTCAAGTGAAGCTGGGGGGGGCTCTATTTCACACTTTTTCACATGGACGCGGTGATGCGCAGGCTGTGGAACACAAGCTGCAGAGCCCCAAGCTATCAAGCCACTAGGTGCTGCCGTGCTGCTAGGCAACTGTAGAATCTCATCTCAGTGGTGGGAGTTACACAGCTGGGTGTGGACCCATTGATATAGAGATGGTCCGGAATGGGCACTCCCTCGCGGAACGGAACACTCTCGACACAGACACAGTCCCCTTCTGCACACAGCGCAATTTAACGGGTGCTTTATCTTGGTAGAGTTCAATCTGTGTGACGATTCGGTCAGGGACCATGAAGACCATGAAGGCCTCCCCATCGTCCGTGGCGCGTGGAGGAGGGGCTTGCTTCAGCGGGCGCATCAGCGGCGCGCCTGTCAGGCACGCGACGCAGCTGCATGCGGCGCCGAAGCCCTCAACTAGCAGCGTCGTGCAGCAGCACGAGTCTGCACCCCCACGGCCAGCTGCGACGGTCACGCGGGGACCCACAAATAAGCAGCTGGAGGCGTTCCTAGAGCTTGCTGTCTTGAATGAGCGTCTGCGCGGGAGCATCAGCCCGTGGGAGGCGCGTATCAAGATGGACGCCCTGAAGAGGCAGCGCTCGGCGTGGGCTTTTGTGTACGAGGTGTGCAGCGCTTCAAGCAACAAGGTGTCGCTCGCTGAGATCGAGGCGGTGTTCGCACAGGTGGGGGCCGGCATGCCCATGATACGCCACTTCACTTTGCTGCCGGAACCGCCTCCGCAAGCTGTCGCGCGCACAGCGCGTGACCCAGCAGCTCGCATGGGAAGCCATTGAGCCTGGCGTGTGCATGCCACACGCCAATCCCTCCCTCCCTTGGGCAGAAGGAAGATCTGGTGAATCCACATGCCCCCCATGCACAAAAAAACACGCTGAAACACCATGCCCACTGCTCGCAGGCCGAGGCGCGCATGGCCCCAAGCCAGGCCGAGCACTCGACGATCTCGGCGCTCAACGACGAGCTCGTAGCGCTCAAGATGGACGTCGACGCGGCTCAGGCCAAGCTGAGCATGACGCAGGCCAGCATCGACGCCAACGCGGCGCGGCTCCGGGTGCTGCGCGCAGAGGCGGCTGCGCTGGAGCGCACGGTCGGCGCGGGGCATGGTGCTGCGGCCGAGCCGCAGACGGCCGCCGGCAGCGGGAGCAGCAGCGCCGGCGCCGCGGCGGCAGCTGGAGCAGCAGCGATGGCGGCGATCGCCAAGGCGTTTGCGCCGGCGCCGCCGGCTCCCACGGCGGCGCCCGCGCCCGCGCCGCAAGTGGCGCCCACCCCCGCCACCCAGAAAGCGCGGCGGCCTGCAGCGCGCGCTAACAAGGGGCTCAAGAGCACCATGGACATTGAGCCGGCGCTCAAGGAGTTTTGGTACCCGACCGAGTTCAGCGCGGCGCTCAAGAAGGATGTGATGGTGCCGTTTGAGATGTTTGGCGAGGCGTGGGTGCTGTTCCGCGGCGAGGACGGCAAGCCGGCGTGCGTGTCGGACGCGTGCGCGCACCGCGCGTGCCCACTCTCAGTTGGCACCATCAAGGACGGCCAGGTCACGTGCGCGTACCACGGGTGGAGGTTCAATGCCAGCGGGGAGTGCACCCTCATGCCGTCGACGAAGCACTGCAAGAACGTCAGCGTGCGGTCGCTGCCGGTTGGCGAGAAGGACGGCTTTGTGTGGGTGTGGCCCGGCGACGGCGAGCCGCCCGCGGACCTGCCCGACTACACGCGGCCGCCCGCGGGGCACGTGATCCACGCCGAGATCTATGTCGACGTGCCGGTCGAGCACGGGCTGCTGATGGAGAACCTACTCGACCTCGCCCACGCGCCGTTCACGCACACGGCGACGTTTGCGCGCGGGTGGCCGGTGCCCGACGCTGTCAAGTTCCACGCCAACCGGCTGCTCAGCGGGGCGTGGGACCCGTACCCGATCAGCATGTCGTTCCAGCCGCCGTGCATGGTGCTGAGCCACATCGGGCTCGCGCAGCCGGGCAAGATTGAGCGCGGCGTGACGGCGGACCAGTGCGAGCGCCACCTGCACCAACTGCACGTGTGCATGCCGGGCAAGCGCGGCCACACGCGCCTGCTCTACCGCATGTCGCTCGACTTCATGCACTGGGTGCGCCACGTACCGTTCATCGACCTCGTGTGGAAGCAAGTTGCAGCGCAGGTGCGCTGATTGGGGGGATGGGGGCAGTGGGCATTTATTATTATTATTATTTGTATTATTGACAGGGCTCCCGATGACACAGGGCAGCCGATGACAGGGCCATTGTTATTATTATCGACAGGGCTCCCAATGGCGCAGAGCAGCCTCGTGACGTCTAGTGCACCGGGAGGGCGCCAGTCACCAACCATCAGCACCAGTGTTGTTTGGAGCCGGAATTGGGAGCTATGGAGCTGGATGTTCAGTCAAATGGAGCTCCAAAAAATCAAGTAAAAAAATCCCTGACCAGCACAAAAGCACTGACCAGCACCTCCGCTCCCCCTCCCCGCGCGCGCAGGTGCTCGGTGAGGACCTCGTGCTCGTGCTCGGGCAGCAGGACCGCCTCGAGCGCGGCGTCGACACGTGGTCGTTCCCTGTGTCTTACGACAAGCTCGCGGTGCGCTACCGCCGCTGGCGCAACGCGGCGGCCGAGGGCAACGGGGCGGCGGCGACAGACTACGCGGCCCAGGTGCGTGTTTGGTGGTGTGCGCGCGTCAGGATCCAGGGGGGGGTATGGGAGCGAGCACATGAGCACGGGGGAGCATGAAGGAGGACGAGCACATTGGCGAATCCATGATGTGACCAGCCACATTCACGATGGGGCAGGTTGTTAGCAGCAGGAGGAGGTCACCTTGAAAGACTCTAGACGGTAGTGGCCAACCGAATCATCCATCGTCAGCGCAGCGCAGCGTCCCCTCTCCCAGCAGCTGCCACGGCCGACTGCCGAGGCAGTCGGCCCTCCCCCCTCACCTTGCCGTGTGTGCGTGTGTGTCTCCCTGCGCTCCCACCGCCGCCCCGCGCGCGCGCGCGCGCGCCGCCCTGCTCCCGCCTCAGTTTACAGTTTACAGTACGCACCCTCGGGGCGTGGGATTGAGGGAGCTGCCGAACGAGGCTAGCCACCATTGCTCCCGCCTCACCTAACTTTGCCCTCCACTCCCCACTACTCCGCAGGCCACGGGCGTCGCCGCCGGCGAGATGTTTGCGATCGATGAGGACGAGGAGACCAACTCGTGCGCAATCGAGTGCGCCACTGAGTGGGCACCCGTTGCGCGCCCGCAGTGAGGACCCGTCGCGCGTCCGTGCCTCGTGCCTTGGGCCGTGCATGCGTCGCGGCGGGAGACGCCGCCACACGCGGCCGTGTGCGCGCCACGCCCGTGCGTGCTCTCGCGAGAGCGGTCGCACGCAGAGCGGTCGCACGCAGAGCGCACCAGGGCTCACGTGGTGTCGCGTGAGCGGCGCGCCACGGATGGCCACCGTGTCGGGACGGGCGGACACCATTGTGAGCTCGACCTAGAGGGGTGCAGCGTGACCGGGCGCAGCGCGAGCGGGCGCGGGGCACCGAGTGAAGCCGTGGGCGAGCGGACCACCCGGCCCCACGCCTGGTCATGGGCGAGGCAGCTGCGCCTGCGCCTGAGAATGGGCGAGGCAAGGCAGCCGCGGGTGTGCCCCACCTGTGCGCGCAGCCAGAGCGCAGCCGCGCCCGCGCCTGTTAATGGCGAGGCAAGGCAGCCGCGGTATGTGCCTCGCCCGTGTGCGCAGCCAGAGCCCCGCATTAGTTTGGGGCCGTGGGACGGTCGCGCTCGGCGCTGCCGCCGCAGCGATAGGGAGGAGAGTTTGCGCGCTGATGCCACACCTTGCGGCTTGTGCGCTGACCAGCCGAGCACAGTTTTGAGCACTATTTTGAGCCACGTGTATCCACAACACCAGGACACGAGAGTTGGGCGTTTCAGTTGTTCGGTACGACCCCACCCACCCCCTCCCCCAATACGTCTGGACTGCATCCTGGGGGACGGGGGGTGGATAATATATCAGAGGCACCATACCAAACACAGGTTAAGGTTGGGTGATGTGGGCAAGGTGGAGTGGCGGCGGCTGTCGAGCCGCAGAGCCATGTGTTTTAGTTTTGGGAATCCGGGAGCCGCGGGAGTGTGTCCGGACTTGTCATTCGAGCGAATACTGCAGAGAGATCCATTGGAAGGTTCAGAGAGTGTGTGAGCCAACACTGCGCCATTGAAATTGGAAGTATTAAGCGAGAGTGTGCCAGTGGGCTGCATTGCAATTAAATCTAAACAACAAAGTACCAACCGAGAGAGTGCGAGTGAAAACCGCAAACATCAACAGCCTCCCGTGTAAAGAACGTACCATGGAAAGGTCCCCTCCTTCCCCTCAGCTTCTTGTTAGCTTCCCTTTCCTCAAAGCGAGTCAGCGCGCTGCACTGAAGTCACGCGCTACTCCAACTCCACTGCTTCGCCAGGTTGCTGGCCAGCGGTTTGCAGGATTACAGGGTCCAACAGTTGCACCACTCTCCACCGTAACGCCCGTGCGCGCACTACTCCGCCACGTTACAACCAGCTGCTGGTGGTCGCAGCAGTACTGTCCCACTTTGGTTCCACTGCTTCGCATCTTCTGCGCCACCCGCTCCGCGCCCACTCGTCGCCATCAGGTTGCAGGCCAGCGGTTTCAGGAAAGAACAGGATTACAGGGGCCAGCAGTTGCCCACACTCCCAACTGGTACTGCTTCGCGTCCTGCGGCCGCGCCACCAATCTCCATCACCAGCTGCTGGCACACGCGGCACTACGCACTGACGCAGCGCTACGTACTTTCAAGCCGAGATCTGATTCGTGTGCCCACTATTACTGCCTCGCGTGCTCCGGCCGCGCCACCACCTCCACCACCAGCCGCTGGCACACGCAGCACTACGCACTGGCGCTATGTACTTTCAAGACGGGGTCTACATTCGTGTCTCCACTAGTACTGTCTCGGCATCCTCCGGCCGCGCCACCACCTCCATCACCAGCCGCTGGCAGATAGCACTACACGTACTGACGCAGCGCTGTGCACTCTCCAGACGGGATCTAGATTCGTGTGTCTCCACTAGTACTGCTTCGCGTCCTCAGACCGCGCCACCACCTCCGTTACCACCTCCTGGCGGACGCAGCACTACGCACTGCCGCAGCGCTACGTACTTTCAAGACATAACCTAGATTCACGTGTCCACTAGTACTGCTTCGCGTCCTCTGGCCGCGTGACCACCTCGACGCCCATGCTGCGGCACGACGCCATCAGGTTGCTCACGATCGCGGCGAGCGGAACCGACGGCGCGTCGCTCTGCTTGAGCTGCGTGGGGTCGGCGGTGGCGGCGGCAACGCGAGCGAGTGGTGGTGGTTAATAATAGGGGGAAAGCATTGCTGTCACTACCTGGGTGGTACAGGGAGGATCTGGGGGCCTAGGGCTCTGTTTAGACCCAGTGCATGCGCGCATGTGGGCAGTTACCCTCACCCCTACCAGGTAGCCAGCCAGTGTCAGCCCGAGTGAAGCTGAGTGAGAGGTGTCGGGCGCTAGCGCCGACACAGGTCTTAGACATCATTACTGGTGTCACACAGGCTGAAATATCCATCATCGTCAACAGCGGCCGTGGCCGGTGCAGAGAGGGGGGAGCGAGTGTGGGGAGAAAGTGGGGGAGCGTGTGTGGGAGCGCGTGCGTGGAGGAAGGGCGTGGGCGCGTGCGTGAAGGGGGGGGGGGCAAGGTGGGGAGCGAGTGCGTGGAGTCAGTGCGTGGGCGAGCGAGTGGAGGCGAGTGCGTGGAGGTGTGTGTGTGGGGGGGCGGGCGCATGATAAAGTGCGTGGGGGCAGGCAACGCAAACGTAGGGGCGAGTGCATGGGGCCAGTGCGTGGGGGCAGTGGGAGTAGGTGCGTGGGGGCGAGCGCTGCACATCCAGTGCTTTTCAATTGGGCGGTAGGTACCCAGTAAGTACCGCCCGATTTCCCCCCGTTTTTCGTTTTTTTTCCGTATTATTGTTGTTATTCTCGTTTTTTTCCCGGGGCCCAGCCTGCATCCAGCCTGCAGCTGCCGGTGGCTGGGCTGTAAAAAAAAAGAAATTGAAATCAACTGAAAAAGCACTGTGCACAGCTGCACCCACCCACCTGTGCGGGGTGCAGGCAGCAGTGTTTCTGTTAGCCACCCCGCAACCCGACAAAGTGCACTTTCGGGTTGAGATTGGCCGCTTCGGGCTGGCGCGTCGGGTTGAGATTGCGCGAATTCCAACCCGAAAAGTGTGAAAATCGGCATTTTCACACTGTCCCTGCCAAAATTCGCCCCCGTCAGGGTGAGATTGGCGAAATGAGCGCAAGGCCATGTGTGTTGAGCCATCATTTTCCAAGATCCTTAACCGAACCACTGGCAGGCAGTGTCCCCTGGGAAGGATTGAAGTAAATGTTTATTTCCCGGCCCGAGCGACCTTGACCGTTCATACCACGCGCAATGCACAGCAGGTATTCACAAAACGCATGCCGTCGTGCTGCTCTCGGCGAGAGCTTCCCAACGCGCCCCCCCCCCCCCCCCGCGCTCTCTGGGAAATCCGGCCCTGAGCGGTATACGGCCCGCAGGGCCATCCAGAGGCAAGTCCATGTCCGCATTGAGGCGGCACGCCCCGCACGCATTCCCACCTCAACCCCTCCGCCACCCCAGGGGTCCCACACGGCCCGGAGTGCCTCAGCACCATCCCTCACCCTCACCAGTTAGCAGTTACAGTTACATCGGCTTTCCAGCAAGGACTACCTCTAGTCCTAGTACCACCGCCTAGACCCAAGTCCAGTTCTGGCCCTATCAATAACTTGTGAGGGGCAGTAGCCACCAGCCGGCTGCCTGCCAACGTGTAGTCCCAGAGCAAAAAGGAGAGCTTTTGTGCGACGCCTCAAAAATAGGTTCTAACAGCCCTCCCTGTCAAACACAGTCCCCGCCTACTGGGGTGTTGCCCCCACGACATCACTGGGTGCAGGTGTGGCTCAACACTGACCCCCCCCCCCTCCCTCCCCACACACAACCCGCAGCCAGCCATCTGGTGCCCTACTTAACAGCCCCACCCCACCCAGCGCTGCCACTCGACACAGCCAGCCACGCAGCCCAACTAGCAGCCCCGCCACCCAGTGATGCTCGCTGCATCACAAGAATAACTTCTTTAAAATCCAGATTTCCCCGAAGAAATAAACTGTTGGGTCGAAAAAATAATTGTTTAATCGCGCAAAGGCAAAGGGCGAGTACGGTAGCCGCGTGAACTAAGAACAACGCACCTGCGCGATCGCATACAGGTGCTTGAGCGAGACGCACGCGACGAGCTCGTGGCCGGGGCGCATGGACGCGCGCTCGAGGCCGGCAGCCCTCTGGGGATCAGAAGAGCAGGGGCAGGTTGGTGAATGGGCGGTGCGGGACAGCAGCGCAGCGCAGCACGACACAGCACACAGCACAGCACATCGCACCATAGCACACAACGCAGCACAGCACACAGCACACAGCGCAAACAGCACAGCACACAACGCAGCACAGCACACGGCCCAGTGCAGCACAACAAATGGCACGCTGGTGACAGGGGGGGGGGGGGCAAGCAGCGCAGCGCAGCACACAGCACAGCGCAGCGCAGCACACGGTCCAGTGCAGCACAACAAATGGCACGTTGGTGACGGGGCCGGGGGGGGGGGGGGGCAAGCAGCACGGCACCGCGCACAGCGCAGCGAAGCACAAGGCCCAGTGCAGCACAGCAACGGGCACGTTGGTGACGGGGCCGGGTGGGGGAGGCAAGCAGCACGGCGCAGCACACGGCACAGCACAGCACAGTACAGCACAGCGCAGTGCAGCACACCACAGCACACACCCACACCCACACACATACCACACACAGAACAGCACACCACACACACACCTTGATAAGCCAGCTCGCAACGGGCTTGTTGGTGACGGGGCCGGGTGGGGGAGGCAAGCAGCACGGCGCAGCACACGGCACAGCACAGCGCAGCACACGGCGCAGCACACGGCGCAGCACACGGCGCAGCACACGGCACAGCACAGCGCAGTGCAGCACAGCACACCACAGCAACTACTCCCCCCCACACACAAACCACACACAGAACAGCACACCACACACACCTTGATAAGCCAGCTCGCCGGCGGCGCGCCGAGCGACCACTCGTACGTCTTGTCGCTGAAGACTCTCACCGACACGCGCAGCGGGATTCCGTCCTTGTGCTTGGACGTCTTCGCGTTGAACTGTGCGTGTGTGCGTGTGTGCGTGTTTGTGTGTGTGTGCTCGTGTGTGTGTGTGTGTGTGAGAGGAGAGTGTGTGCGTGCTTGTGCGTGGATGTGATTGATTGAGGGGTGTGTTCTGCTGCTGCTGCGGCTGTATGTGTGTGTGTGTGTGTGTGTGTGCATGCGGAGCGTGTGTGCGTGCACGTGCGTGTGGATATGTGTCCTGGAATAGAAGGGGGTGCCGTCGTTGTGCTTGTACATTCTCGCGCCGAGCTGTGCTGGGGTGGGGTGGTGGAGAGTGTGTGCGCGCGCATGAGGGCGTGTGGGAGTGCGTGCTGTGATGGCCTTAGAAGCGGCCACACGTTGTGCTTGGAAGTACCGCGAGGCAGCGCATGCGAGATGCACCCCCTCCTGCTGCTTCTATTCTGTGCGTGTCTGCCCAAAACACACACACACACACAGCTCGCAAATCGTCGGAGGCAGAATGCTCAAGTTCGCCCTGCTCGCGCTGCTGGCGGTGGCGCAGGATGAGTGCTGGGGTGGCGGTGGCAGGCCTCGCACACAGCGCGCCCTGCTGTGATGGTGGCACAGGGGGCCTCACTGCCCTGCTTGCATGCATGCTCGCCACGACCTTGCAGTGTATGCCGCGCACCCGCTGAGCAACCTGCCCGCCCCCAGCCCCACACGCGCACACCCACACACACCTCCTTGCAAAAGCCCATGATGTTGAGCCCCGCCTGCCCGAGCGCCGGCCCCACCGGCGGGCTCGGCTTGGCCGCCCCCGCGTTGATCACAAGCTTGATGGTGGACACCAGCTGGCGGCGCGCGGCGTCAGCCATCGTGCCGCGACTGCGGTGACTACTACTGTCGCGCTGCTCGCGTCTGCGATGCGACCTCGCTGCCCCCCGCGCGTCTCCTCAAGTAGGGGCTGCGCTGTCGCGCGAGTTCCCGTGCCTCCTCGTGCCGCGCTGTGCTGTTGCTCCAGCAACCAGCACCCGTACTGCTGCGCTTTCAGTTGGGCAGCGGGGGAGGCGGGCCGTTCGGGGCCGGGGCGCTGTCGTCGGTCGTTGCGCCCTGTGTAGGTTGGGAGCACGCGGGCGTGTGTGTGTGGGGTGCAGCAGCGTCAGCAAGTCTTGACATTATTGATGGGCTCGCATTCTCGCACTTGGCTCTCATAACCGTGTGCGGTAGTTCTTTGCAGTTCGTCACAACGGGGGGCTGTGCTGGGGGTTGGGAGCACACGTAATTGTAAGTAGGGCCATAACTGGACTTGGGTCTAGGCGGTGGTACCTGGACTAGAAGGTAGTCTGTGGTGGAAAGCCGCAGTTACTAAGTCCAGTTCTAGTCCTAACAATTACTTGTGAGGGGTCCAGCCACCAGCCGGCTACCTCACCTTGAGAGTGATCGAGATGTCGCTCGCTGCCGTGGTGCTGTTCTGCGGCACGTTCGCGCCCATGCACATGCACACGCGCATGCAAATTGCATGCGCGCACACACGCGTAGACTGAATTACGCACACACCGTGAGTCAAGGGAACATCGTAGGTTTCCAGCTAAGACTAGCCTCTAGTCCTAGTACCCCCGCCTGGACCCAAGTCCAGTTCTGGCCCTAACAATTACTTGTGAGGGGCGGTCCAGCCACCAGCCGGCTGCCTGACACACCTTGAGAGTGATCGAGATGTCGCCCGCTGCCGTGGTGCTGTTCTGCGGCACGTTCGCCCATGCACATGCACACACGCATGCAAATTGCATGCGCGCACACGTGACTGAATAACGCACACCTTGAGAGTGATCGAGATGTCGCCCGCTGCCGTGGTGCTGTTCTGGGGCAGGTACGTGCGCAGGTCGACAAGGCCCCTCTTCGCGAGCGCCAGGCAGTGCTTGACCTTGGCGGGGTCGGTCAGAGCCTGCGCGCAACAGTGTGTGTGTGTGTGTGCGTGCGTGCGTGTGTCACACACCTGCTGTGTGTGGTCATTCGGCACGGCGCGCGCATGGGGGAGGCCTCCAGCAACTGCCATCTGCGCCGATGCGACCATGCATGCATGCGCGCCTGCACCAACCAGACTGGGGCTGCATGCATGCACGCCTGCCCAACACCCATGCAGAGGCTCATGGCCCATGCAGAGGCCCATGGCCAACCACACGCTCATGTGTCGCCCCCCCTGCACCCACGCGCACCCTGCTCTCACGAAACTCGGCCTTGATGCCGTCGATGATGCGGTCGCGCTTCTTGGACGGGAAATACTTGGCGGCGGCTAGGATATTGCGGTAGAGATGTAATGTATTACTACTCATGACACGACGTGCGTTCACCTGTCTGCACGCAGATGTGCGAGTAGTGTGTGGGGGACAGCAGTCGTCTGAGCTCTGTTGCGCGCAGATCTTGCAAAGGTGTGGAGGTGTGGATGGGCACCTGATTTTTCCCCAGATTTTTAGGATGGCGGTGTGTTCATGGAGAGATAGAGAGATTCATCCTTTGTTTTTTCTAGCTTACACCAGAGTTGCGGTTACTGTGTGTGGGTGCGTGTGTGTGTGGTTGCGTGTGTCTGCACGCGCGCGCGTGTGTGGGTGTGCACACCGGCAGCCCCCCCCCCCCCCTCCACCCCCGCATGTAGCTGGTCGTCATGCACGCGCGCATCGTTTTTACCTCCCCTTTAACACTCTTATTCATCGCACATGCCCCCCTTGACCCGCACATCGAAGCCCCCGCAGGTCTTCCAGGCGGCTTCTTAAACGCGATTGACGGCGGCGGCTTGTACGCGATGACCTGTTGCGGACCCCGGGAGTGAGGATCCTAACCAGAAGACTGCCGGGGACCCCCTGCTCCTGGTGTGGCTGCTGCTGGTGCAGCTGCTATTGGTGCTGGCACGGTTGCTGCTGCTGGTGAGATTGGTGGTGCTGCTGCAGGTGCTGGCGACAACTTCAAGGGGCTTTTTGCGCAGCCTGTTTCTGCCGTTCAAGTCGTGCTTGAGGCTGACGTTCAGTATACTCAAAGCCTAGCTGCTGGACCTGAAAAGCGCTTATGGTGTGTTGTCAGTGCAGCGGCTGCAGACGTGGCACATCATGTTCAAGGAATAGGGGCTGCCGCGCTGTATGCCGAGGAGGCTATCGAAGCGGTGTTCTGTGTAAAGAGACGGTATTGGCTGGAGGTATGCACGCACACGCACACGCACACGCACACGCACACGCACACGCACACGCACACGCACACGCACACGCACACGCACACGCACACGCACACGCACGCACAGCCACACGCACACGCACACGCACACGCACACGCACACGCACACGCACACGCACACGCACACGCACACGCACACGCACACGCACACGCACACGCACACGTCCACGCACACGCACACGCACACGCACACGCACACGCACACGCACACGCACACGCACACGCACACGCACACGCACTGGCACACGCACACGCACACGCACACGCACACGCACACGCACACGCACACGCACACGCACACGCACACGCACACGCACACGCACACGCACACGCACACGCACGAC
>VFSX01000071.1:475000-592909 GCA_016618255.1 Chlamydomonas sp. UWO 241 | reverse complement strand
GCAACCCTCCAAGCACCTCCCCGACCAAACGCACCCATCGGCAGCATCGCGAGCGTCGCGCACGCGCACACCAGCAGCGCCAGCGCCAGTGCCTGCGCCCCCTCCCCCCACCCCCTTTTGAAACCCTCCAAGCACCTCCCCGACAATACGCACACCAGTGATTTCCTTTCCGGCTCTCCACAGCCATTTGGCTGTATTCCGGCTGTGCTTTGACCTTGAACACAGCTCAATCCACCCAGTGGATTGTAAGTCTGACGAGCCCGCCAGACAGAGCTCGTCTAGAGCTTTCAATTGACCTGTGGATGCGCTGTGGAAGAATTAACTAAAAATCCTGAAAAGGAAATCACTGACGCACCCATTGGCAGCGTCGCAAGTGTAGCGCCCGCGCACACTAGCAGCGCCAGTGCCTGCGGCGGTGGTGTTGGTGGTGGTGAATGTCACGTTTGCCGCAACAGCAACATTTGAGGGAATATGCCGAGTTCCTCCCGCAAGGAGGCATTTTTGTGTGTGTGTGCGGAAAACAAGGGGGGGGTAGGGGGGGGGGGAAACACAGGAAGTGGAAAACAGGATGGAATCCAATCTCCTTGCTGTGAATGTCCCCAAACCGTCGAAATGTGGTTTGGACACCTGGGGGCCAAGGTATGAGGGCTCAAAGTTGGGGGGGGTGTCACGATTCACGATTCACCCTCATTTAGTCCCGACTACCCCAATTTGCGCCCGCAAAGGGGGGCTGAGGGGGCACTAAGACATGGTGTAGTTTTGGTGTGGTGGCCGCTCTCGCCCTTATCTTCCTCATCCAGGTTCTTCACACACACACACACACACACACACACACACACACACACACACACATGTACGCATACACTCACACACACACACACACACCTGCAGCGTGAGCAGCAGCAGCACCTCAGCGTGTGATGGTACGGGGAGATTGGGACGTACACACACACACACACACACCTGCATCGTGAGCAGCAGCAGCACCTCAGCGTGTGATGACGCGGGCAGATTTGGGAACGCGCATACACACACGCAGACACACACACACACATAGGGTTGTGGGGAGCCGTACATCTTCTCCTGAAATGTACGTACGTACGCTGTATATACGTACATCCGTACATACGCTGTACATCCGTACATACGCAGCAGTGGGAGGACGCTCGGCACACTCACAGCTGCCTCGTACATCAGTCAATGTGGGAGTGAGATATGCCATTTGAAAGCTGTATTTACAGGGAGCATTGTTGCTCTCGCAGTGATCATCATGCACGCTACGATTTTCAGTCAAGTAAGTACTGGCCAAAAGTTATGTTGCTGCACGAGCGGCTGCGTGCCTTGCGGGAGCTCAGTGCCCCGCGACCCTCCTCCCTTCCCCTCCCCTTCCTCCTCCCCTCCTCAGTTCAGTCCACGACCTGGAAGCTAAACTCCTCACACTTGTTGTACTCTGCGTCCACTATCTCGCTGCTGCCAGTGTTGCAAGTTGGGGCTAGTGAGGACTGGTGAGAGCTAGTGATACGCGCACGCGCATGCCTGGGCGCCATGCGGTCATGCACATGCACCATGCATGCCCTCCCATCGAGTACGTCGCTTATATGCATCTCGAATAGTGTCTGTAAGTAGCGGGAGAGGACGGGGGCCGTTGACGAGCCGGAAGTGTGCGGAAGTGTGCGAGAACCGATTCACACTTCCGGCTCGAGCTAGCGAGCCCAGCAGGCCCCCAGATGGTAGAGCGCCCGTCCAATGGCGTCACATCTTCCCTGTGTGTGCCCCCTATCCTCCTAGGGTGACAGACCGCGTCTTTTGTGGCGCGCACTCCACACATACCGCGAAACCGTACAATTTTCATTTTTCAGTGCGTACATCTTCCCCTGAAATGTACGTACATACGACGTATTGTACGGATGTACGGATGTACGGTTGTACGCCTCCCCACAACCCTACACACACATACACACACACGCACGCACACACACACACACACACACACACACACACACACACCTGCATCGTGAGCAGCAGCAGCACCTCAGAGTGTGATAACGCGGGCATATTTGGGAACGCGCATACACACACATACACACACACATAGAGAGAGAGACATAGGGCTCCAGTCTATAATATAATACATACCGTACGGGGCATGAGCCTCCGCGGGGGGGGGGAGCGAATAATCATTTGTTTTGACCTCCCCGGGGCGGGGTCGACCATCTGTTTGCATCCCCGGGGCGTCTAAAAAATAGCGAACTCGTCCGTGCATGCACGCATTTCGGTAAAAATTGAGGTCTTTGGTCGGAGTCCCGGTCCAGGAAATTCTTTTGCTCTTCGCGGGGTCTCAGGGAATTGATTTGTTGCTCCGCGCACAACTTCGCGGGGGCGTCGAAAACAATACTTACTCGCAGAGGCACAGGCCCTGTACGGTATTATATACAGTAACAGTAACAGTAACACGGGGTTTCCAGCTAAGCAGGCTGCTCTTCTACTAGAGACACCCGCCGATACTCCAGCACACTTCAGTACTAGAGTACCGCCGGCTCCCGGCCGATAGAATACCGCTCCCGCCGGCTAGACTACCCCAAACAGCGGTCTCTGAGAGGCATGTCTGGCAAGGAGCATATAGGAGAGGACCTTCCTCAGGGTCACAGTAGTGGCCTTGTGGCCAGTCAAGCCGGCAGAGCCGACTGGCGCTGACTGGAACGGTCCCCGCCTGGCAGTGCATGGCTGTCCCGCTCTCGTTTGCATGGGGCTCAGCCGGCGCCCCATGCCTCATGCATGGCCAGGTCCCACCCTCCAGGGGTGCATGGACGACAGAGTTGTCATGGAAACACACACACACACACACATTTCACACACACACACACACACGCACACACACACACCTGCAGCGTGAGCAGCAGCAGCACCTCAGTGTGCGACAATGCGGGGCGGACACCCGCCACGTACTTCTGCGCAGCGAGCGGTACATGTGTGGGAGGTGTGGGAGGTGTGCAGCGAGCGGTACAGGTATGGAAGGTGTGGGCAGACACCCGCCATGTGCTTCTGCGCAGTGAGCGGTACATGTGTGGGAGGTGTGGGAGGTGTGCAGCGAGCGGTACAGGTATGGAAGGTGTGGGCAGACACCCGCCACGTGTTTCTGTGCAGCGAGCGGTACATGTGTGGGAGGTGTGGGAGGTGTGCAGCGAGCGGTACAGGTATGGAAGGTGTGGGCAGACACCCGCCACGTGCTTCTGTGCAGCGAGCGGTACATGTGTGGGAGGTGTGGGAGGTGTGCAGCGAGCGGTACAGGTATGGAAGGTGTGGGCAGACACCCGCCACGTACTTCTGCGCAGCAAGCGGTACATGTGTGGGAGGTGTGGGAGGTGTGCAGCGAGCGGTACAGGTATGGAAGGTGTGGGCAGACACCCGCCACGTACTTCTGCGCAGCGAGCGGTACATGTGTGGGAGGTGTGGGAGGTGTAGCAGCGAGCGGTACAGGTGTGGTAGGTGTGGGAGGTGTGGCCGAGAGCGGATAATGTGTGAAAGGTGTGGGAAGGGCTGCGCGTGATAAAACGTGTGTGCAATGTGTGGAGGCAGCACATCGAGCCCCCCCCCCCCTTCCCCCGCTTCCCTTCCTACACACACGAAACTTCAACCCAAACCGACAGCACCGCGAGCAGCCCTGCCCTTCAGCGCCCCTACGCAGCCGCTTCAGCCAGACCCAGCCTAGCCCCCTCCCCCCTCCCCCGCACACAAACACACCATCCCACGGCGCCGCATGCACCCCTGCACCCCTTTGATCCTACGCAACCGCGTGTACCAGATCCAGCCGAGCCCCCCCCCCTCCCTTCCCCCGCACACAAACACATCATCCCACCACCCACCCACACAAAACTCCAACCCGACGCCACAGCGCCGCGTGCACCCCTGCACCCCTTCAATCCTGCGCAACCGCGTGTACCAGATCCAGCCTAGACCCCTCCCCCTTCCCCCGCACACAAACACACCATCCCACCCACCCACCCACACGAAACCCCAACCCGACGCCACAGCGCCGCGTGCACCCCTGCAACCCTTCGATCCTGCGCAACTGCGTGTACCAGACCCAGCCTAGACCCCCTCCCCCTTCCCCCGCACACAAACACACCATCCCACCCACCCACCCACACGAAACTCCAACCCGACGCCACATCGCCGCGTGCACCCCCGCAACCCTTCGATCCTGCGCAACCGCGTGGACCAGATCCAGCCTAGACCCCCCCCTCCCCCCTACACCCACCCACCACCCACCCAGCCACCCAAACGTAACGGCAACCTAAAGCCCCGGCGCCGCGTGCACCGCATGCCCCTCTTTGACCCTTCGCAGCCGCTGGAGCATCATCCAACCAAGACTCCCCCCCCGCCCCCCCCCCCCCACACACACTCACCCACCCACCCAAAAATAACACCCGAACCCACAGCCCCTGCCCCTCTTTGACCCTGCGCCAGGCGCCAACCCCACCGCCTTAAGTGCCCATCGCCGCCCGAGGCGCACCCCCGACCGCCTCAGGCGTTGTGACCGCATTCACTTGCGCGGGTCAGACGATGGGGCTGTGGTAGGGCAGGGGCGCGCCACAGCCAGTGTGATTGGGTTTGGTGGCAATGGCGGGTGGAACTGCCATCTGCCCAACTGCCCAACTGCCCAACTGCCCATCTGCCCAACTGCCCATGCCCAACTGCCCAACTGTTCAACTGCTCGAGAGGCGCGCCACAGCCAGTGTGATTGGTGTTGGGGCATCCCGAACCCAGACACGCACCAGCTCCCACGGGTGAGCGGTTTGGCTCACTGCTGACCCCGCATACACGCATGCAAGCGCAAGCTCCAGTCCGCCAAACACGCTCTGCAGCCATGCGTGGAGGTGCGTGGGTGCGTGCGCGTGTGTGTGTGTGTGTGTGCGTGTGTGTGCGTGTGAGAGTGTGCGTGTGTGTGTGCGTTTTGTGTGTGTGTGTGCGTGTGTGTGCATGTGTGTGAGAGCGTGTGTGCGTGTGTGCATGTGTATGAGTGTGCGAGAGTGTGCGGGGTTGTGTGAGTGTATGCGAGTGTGCTGGTTTTGGCCCTTGACCGTGCACGGCAAGACTCGGCAGCGGCTCTCACCGTCCACGTGCGCGCCTGCTGTATGTTGATGGCCTCAAACTCAGCAACGAGACCGTCCTGCACTCGTGCGCGGGAGGGGTGTGGGCTCAGGAGAGGGGTGTTTGGGAAGCTCGCATGCAGGTGGACGTTTGGACTGCATGCGCTGCTGCATGCGCTGCTGCATGCGTGCATGGTGACTCCATGCCCCCGCGAACACCTGGTCTGCCTCGTCCAGCGGTGCATCCGAGGAAAGAAGGGAATCCACAACCTTGAACGCACCCGCTTTTCGACCGCGGGATGCCAGATCGGGAACGGGTGGCATGAACGCTTTGTGTTGTACTGTACTGAACAGCGGCGCTACTGCACTGTTGTCTGCTTTACGACTACTGTGCTGCGATGGTCTGCGGGCCACAGATGTGTGGGCTTCTGCGGAAGGGAAGTGTAAACCCGGGCTCCTGTCGTTTACACACTCGAATCGCGCTGAAAGGTTCGTCAGGTCGGGCTTTTTATATTGTTCGAAATCTCCTCAATCGCTCGAATCCCGTAGGCACTGCAGTGAGTCACCAGTTCTTTGACCGTTGACCGTTGACCGTGACACTCGAAAAGCACAGCTGCAAGCCGCGACTGACGCCCCGCACCTGTGCCCCCAGAGGCGTGCTCGCAGCCACTCACGCAGACACGGCGGGGCCTCAGCCAGCTGGGTCGTCAGAAGTAGGGGATCTGTGGATTCAGACAGACAGTCAGACAGTCAGACAGACAGTCAGAGTGCAAACGCGCAGTCCTAGCAATGACGAGAACCCCCAGCTGGGGCTGCAAGAGGTGTCCTGACATGTGAAGCAAGTATTGGAGAAATGGCGGGGATCGTGGGACAAGAGGCGCCTGCTTGCCTACTTGACCGCCGCGGTGCAGGGCTGGCGCCCACCCGACCCTCCTCAGCACGTACACACGCCGCACACTAATCAACAGGACACTAGTCCTCTTGAGCACCGTCAGGGCTGCTGCCGCCTGCCAGCCTACTTGACCGCCGAGGTGCAGGGCATCAAGTTTTGGTTTCAAATAAAAGGCGTAAAGGCCACAGTCCCCATACCTTTTCCCCCTTCACTGGAAAATCCCACTGTTGCACCTCCCACGCGGCCGAACATCTAGCGCTCCCCCCTCCACCCCGCGACCTGCCCCCGAGTGCGCTGGCCAGCTTACACCCTTGGCTATCACGGGCCCGAGCTAGGGGGCTGGTCGGGGCACGCTGAGCGTGCGGGGGCGTCTGGCGAATGACTACTGTCAGACCACATCGGGAGATGCCCGCCCGGCCCCCCGCACCGACTCTCGGCCCTCCCAGAGACTTCGCCATTAACCCATGGGCATAGAAGCAGCCGATCCTAGGAGCTGCGGGGACCCAGCGCTGGGGATCGCCGAGCTGCGAGCACAGCATTGCGAGTGCCGTGCCCATCGCATGCAGCGGCAGGGAGGCGCGCATGTGCTCCCCAGGCAGTCGGTTGATCATAGTTATGATGCAGGGCGCGATTGGAGGTGGTGGGGGCGCACCAGTGAGTGGCTTGTGGCATGGTGCTGATGTCAGGCAGCTTGCGCGCAGCAACAGCTGCACAAGAGCAGCCATAACTCCCTCCACACGCAATGGATCTCCACGATTCGACGTGCGTTGGAAAGCTGGGATCAAACGCTTACTAGTGTAGCTTCTAATTGCACCATGCGTGCAATGCATGAGCACACCCAACAGCATGCATGGGCCTTGCATGGCGCATGGGGGCGCACCGCAAACCGCCAAACCCAAGGTCGCCACTTTGGTCATGGATTCAGTGTATGTAGAGTAGCACGCCTGCGAGTTTTTTTTACGAGTTTATAATGGTTTTAACCATTGAAAGGCCTCCCTGAGGGGCGTGACGTTGAAGCCCGTTTGGGCCATAGTTCCCTCCTAAACCGTGCCTGGCCGCCCACGCCCAGCATTGTCCAATTCCAGCAAGTGTCAAAAGTCTCTGTGCGCGAGGGTGGCGTCGGGGAATGCGTGGAGGGCGGTAAAGATCGCGGAAATGTCGAAAAAGTGTCCACACTTTCTTCACACTCGCAAAATCGCAAACCTTACCATCTAAGGCCGCCCGCGATGCCCATAGCACATTTACGCCCTAGGAACACGCGGTTATAATTTCGTCGATTTTCATGATGGCTGAGAAGGTCCCCCCTGGCCTGTGCCTCGCCAGCAGTCGACGACTGTCCAGGGGCCATTTCGCTCCCAGCGCGTGCCTGCACGCCCCTGCACCCCCGGGGGGCCCCCCCACCCAGCATTATCCGATGTCAGCATGCACCACACGTCCCCCTGCGCGCGGGGGGCCGTCGGGAATGGTCGCAGCGTCCTGCAAATCGGGAAACAGTCCACACTTTCCACACACCCGCAAAATCGCAAACCTTCCATCTAAGGTCGCCCGTGATGCCCATAGCACATCTACACCCCATGAACATATATTTTCAGTTTCGTCGATTTTCATGATGGCTGGCATGTTCGGCGGGGGTTCGGCGCCTCAAGGAAAAGGTATGGGGACTGTGGTTGAAACAGCAACTTGCGATAATTAAATTAAGTCAACAACTCAACTTCCAGGGAATAAATCTCAGCTGAAATCTGAAAGTTTGCCATTTTCTACGCCAGTTGTAGAGTTCAGAACGACGACCGGGACATGTCAATGATTTTTTGTGAGTCGTGGGAAGCAATACAAGATGCTGTGCGCTCAGTGGACGCCGCGGTAGGCGCCTCTCCGCCGCGGTCAACACCTCTCCACCCACTCAAGCACATACACTGTACTCCTACTGTCGCAGAACTCAGCACCCACCACCCAGCACACTTAACACGTGCCCCAGCTACGCTCAAGCGGGCAGCATCATCAGGCGGGAAGCGGTATCACTAGTCCCTCACGATCCGGTCGGCCGGCCCCGCTGCTTACCCACACGCTTCAGTACGCTTCACTACCCTATTCCTGTAGTCGCTGACGTCAGAACCCAGCACACAACTCGTGCCTCAGCTACGCCCACACGGACAGCAGCATTAGACGGGCAGCGGCATCACTAGCTCGCTGATACGATCCGGCCGCCCCACTGCTTGGGCAGCGGCGGCGGCGGCGCCGCCGCCGTCGCCGCCGGCGCGGGGGCAGCATCTCAGCTGCCTGCGCGCGCCGCATTAGGTAGCCCTTGGACGTGTCCTAGAGCAGCAGCGTCGTCAGAGTCACGCGCTCAGTGAACAGCTTCGAATCAAGCGTGGCGCGGCGCTGGCTCTCACTGAGTCTGTGCTGCGCAGCATGCGCGCGCGCACGATTGCATCGGCCGTCTCCCTCTTGAGGTTGGCGCGTTCAGAAATCCCAGGACATGCCTTTATGGTGCCCTGTAGGTCCCATATGTTGCAAAGCATGCCAAGGCAGTCCAGGGAACGCTCCTGGCTGGCTGGCCACCTATGTGCCGCCCCAACCCATCCACCCACCCAGTCACTGAGTGACTGCATGGATGCTGCTGCCTCCCATGCCCCCATGCGACCCTGCGCCAAACAAAAGTGCATCGTACCTCCTGCGCATTTCTGAAGCGTCGCAAGTGGTGGGACCCCATTCGGGCCACATACGAGCCAGCTGTTGCAGTCGAATCGAGTGTGGGGGACCCTCTCCGATGGCCGATATCGCAACCTCCCGCGCTTCACGGCAACGCATTGGGTTCGCATGGTCCCGTTGGTGCGCTGGCATAGCGCGGGGAGGCCAAAGTGCCCTGTTCGCGGCTTCCGCCCACACTCGACGAGCACCTTAATCAAATTTAATTAATTCAAGTCCCCGCAGTCGCTATACACCATACGCCGCGGCGCTCCGCGCGTTAAGACCTCAATTAAGCTTAATTACCGTAAACTCGGTTATCGGTAATTAATTCCCGGATCCCACCAACTGCCCACCGACACTCTGAGCCGGTACAGTTGAATTAATTGGTTTCGGGCCGCGACACACTCAAACTGGAGTATTCAAGCCGCCTGAGGTTGAATCCCGCCTCATGCAAGTATTTTTGTGGTGCGGTATTAACCAAAAAAACGTAAACAACACTACGATATTACGAGGGGCGCTTTGAACTGTGTCCAAGGTGGGGCAGAAATGGAACACAAGCTGGACTCTTGTCTCCTTGCTGTGAATGTTCCAAAACCATCGGAATTTTTGAATTTGGACACCTGGGGGCCGAGATATGAGGGCTCAAAGTTGGGGTAGGTGGGGTGGGGTAGGGGGGGTGTCCAGAGCTTTCTTCGGGGGTTTCAGCACTTTCTTTCTAGTGGGCTGTTTTGGACGGGAAAACCCCCATTGGAACCGCCTTGATGAGACGAGCTCAAATCCACTCCAAGAAGTGACCCTGGGTTATAGGGTGGGGGGTGACACCCCCTCAACGCCCGAACTCCCCCGCGTGCTCCCTTCGATGCACCAAGTGCCCACAAGCGATTTTAGCAACCTTCACGGATTGAGATGGGACCGACGCTATCTGAATCTCCTTGGAGAGCACAGCAAAAAACCTCAGGAAAGTCAACCCTGAATCTGCCTGGAAAGTGTGAACTGGAGGGTCCACACTCCTTGGTGCCCGCCGACTAAGCCATGGAATGGCTAGATTTTGGGGGTGATTTTGGCCATCTGCCGGCGACTTAGACATTGCGATGGACAGCCCTCACTGTAAGGAAGCCATGCGCATTGGTCCCGGCTCCATGCATGGCGTATTTTGTGAGATGGGAGCGGGGGAAGGGGGGTCGTTTTTTTTGTACCATGTGTTCCAGTATTTTCTTTTCTGCCCCCCCCCGTGACTGTGTCAGTGAAAAAACGAAATCTGCGTTTTTGTGTTTTTGTGTTTTTGCGTTTTTGCGTTTTTGCGTTTTGCGTTTCTCAACTCTCCTCTCCACCCACCCTCCCGACCACGCTATCGTCGTGTAACGGAGACGCTCTGACGTCTGACGCGTCAGGCCTGGGCTCGCGTGCACCGTTTGGGCGGGGCGCTGACTGTGCATGTGCCCCCAACGCAGTCGCGGCCACACGCACGCTGCCCATCGAAAACTTTCCGCTTTCTGCCGCCCAGCGGCGCGGCATGACGATCGTGCATGGCATGGGGTGCATGGGGTGGGGTGCTACACCCCTCTGCTACAGCCCACTGCTACACCATCTGTCGCCCCTCTGGCGCTTGCGGCGACACTCGGGCGCCCATGGCGCGAGGGTGGGTGGGTGGGTGGACGGGCTTGACGAAGACCTCAAGGGCAAAACGCAAAAAACGCAAAACGCAAAAACGCAAAACCCTCTCACTTTCCACTGACACAGTTCAAAGCGCCCCCCGTAATACTTTCGAATGCTGAAAAAGTGCGTGCTGCGTGCGATACTGTGCCTCCACAATCAATTAATTGTATATTTGATGGACCACCGATACAGGCTAACCGAGTGTACGGTAAGTTTAATCTATATCAAGGACTTCATATAGACCGCCGAACCTTATGTGTGTGTGTTTGTGTTTGTGTTTGTGTTTGTGTTTGTGTGTGTGTGTGTGTTTGAGTGTGTGTGTGTGTGTGTGTGTGTGTGTGTGTGTGTGTGTGTGTGTGCTACTCTTTGAAGGGGACGCGGCAGCAGGGCACGGACGCCAGTGGTGTCGCTAAGGAAAATGACAATGTTGTGTTTGCCCCCGCCGCCTCGCGGCCAGAACCTTGGTTTGCCCCTGCCGCCATCTGAGAGTCAAGGCAGCGGCCAGGGGCTGCGCCCCCGGACCCCCGCTTGCCGAACTGAAAGCGTATGTCTCATATGATATGAGACCACACGCACCATATTTATATTGGTACTTTTTTTTCATCAGTTGATGGCCTTTGTGATGTGCATGCCGGCTTTTCGTCTTCCTCACATGACTTTTGGCCGCAGTGGATGTGGCTGCCGTTAGCTCCAGAAAAAATAAATTAACTGATTCCAAAGGCACTGCAATCCACGCAGAGTTTTTTTTGTTCCCACGCGTAGCACGCCTTCAGTCCGCCCCCTCCCCTCTAAGGCGACCGCGGACACACAGTGCGCAAGCGACGCGGTAACCGACCGATCCACGCTAGCCCCATCTGGGTCGCCAGGCAGCAATGCACATGCTCTGATGATCAATCTCAGGCGTCCCATGGGCGCTCCACGCGCCCCACAAAAAAGGCAGCTGTTCCCGCCTGCGGGGGGACGGCCGGCGCAGCCGGCCGTCTGCCCCCGCAGTTTCCCCCCGATTTTCCCGTTTTGCGGGGGCGCTAATGGCACCACTGACGGACGCGCTCCACTGGCCATGTTTTGTCAGCACACATCGTATGCTCGGGCAGGTGCTCCCCCCTGCCCTACCACAGTCCGAAACAGGTTTACCGCTGAGTTACGTTGGTTAACCGCTGTGCTACAATGTACGCGATGAAATACCCCGGGGTAGCGACGCGGTAACTGCGTGGTCACTCAATCACGTCGCTGGGTAACGGCAAGGTAAAACCTGGTTACGGCATGGTGACTCAGCTTTGTTACCGTGCCATAACCCAGCAACGTGATAAGTTACCGCGCCGCTACCCCGGGGTAGTTCATCGCGTACATTGTAACACAGCGGTAAACCAACGTAACCCAGCGGTGAACCCGTTTCAGACTGTGGTAGGGCTGCCCCCCCCCCCCCCAAAAGTTTTTTTTTGTGTGTGTGTGTGTGATGTGTGTGCTTGCTGTTTTTCATCTTCTACTTGTTGCCTTGTCAAGTTGTTGCACGCTGTTGCTGTACTGTACTGGCAGCAACAGGCTGTTGCTAGCACCTTAGACGGCGGCACCTTAGATGACTCCTGCGAGCATGTGCTCTTGCGGGCCATGCACCCAATGTTGCGACGTATTTCTTGTTTGCTCCCCACTGGCGCTGCAACCTCTCCCTCGCACACAGGCGAACCATGCTACGTCGCCGTGCTACGTCCCCTCTTAGAAGGCGGATGGACCCCTTTAAGTTGAACAACAACACTCCCCTCGTCTCCCCCACCCTTGGTGCACCCAATGACAACACATGATAGATGAGGTGGCAGCCGCCGGAGGGTGTGGGGTATGAAGAAAGAAAACCTACACCATAAAATTTGAGTCGGGTTCCCCCCACTCAGGCATCAACGGCATCTTGGACGTCAATACACAAGGATGATGATTCGTTTTCTGCCCCTGCTCGCGCTAGGGGTGCTCTGGCTGAGAGTCTCGCTGGTGAGTCACTGAGGGCCTCGCACCGTGGGGGGGCTTGCCGCACCAGACCGCTCGCGCTGTGGGGTCCTGGCTGTGCATACCGCCCATGCGGCGCCTCAACGCCCACGAAGCCAGCACGCTTGTGGGGGGCGTAGCTCAGCCAGCATGCTTGTGGCTCGCCTTGTTTGTCATCGTACCCTACAGAGCGCACCTATTACGTATCCTTTGATACGGTGACGCATGCGCCATCATCGGGTGGTGGCCCAGGCAGTGCGGGTGTTCACCAACTCAATTTGCGTGCGCGCCCAACGACCATAATGTCGACCTGGAACTGCCTGCGGCGACGGCCTTCGGGCCGCCGTTAACCTGGCGTCATTGAATCAACGCGCAGAAAGGGGTTCGGCTTCGGCCGTTTGTTCTCCGTTTGTTCTCCACCACCCTGTTGCCTAGGACGTCCCACCACCCCTGTTGCCAAGGCCTTGGTATCATTGCTCAGCCGATGGCATGGGGGGGGGGGCGGGGGGCGCGGGGGCAGAGGGACCTGCCTCTCTTGGGAGGTTGGGTTCACTAAGCGACTTAGCGTAGTCAGTCCCCCCACCCCACCTGTGTTACACGCAGGCCCAACAGCAATCGGAGGTGATGAACTACGCGTCGTCCGTCTGCAAGTAGGTCTCGCATGGGTGCAATGGAGAAGATATCGCGCGCCCGCGCCGCGCATGACCTGATCAGGCCTTGTGCTGCGCGCCCTTGCGCCGCGCATGATCTGATCCGGGCCGCGCATGATCTGATATGGGCCGTGTGCTGCGCGCCCTGGGCCGTTTGTCCTGGCTGGCTGTGTGTCCTGATTGTGTTGCACCCTAGGGTGCAACTCGAGGCCTCGAGTTGCACCAACGCTCGTCCCTCTCCCTTGGTGCTGTGCACTGCGTGCTGCAGGGACAAGGCGCGACAGCCTGCTTGCATCAGCTGCATCACGGACATCCTTGACACCCCCGGCGCGGCGTGGTCCAAGGCGTACGGCTGCGGCGAGGCCATCTGCCAGAACGAGAAGTACCTGGACGGCACCAACACCACAGGGGAGGCGGAGTGCGCCAGTTGCCTGGCGTCCGGCATCGGCAAAGCGTGGGGGTGCGAGGTCTGGTGAGTTCGGGTCACTACCTCTAGGCTGTGTGTGGCCTTCCTTGAGGCGTGAGGCTGTGGACGCTAGGGGCACTCTAGCAGCTGGTGTAACTGTGCACCGATCACCCCCTACTCACCCTCCTTCCATCCCCATGACAACTTCCCGCACCCCTTCCCCGCCTTGCAGCCTCGACTTCATCCCAGAGACCGCGCCCGGCAAGAGGACAGCGTGCTTTGAATGCGTCAAGGTGGGTGCATGGCGCTGTGCACCTGTGGCTGCTGCTATAGCGCATACGACCCCCTCATGGACAGCCCCGCTGTGCTCGTTTTCTTGGTGTCAGCTTGGAAGACTGGATGTGCCCTGCCGACATCAGCGTCTGGCGCACACAGTCTAGTCTAGGCGCAGCCAATCAACCCCTCACTCCCGAACCCCGACCCCCGCAGGATGATCCGATGGATGGGCTCTTTGATGACTACTACTACGCGTGCGCCATGTGTGAGTGGGGCCTCGCGTCTCACTGAGCGCTGTGAACATTCGCCGGGACGTCTCGTCGCATGCCTGCCTGTCGCCCCCCTCCCTCCCCCTTTCTTCTGTCCCCCGCTCTCCTCCCCCTCTCTCCTCCCCCACTTCTCCCCCCCCTCCCCTCATCCTCTCCTCCCCCCCGCCTCACTCCTTCCCCTCCGTGCGTGCGCCCTTGCGCTCCCGCCTGTCGCAGCTGCGCACTTGAGCTGCACGCACGCATGTGGACCCCTCGTCACCCGCTCGCTCATCTGTCCCCCCCCCCCCGCAGGTGCCAACTTCACCACCACCGCGGCCACTAGCGCATGCAAGACGTGCCTGGACAACGCCCACTCGCCCGCCAACATCCGCTTCCTCGGCAACAACGTCACGTTTGGCCAGTGCGTCGAGGTCGCGCGCATCGCCGAGGCCAAGGCGCTCAAGATTGTGATGCCCGGAGGTGAGGCGTGCTCTGCGTGCACATGCGTGTGTGTGGTCGATTGCACATTCTCTCGGACGTCCCATGTTAGCGTATCGGCCCTGTGTGTGTGCACGCTCGTGCTGTACATGTATGCGTGCCGCCGAGCACGTATGGGGATGTGCGCGCCGAGGCCGAGGCAGCGCACACCCCATGCGCGCGAGGCGGCGCGCATGCATGTGGCATATACACAGCGCAGAGTACTGACAACGACGTCCCCCAGGACGCCCCACGTCCATGCATTAAGGCTTTAAACCCCCATGCACACTGTTGTTAACATGTAAATGCGGAGATGTATGCTGTTTGGGTCTTGGGGCCTTGCACCTCCTTCACACCTGCCCATGCAAAACGAAATTTTGGACCACTCCCGCCCTTTCTGCCACTCTCCTTCGCTATTACGGTCATCGCGGTGCTCCCGCTGTTCTTGACGCACCTAGGGTGCGCAGCAGCGCATCTCGCCCGCTTGCCCGCTCGGCGAAGATGCTACAGGCCACCTTCCGCCTCGCCGCCACGCCATGCCAGCCCTCGCCCCTCGGTGGCATGCCTTCTCATCAGCCTTATCTACCCAGCCAGCTCGCTGGCAGGAGCCGCGGCGTCGACGGCGACGAAATCACCGGCACGAAATCACCAGGTAGCACCAGGTGAGCGCGCTCTCCTCCGCCTGAGCCGACTGCATGCCCACTGCTTGCCTGTCCCTGCCTGTATGCCTGCTAGGTGGGCTTCGCTCTGACCCAGAGCAGTGACCGCCCAGATGAGTCTCTGCTGCTTGCTGCTGTGCAGGCGGTATTGTCCCCCATGCCGCGCACCATCGCCTTGCCCCTGCTGCTTGAGCCTGCCTGAGCCTGCCCACTGCTTGCCTGTCCCTGCCTGTATGCCTGCTTGATGTGCTTTGCTGCCTCTGTCCCAGCGCGGGTTCTGCTCTGATCAGTCTCTGCCATACGCCATGCGCAGGCGTCGCGATCATCCTCCGCGGCGCGATCATCCTCCACGGCGCGGCGCTGCATCGTCTCAAGGCGGCAACCTCAAGACCCGAGACCCGTGACCCAAGACCCGAGACTCAAGACGCGAGACTCGTGACCCGAGGCCCGGACGCAAGACTCAAGACCCAAGACCCAAGATTGGAGGCTTACCCACCGTGCATTGTGTGAAGGCTGGGGGAACTGAAGTCAGGTCATGCTGCACTGGTCCCCTAGCCTGCCACCTAATAAATGTGCGCGTGCTAGGTGTGAAAGCTGGGGGAACTGAAGTCATGTCATGCTGTACTGGTCCCCTAGCCTGCCACCTAATAAATGCGCGCGCGCGACGTATATGTTGCGGGCATGCATGGAGATGTATATGCTCACGCACCGCGCAACGTATCCCCATGCGCCGCGTATGTATATGCTTGTGTGTGTGTGTGTGTGTGTGTGTGTGTGTGTGTGAGGCCATGTGCCGATGATGGGGACCTGGGGTGTCTGTGTGCGCTTGCAAAGAAGGACGCACGGCTGACTCCCACCCAGATTTTTTGCATTGCGCCGCTGTTATCTGATCGCTGCGCGCGCTGCCTCATCGATGGTGGCCCCCGCAGGCCTGTCTACGATGTGCTTCGACCAGTTCGCCCGCAACAACGCCACAATCTACGCCAACAATGCCGCTGCCACGGGCACGGCCCAGGCTTTGTCCGCGGCACTGTTGGCTGCACAACCGGCACAGGACCTCGAGGCGTGCATCAATTGCGTTGATGTGAGTGCAGCCCTCTCTTCCCCCCCCCCCCTACCCACCCCCCTTGTGCCTCGGGCCCTACCAGTGGTTCCGCGAAGGTTCTTGGGGAAATGATGGCTCAACCCCGGCCTCGCGCTCATTCCGCCAATCCTTACCCCCGACGGAGGCATTTTTTAGCGGGAAACGTGGAAATGACGATTTCACACTTTTCTGGTCGAAATTTGCGCAATCTCAACCCGACTCGCCAGCCCAAACCCGGCAATCTCAACCCGAAAGTGCACTTTGTCGGGTTGCGGGTTGGCTAACGGAAACACTGGCCCCTACTCCATCCCACGTCGACCCCGCCTAGCCCCCCCCCCCCCACCACCACTCCCCCTCCTCTCTAGCAGAGCCCGCACCCTCCCACCCCTGACCCCTTGCACGGCCCCATCCACCCACCCGTGTGGGCCCTCACCCACCCCTGCCCCTCCCTCCCCAGCACAGCCACCCCCACCCACCTCTTGACCCTTTGCACGGCTCACCCTCACAGGCCCTCTCCGTGGACGACGACAAACACACCTTCGCGTACGGCTGTGCTATGTACTGCATGAACCCCACCCTCGTGATCACTGGTGAGGCCGGTTGGGGATGGGTGCATGTAAAGGGTTTTCTTGGGGTCAGTTATCCTTTCGTTTTTCCCGAAGAGGGTTTCCCAGTTTCATCGAGATTTCGAGCTGCAGCCCCCCAAATCGCTTCGGAAAGTGCAAAAATCGACAAGTTCACAATATTCCCGGAAAAATCGCCTTCGCGCAGCGCTTTCTCCGAACGGACCCTCCCTAAAACCAGCGGGGGTGCGCTCTGGACACCCTTTTTTCGATCGGGAAGGAAACCCCTGGTGCACGTGTGTGTGCACGTGCGCGCTGACATGCTGTGAGTGGGCGTGGGGCATCGCCCGCATGTGCCGTCTACCTGGACTGTGCGCATGTGCTGCCAAGCTGGCTTGTGTTATGCGTCTTGGCACTGTCAGACGGCGGGTGGCTACCGACCCTCACAAGTAATTTTTAGGGCCAGAACTGGACTTGGGTCTAGGCGGTGGTACTAGGAGTAGAAGGTAATCTTCGCTGGAAAGCCGATGTTACTGGCGCTGCACTGTCAGTGACCCACGCGATCACAACGCCCTGCTTACCACCCTGCCTTGCGCATGCGTGTTGTCGCAGAGGATGATGGCAACAAGTGCCGCGCATGCATCCAAGCCTCGAAGGCACTGTCCGTGACCCACGCGACCTCGATGCCCTGCTTACTGCCTCTGTGCCCGCCTGCGCGTGCGTGTTGCTGCAGAGGATGGTGGCAACAACTGCCGTGAGTGCATCCAGGCCTCGAAGGCACTGTCCGTGACCCGCGCGACCTCGGTGCCCTGCTTACTACCCTGCCTTGCGCATGCGTGCTGCCGCAGAGGATGATGGCAACAAATGCCGCGCGTGCATCCAGGCCTCGAAGGCACTGTCCATGATCCGCGCGATCTCGGTGTCCTGCTTTCTACCCTGCCTGTGCATGCGTGCTGCCGCAGAGGATGATGGCAAAACCTTCCGCGTGTGCATCCAGGCCTCGAAGGCACTGTCAGTGTCCCATGCGAGTTCGATGCCCTGCTAACTAACCCTGCCTGCGCATGCGTGTTGACGCAGCGGCAGATGGCAACACCTGCCGCGTGTGCATCCCGGCCTCGGAGGCACTGTACATGACCCACATGACCTCGATGCCCTGCTTACCACCCTGCCTTGCGCATGCGTGTTGCCGCAGCGGCCGATGGCAACAACTGCCGCGCGTGCATCCAGGCCTCGGAGGCCCGCGACGACCCATGGGCTTGCGACAACTGGTGGGTGCGGGTGGGGGCGAGCTGGGGGAGGGGGCCCGCGATGAGCCATGGGCTTGTCAAAACTGGTGGGTGCGGCCTCGCTCAGTGTCTTGCTGCGCGCCTCCGCCTCCCCACCTTCCAACTCCTGAACTCCCCACCTCCATACCTTCCCAACTCCTCACCTCCCCCACCTCCTTGCCACCTGCCCCCCTCCCCCTACCCCCCCCCTCCACCCCCCCTTCCGCCCCTCCACATCCACCCCCCCACCTCATCCTCAACCCCTCCCCCCCCTCCCCCCCTCCTCTGCCCCCTCGCCCCCTCCGCCCCCTTCGCCCCTCCACATCCACCCCCACCTCCACCCCTCCAACCCCTTGGCACCCTGCCTGCCTGCCTGATGTGTTCCTCACAGCTTGAGGGTGTCGACCTCGCCTGACATGCTTACGCGCACCACGCTCCGCGAGGCGTGCTTCAAATGCGTCCAGGCCGACCCGTACAAGAACAACAACTTCAGCAATTTCAAGTGGTAGGTTGTTGGTTGGGTTGAGTGGTTGCTGGGGTGGTTGGGTCTAATGCCTGGGTTGTTGGGTTGGGTTGGGTGGTTGGCAGTGGTTCTGCTAATGATCTTGGGAAAATGTCGACTCACCCCGCGCCTTACGCTTACCTCCTCAATCTCACCCCGCTGGAGGCTTTATGTAGGCCAAAAGTGTGGAAACCCTGCACACTTTCAGTCCAAAATTTGCGCCATCTCACCCTGCAGCGCGGCCCAAATTGTCCAATCCCACAAATGCGGGGTTGCGGGGTGGCTAACAGAAACACTGGCGGTGGGGTTGGTTGGTTGATTGAAGTGATTTCCTTTTCGGCTCCCCACAGCCAATTGGCTGTATTCCGGCTGTATTTCGACCTTGCACACAGCTCAACCCACCTAGTGGATTGTTTGTCTGACAAGCCTGCCGGACAGAGCACGTCAACAGCTTTCAAATGACCTAGGTATCAGGACAAACGGTTAACGGGTGGTCAACGGTCAACGCGGTCAAAGCAAAATCCGGCTGTTAATAAAAAAAATCTTAAGGAAATCACTGGTTGATTGGATGGTTCGATGGGCAGCAATGAACCCACCACAACTGACTCCAGTGGTGTTGCCTATAGATCGATAGCATCATCCTTGATGGTGTTGCCTGTAGATTGATAGCATCATCCTTGATGTCTACTTGGATCTGAACAATCCAAGACCATCAGCGCTGGGAGCCTGAAGTATCCACAGCTTTCCAACGTGCCCACCCTCGGAAGATGGCAATCAAGTTTGACAGCCATGACTTGCGACAGAATGTGTCCCTCCTACTGACAGTCTACATACTGATTGACACTGTGGAGAGAGATGATAGTCTCTGCCCTGATGATAGTCTCTGCCCACGTGCCCCCCCCCTCCCCCCACCCACCCACCATTGCGTCTGTCTGTGCTCGTCTGTGAGCGCAGGGCTTGCTCCGAGTGCACCAAGATCGAGGACCCCGTTCTCAGTGAGTACTGCTTCCAGTGCATCAAGAACGAGACCTTCCAAATCTTCGACATGTCCAACATCGGCGAGTGCGTTGACGTGACGTCCAACGTGGGCGTCACGATGGGCAACGGCAGCCTCAACGCGTTTGAGCGCATGTGCTTCTCCAACTGGACGTGAGTGAGACGTCCCCCCCCGCGCGCGCGCACTCACGCCCCGGTGTCCGCTCCTTGCGCCGGCAAGTATGCCCCCCCCCCCCCCCGCACCTATGCGCCTGCGCCTCAGGCATGCGAACCTGCGCCCTCCCGAGGCTGCCCTCGCAACTGCCCCCCTGCGTGACTGCCCCCCTGCGCCCCCGTGCCTGAGCCCGCCTTTCCCCACCCCGCCCAACCTGCCCCGCCCTGCCTGCGCCCCCTGCTCGCACGCCTGAGCCCCGCGACTGCCCTCCCCCCCCCATGCATGCGCCTTCACGCTCCCCGCAACTGTCCTACTGGGTCTCCCCCCCCAGACCTTCTACGCAATTGCACGCCTGCGCCCCCGTGCATGCGCCCCCACGCTCCTTGCAACTGTCCTACTGGGACTCCCTCCCCATACCTACTACGCATGCACCCCCGGCGTGCCCCTGCACCCCCCGCGACTGCCCCCCCAGGCCTGCGCAACTGTGCGCCCACGCCCCTGCACCTGCACCTGCCCATCCAGGCCCGCCCCGCCGCGCGCCACCATCTTGGCCGCACACCGCATGCGCCGGCCGCTCATGTGCGGGTTAGAAGCACTTCACCCTCCCCCCCCGCCCCCCCTGCCCCCCCAGAAGCATGTATGCCCCCACCCACCCGGGAGCACTTATGCCCCCCCTCCCCCCCTCCCACAACGTGCACCACCACGAGGCTAATTTTCCCCGCTCATCTGTTGTTGGCCCCTTCAGCCCACCTGAGTTCAAAGTCAAATTTTAGGAGGTGTGGAGGTGTCCACTCACCGCCAAACCAAATATACCACCGGAAAGGCCTGAGAACCAGCCTCCTGAGACTGTCCCCATATTTTCCAGGAGCCCCAGTATTGGACGGAGATGTGGGGGGTGTGAACCTATATGTGTGCTCATTTGCCCTGCCTCGTCCTATGCGCAGCATCGACATCCTGTTCGACCCGGTCTCTGGGCAGCCAGACCCGCATGGCTCCATCGACCTGCAGGTAAGCCGCGCTTCCTCCACACGCGCACGCACGCCGCATGGCGCCTGGCTTTCTTATCAGCTAAAACGACACCAGAAGCAGCATGACACCGTTTTCCGTGGCAGCCTCCCCTTCCCCGCCCTCCCCCCCCCCACACACACTCAACAACACCAGCGTTCAAACCTTCACCGGGAGTCCACACGTGACCCCCCCCCCCCGCCACACCCACACACCCAGCACCCACATAACCACCCGGACGCGACTGGAATCACATGCGTGCCCCTCCCCCCCACACAGCCCCGAACACCACCCGGGGTACAAGATCAACAGAAATTCCACACGTGCCATCCACACATGTGCCCCAAACAAACACGCACACAGGTGCTGTACATGTACAACAAGAACCGCACATGGCTCGAGGAGTACCTGTACGGTCCAGATCGTGCGATCGGAGGCGGCGATGGCGGCAAGCTCGGCTTCGAGTACCTCGACCTGCACGTGTACGGCGGGCTCATGCCGACCAACGGCTCCCAGTGCTACGACTGCATGCAGGACGTCAACGCCAATTTCAACCTCGCAACCGACCAGGACCGGCGCTACGGCTGCCGCCAGTACTGCATGGACCCCACGATGGTCATCAATGGTGGGTGCGTCATGCGTGTGCTCGACTCCTGCATCGCGTACTGTACACACCCTGTGTGCCTGCATGGGCAGCCTATTTATGGGGGTCGTTTCTTTATCGTTTGTCGTCTGATGCCGTGATGGTTTTCAACTATTCTGGAGTTGGAACACGTGATTTTATCGGCGAGAGGGGGGTTGACACGATGTGGATTGACAGAGGCCATGTACTGTATGCATTTACATGTGCACGCAGCTACAGACCGTAATATCCATCATCACATGCACGCGTCTCTCAACCACTGCCTGGTGCGGTGCCGTCCTGCCTGTTGCGAGCATACCTGGCTGCCCGCCCTCCTGACTGCCTTCTGCCATGCATGATTTACCAGAGGCTCAAGCGACCCAGTGCATCAGCTGCCTCAAGAACCCCAACGTCAAGGATCCCTGGGGGTGCCACAACTGGTGAGCAGAGCGCATGCCAACTGCGCTGGATGCGTGCACTCCCACGTGCCGTGCCGGCCTGGGCCTGCTCTTGTGCACACTTAGGAAGGGGAAAGAGAGGGGAGAGAGGAGAGAGGAGAGAGGAGAGAGGAGAGGGGAGAGGGGAGAGTGGAGAGGGAGGTGGAGAGGGGAGAGGGAGAGGGGAGAGGGGGGGAGGGGGGAGGGAGGGAGAGGCATGCCGACCATCCGCGATCTCCTGCAGGTTGTTCGGCCTTGGCCTGCCCTTGCGTGCATGCAACTCAAATGTGCGATTGTGTCAACGCAGCCTGGGCATCTCCTCGTCCAACCTGCTCAACTACACCGGCTCGTTCAAGGACTACGTTAACCAATACATCCAGACGCCCATCATCGACACAGTCATGCGCGACAATTGTCTTACTTGTGTTGAGGTGGGTGTGAATGGCATGCCTCGTGCGGCGGGCACCGCGGCTTTTCACTGTTGATCCGAGGGACTTAAGGAGCTTGGCTGTTCATCCTTGGGGCTTAGTCCTCTTAAGGAGCTCACCTGTTGACCATTGGTGTGTGTATGTGTGTGTGTGTAGGTGCATGCGTGTGTGTGTGTGTGTGTGTGTGTGTCAGTCATGATGTGGCTGGTGTGCATGGCGGCGCACGAGCGAGAGGTGAGTCTGTGTGTGTGTGCTCGTGTGTGTGTTGTTGATCAGTGGGGATTGACAAGCGCTTACCCCCACGGCACCGGCGGCGTGCGACCCTACCATGCTCACACGCTCTGTCTGGCATCAGAGATCCGGGGTGCTGCACCACCAGATGATGCTGCACGTACCCTGCATGTCCACATTTACCGAGCGCTGGAATGCACCTGCCGCCTGTGTGCCCCTAGCGCGAGTCCCGCGAATGCTCGTGCCCCTTGCGCTCACGTGCCCACGCCGCGCGCCCCGACACAGAACCAGCCGACTGGAGACTACAACTGGACGTACGCGGAGTTTGCTTGGGGATGCGGCATGTGTGAGTGGCACCCCCTCGATGCGTGTATTGCGTGGTTGTGTTTTGCGCGTTGCATCTGTGCACTGACGGCCAGAGGGCTCGGTGCAGTCTCGATGATCCCCCCTGATCTAATGCCGGGGCCGGTGGCCCAGCGTGGATGCCCGGCACCGCCGTGTGTGTTAGGACCCCGGGCGGAGTCCTGTGGTCAGCTGCCTGCCCTGCCCTGCTTTAGGGTGCGCTTACACCACGGTGATGGACATGGCAATGTGCGCGGGGGACCCTCAGCCTGAGACCTTCCCACCCCCAAAACTGTCCACCCTGAAACCTGTCCACCCCAAATACCCATGCCTGTGCATGTCTATGCCTGTCTGTGCCTCTGTGTGTGGGTGTGCGTGCCTCTCTGTGGGTGTGTACCGGCTGAGGCGTGCACGTCACCGACTCAGTCTGCAGCGCTGATGGACCGTGCGCGTGTGACCCCGAGCCTTCAACCTTCTCACCTTCCCACTGGGCACGACCAACACCATCTTCTCGTGCGCCCCCCCTGCAGGCGCCAAGTTTAAGAACGACGTCCGCCGTGGCAAGTGCTTTGATTGCCTCTACGCGGGGACTGAGCCCTGCACGTGCGTTGACAAGCCGCCCGGGACTGTCGACCCCCCTTTCGGTCAATCCTGCAACCCCGCGAACGGTAGGGCGGGGCTTGAGACACGCACGCGCACACGTCAAGGTCGTACCGCACAAGAGGCCTGGGTTTAGGGTTTGGGCTGGAAGTAAAACCCTAAACCCTAAACCCTAGCACCATGCGCCCTCCCGTGCACCTGCTTCACCCTGCGTGCATGTGTGCTGCACCTGCGTGCAGACCAGTACTACCTGCCCCCAGTCCCTCCGGCGACCTCAGGCACATGCCCCGATTGCCCCGCCGGTAAGGGATGCAGCCGAGTTTGTGCAAGCACTTGGCAGCTGCAGTTGCGAGCATGCAGCCCGAGTGTGGTTCCACTCGTCCCACACTGCTATTCGTAAAGACTGCTGCCGTACTCCGCCCTCGGTCAATAGGGCCGTTATTAGTATAGACAGGATGCAGTGTGCGTGTCGATGGTCAACCTGCTGCTGTTGCTGCAAGCTGACGGTCTGACATGCGTGCCCCGCCGCTGCACTGCAGGCTCCTTGTCGGACGTCAGCACGTGCACTGTTCAGCCCGGAGAGCAGCCGTACGCATGCTGCAAGTGCATCGTCCCGGGTGAGTCGACAGCTTGCACGCGCCCGCGTACCCAGCAACGCACTCACCCTCGTCATGCAACGCAATCAACACCTTGAACACCTGCCCTCCACACCCCAGGGCCCTCAGCAGTTCGACCCAAGACCCCCCCCCACACACACACACGTACACACACCAGACACAAGTCTTCACTGCAACACCCCAGGGCCCTCGGCAGCTTCGACCCAAGAACCCTCCCCCGCCCTCCCCCCACACACACACTGCAACACCTGCCCTTCCCACCCCACGGCCCTCAGTCAGGTTCACCATAAGACCCCCCCCCCCGCACATGCTCTACACTGCAGCATCTGCCCTCCACGCCCCAAGGCCCTCCGCTGTTCGACCCCAAGAACCCCCCCCCCCCCGCATCACACAAACACACGCACAAACACCTGACACATTCTCCACTGCAATACCCCAGGGCCCTCATCAGTTTTGACCCAAGAACCCTCCCCCGTCCTCCACACACACACACACACTGCAGCACCTGCCCTCGACAACCCAGGGCCATCAGTCAGGTTCACCACAAGACCCCCCCCCACACCACACACACACACGCACACATGCTCTACACTGCAGCACCTGCCCTTCACACACCAAGGCCCTCAACAGTTTGACCTGAACCCTAAACCCTAGACTTGACTGTCCCTAAACCCTAAGCCCTGAACCCCTCAACACACACACACACACACACACACACAAAAATCAAAATCGTCGGGGGCTCCCGCCCCGACGCCGCCAATGGCGGACCAATTGGGCCGACAGGGTGCTGCTGCAGCGTGAGCGACTCTGAGTTTTGGAAAATCGGCTATGTCGCCGATTTGCCCTGATCCAGAGCGCTAGGGGCTGTTTGAGGCACGGCGTCATACGGCAGGCAACTGCGAGGCATGCGGGGACAGAGGGCGGGCTGCTGGCAGGAGTCGGCGCCGCCATCGTCGGTACCCCCATGCAGCCACACCGGCACCGGGCAGAGGCTGCAGCTACGCTTCAGCCAGGGCACCGGCTATGGGCATCGGCTATTGATTGACATCGGCTAAGGCTTCGGCTACGGCCAGGGACACCATGCATCTGCACTCTCATCGCATCGGCTACACGTCCGCCCTCTGGGCATCTGCATCGGCCACGGCCACGGCTACTGACATCGGCTGCGGCGACGGCTTCGGCCTACGGACTGCAGCTACGGCCCGAATCGCGGGGCACTTGAGTGACCTGCATGGAGGGTCTCTCCATGCAGGGCGAATCTTACTTGCATGAGACACATGACGACGGAGGTGCACTGGCAGCAAGCGCCCTCTCAGCGCAAGCGCCATGCATGGAGGCTGGCGGCATGTCGGGCGTGCGCCACATGATGAATGGAGGAGGAGGAGGGTGGCCAGGCTGGCTGCCCGAACTGAGACGCATGGCGCGACCACTAGAGCTAGTGGGATGGACACAGTCAATCTGTATCCACTGAGTGGACTAGTGCGGGTGATAGTATCTGCCTGCCTCAGGGATTCAGTGCGCAAGCACAAGTCTAATACGCCATTATAGGCGTCCAACTAGACTGTAAAATCGACCACACACACACACACACACACACACACACACAGGCACACACATGGCAGAGATGCCGCTCGTCATGCGCGTACATCCAGCCATGACCCTCCACACCCCACACTCCCAACACCCTCCATGGCACAGGGACTTTATGCTACTAGGACCCCACCAACCCTCGCAACATGGGAGATTCTGCGCATCACCCAAGCATACAAACTGTGGCCTCACCCTCCAGACCCTCGAGATTCTGCGCATCACCCACGCATACAAACTGTGGCCTCACCCTCCAGACCCTCGAGATTCTGCGCATCACCCACGCATACAAACTGTGGCCTCACCCTCCAGACCCTCGAAACCCCACACACACAACACTTGCCCTCCACACTGCAGGGCCTTCAGCAGTATGACTCCAAGACCCCCCCTCCCCCCCACGCGCGATGTGGCAGCAGCATCATACATGCATACCCAGCCATGCGCTTGCCCTCTACACCCGACACCCTCCCCACCACAGGGCCTTGGGGCTCCTAGGAGCTCCTAGGACCTCACCAACACTTGCAACATGGGAGATTCTGCTCATCACCCACGCATACACACTGTGATGACCTCACCCTCCAGACCCTCCACACCCCACAACGCTACCTTGCACGATTCCACCCCAGGGCCTTCAGCAGCACAACCCCACAACCCCACACCATCCACACCCCTCACTCTCCACACGTCTTACACCAGATTACACCCTTTGCACACCCTTCACACCCCACACGCTCCCCACACCCCACACCCTCCACACTCTCGACACCATAGGGCCATGAGCAGCACCGGCCCAATCGACAAACCCCCGCAAACAAACTGACGGCTGAGCCGCTCATCATGCACATACCCAGCTAGGCGCGCGCCTTCGACACCCCCCCCACCCCACCACACAGCCTCAACAACTCACACGCAGCACACACCTGCGCACCGTCACTTCACCATCTGTTCACACTCTCCACAACGTCCACACTCTGCCCAACCCTCACACCCTCCACACAGCCACCCACCAACCATGACATCATGGAAGCAGAGATCATTATGCCCGCTACCATCATGCCCAGCAATCAACACACCCTCAACACTCAACACACCCTCCACACCACACGGTTCACACCCTCCACACCACAGGGCCTGAAACAGTACAAACCCATGACAGCAGAGATCAGAGATGCAAATCATCATGCCTGCTACCCATGCCCAGCTATGAACTCACCCTCCACACTTGACACGGTTCACACCCTCCACACCACACGGCCTGGAACAAACCCATGACAGCAGAGCTGCCGCTCATCAGGCCTGCATAACAAGTGATGCGCCCACATTCCAAGCCAGACACCCCTCTCCAGACACTCCCCTGCCCCGACCTGACACCCCCCTCCCCCCACCCCCTCCACACCAAGGTTACACGGTCGACATCAGCAGCAACAAGTGCGTGTGCGCCAGCCCGAACTTCTTGAACGGCGAAGTGTGCGCGCCGTGCGCGGCCACGTTTGTTGCCAAGATCGATGGAACCGGTTGCGAGTGCCCGGCAGGTGTGAGGCAGGCAGCGCCGGCGGGTGTGCATGTAGCATGTGTGTGCCCCCCTCCCCGCCCGTGCCCCCCGTGCCCCCCCCCTCCCCGCCGCCGGCACCCCACACTTTCCACAGCCCCCACACAGGCCCCATTATCAGTTTGAACCCACCCAATTTACCATCCCTCGCGACATGACATCAGAGATGTCGCTCATCGTCGTCGTCGTCGTCGAATGCATAACACAACGGGAGCGCCTAGACCCTGATGCCGCTCATCACCCACGCATGCAAACTGCGATGCCCTCACCGTTCACACCCCACACCCTCCACACCACAGGGCCCCCATCAGTGCGCGCCGCCACCAGCGCTTGCAAACATGGCAGCAAACGACATGCAGGTCATCATACCCAGCGCTGCACTCATCCTCCACACCCTCCACACCCTCCACATCCTCCACACCCTCACACGCTTTACACCCCCCGGCCCCCCACACCCGCCACGCCCGCCACACCACACCGTCTGCAACAGTATGACGATGCCCCCTTCTCACCTCACACCCCACACCTGCTGAGGTGTAGTACCCTCCACTCCCTCCCCACTGTTCCACACCCTCCAAACCCCACGCCCTCCACACCAAACCTGAAGTAGAAGCAGGGCTTAGGGTGTCCCTCCCTGAGCCACCTCTAGCTAGATTACCCACTGAAACTCTCCCTATGGTAACAACGCACGCTGGGTGATGTGGGTGTGCAGACGTGACTGCACCCATGATGGTCACATGTTGCGCTGCGTCGCGACATGACTGTGGGAGTGGGGACTGGTGTCTGGCGTCTCGGCTACTACTAATTAAGGGTGTGCATGTTGCATGTGTACGCTTCCAGGGTGTTTGCCCATCGCCGCAAACCCAACAGGAAGAGCACAGCCTCAGAGAGAACTGCCTGCCCCGCCACTGGTTCCGTGCCTGGACGCACGACGTGCGAGGCCTGCTATCAGACCCAGCAATGCACCATCACTCCATCCACCCTTCATACCCTCCGCACACCCCACACCACAGAGTTTGCATCACTGCAACCTGCGTGGCATGGCAGCAGTTTCGCTCATCACGCATGCATATCACCTCACCCTCCAAAAACCTCCCCGCCACCCCACCACACACACACACACACACGCACACACACACACACACACACACACGCACACACCACAGGCAGCAGCAGCAGCGGAGGCATCTGCGTGTGCAATGGCACAACGATCCTCACCAACGGCGCGTGCGTGGCGTGCCCGTCTACGTATCTTCCCAACACTGCTCATACCGCCTGCGAGTGCCCGGCAGGTGCGAGGCAGGCAGGCGCCGGCGGGCGTGCATGTCAGATGTGTGAGCTCCCAGGGTCTCTGCCCAACCCCTTGCCTAAACCCATCACCCTGGGAGAGAGAGCCTGGGGCCTGCCTCACGCCTCGGTTCGCCCTGCCACGGCAGGCTCGTACTTGAACGGTGGCATGTGCACGATCTACCAGCATGCCCAGTGATGATGCACTCTGTACTCCGCACACCCCACACCACAGAATCTGCATCACTGCAACCTGCGTGGCATGGCAGCAGTTTCGCTCATCACGCATGCATATCACCTCACCCTCCAAAAACCTCCCCGCCACCCCACCACACACACACACACACACACACACGCACACACACACACACACACACACACACACACACACACACGCACACACCACAGGCAGCAGCAGCAGCGGAGACATCTGCGTGTGTAATGGCACAACGATCCTCACCAACGGCACGTGCGTGGCGTGCCCGTCTACGTATCTTCCCAACACTGCTCATACCGCCTGCGAGTGCCCGGCAGGTGCGAGGCAGGCAGGCGCCGGCGGGCGTGCATGTCAGATGTGTGAGCTCCCAGGGTCTCTGCCCAACCCCTTGCCTAAACCCATCACCCTGGGAGAGAGAGCCTGGGGCCTGCCTCACGCCTCGGTTCGCCCTGCCACGGCAGGCTCGTACTTGAACGGTGGCATGTGCACGATCTACCAGCATGCCCAGTGATGATGCACTCTGTACTCCGCACACCCCACACCACAGAGTCTGCATCACTGCAACCTGCGTGGCATGGCAGCAGTGTCGCTCATCACGCATGCATTTCACCTCACCCTCCAAAAAACTCCCCGCCACCCCACCACACACACACACACCACAGGCAGATGACGACCCAGAGAGAGAGAGACCGCCTCACGAGATTGCCTGCCCCGCCACTGCTTCCGTGCTTTAATGAAGGACGTGCGAGGCCTGCCAGCATGCCCAGCGATGCACGCACCCTTTACACACCCCATATACCCGCCACACAGCCCACACAACAGGGTCTGCATCAGGTCAGCCTGCATGGCAGGTTGGCCGGTGGGCAGACATAGCACTTGTCACGCACGTGAACCATGACACCCCCCTCCACACACTCAGCGCAACCCACACCTTCCACGAAGATCCCAGAAAATCCTTGCACCCGGCTATGCACTCACCCACAACGCTCCACACCCCTCACATGAGTAACACCCTCAACACCACAACTCCTTTAGCGGTACGACCCCCCCGGCCCACCCTCGCACGACATGGCAGCAGAGATGCCACCCATCACCCTCGCGTTCCCAACTATGACATCCTTCTGCACCCGTCACACACCCTCCTTGTCGCCTGCTTTGAGACACACACCGCGTGCACAGCAATCACGACGCCAGATGGCATGCTAGGGGTCTGATTGTGACAGCTACCGGCCTCTTTCCTAGGGCCCTATTTGCCCTCAAAGGTGTCCGACGGACTGTAAAATCAAATCGACCACCCCACACCCGCCGCGCTACTTTAAACGTCACAAGGCCCTAATCAGTGCAACTCCACCGGCCCTTGCAAACATAGCAGCAGTGAGCTCATCACGCACGCCGGCAATGCACTCACCCTCCACACCCACCACACCCTCCATGCCACAGGGCCTTCATCAGTACAAGCCTCACAGACCTGGCAGCAGGGAAGGGAGATGCCGCTCAGCATACCCTGCGATGCGCTCAACCTCCACATCCCGCACTGTCCACACCCTCCACACCCTCCACACACCCCACCAGAGCCTGCAACAGTCCAATCCCACACACCCAACACAAGCGACACCCTCGACTCGTGCAACAACCCACTCCCCCCTCACACCCCAAACCCTCCGTCCACACCTCAATCCCCCCACACCATCCACTCCCTCCACACCCCACATTCCACACCTCCCACACATCTCACCCACCACCCCACACCATCCACACAACACCACAGCCTGCAAAACTATGACAAACCTCGCATCATGGCATAGCTTCCGCTCATCATGCACATGTACCCATTAACGCAGTAACCATCCGTTTCCCACCCTCCACACACCCCAGACCACAGAGCCCTCAGCAGCAGAAGGGATCAGGGGTCCGCCATCCTGAGCCACCACTAGATAGGTGGCTCTTTCACACTGTTGGTGTTCAGCATGCTGGGTGTGCGCGCGTGGCATGATCTTAGGATCTTGGAAAATGATGGCTCTACCCGGACCAAATGGCAGACTGCCTTATCATTCTCAACCTGCCCTGCCCGGCATATTTTTCTAAAAAAAGTGTGAAAATGCCGATGTTCACAAGTGCCTCAAACCCCCAAAGTGCTTTGGCGGTTGCAATTTGCCCATTCAACCTGCAGCGCCCGCACCATTAGACCAATCGTCACCCGGACATAATCTCGTGCGGGTTGCGGGTTTGGCTGACAGAAACACTGTTGCCCACCGCAGGCTCTGTCTACTGCACGTCGCGCAACAAGTGCGGCTACCCGCTCACGCTGCAAGCGGTCAACGACAACTGCGTCGGCGCCGACTCGATCAGTACGACCGCCGTCGGTGGCTGCTTCGAGAAACGCGCAAACGTCACAAGCAGCAACCTGCTGGGGCTGTGCCAAGACACTAAGTACACGAACTCGACCGGCAAGTGCAACGTGTTTGCGACGCTCTTCTACACGACCTCGGCCGCAGTGAGTGTGGGGCAGTGCTCCGTCAGGTTCGATTCTGGACTGATTATTTGTAGCGCCTGAAACTGCAGCTGGGAAAGAAAACTGCGGCTGGGGACATGCGTCCTCCAGGGGCAGCGGGGAGTGCGAGGGGGGCCGTACCAAACAATCCAGTCAAGCCTGAATGCTACGCCATGACGTTGCGTCCGTGTCTGCCGGGACCCAGGCCGATTGAAGTGTGGGGCTTGCGCCCATGATGTGCAGGGGCTGGAAGGAAGGCGTGTGGAGCGATGGGATATGCCCCGGAACGAATTACAGCCAAGACGTGGGGTTATTGCCTGCCCTCACCCGGGCCGACTTGAGTGTGGGGCCTGCGAAGGGGAGGGCGGAGGTGGGCAGGCGGGCGTGCTTTGGGGCAAACAGAGGACAGGGGGGGGGCGGGGGGGGCTAACTACAGTTCTGTCTGATGCCACCAGAGGACGTGAGGTCCAGGATTTTCTGTTTGCCACCCTGCGAAAGTGCATTTCCGGGTGAGATTGGCCGATTGATGCCGGCGCTGCGGGGTGAGATTGCGCGAACTCCGACCCCCAAAGTTGTTGAAATCGACAGTTCCCCACTTCTTCACAGAAAGTCTGCCTCCGGCGGGGTGAGATTGAGGAAGTGAGCGTAAGGCCTGGGTTGAGCCACCACTCCCCCAAGATCCCTAGCGGAAACACTCGTGGGATTTTGTGCACACCCTACCCCACGTCGTAGTGATTTTGTCAGGATGAGCATAAAAATAAATCGAGCAAAGACGTCACAGTGGGCCACAGCCAAAGAACACACTTTTGAACTGTGTCGAAGACTTTGCTTTGGCTGTGAGCGAATTTGATTTGAATCAAACCGAAACAAAATCGCTGCGGTCGCCCCCACCCCACCACCTACCCACCACCCCGACCCCCACCCTCACCCAGGTGAAAGCTGCCGTGACCGACGTGTTCAGGAAAACTGGGAATACTACGACGCCGAAGTGGCCGGACACGTGCTTTATCAGTGGCGGTATAAACTGCAACTGCTCTGCCAACCTGCCGTGCCTCACCAACCTGCTGCTGTCCGGCATGGAGTCTTCGCCCGACAAGAGCGGCATTATCCCTTTGGGCGGAGGCATTGCGTACTCGTGCAACACGCTCGTGCAGAGCGACCTGCCGTGGGTGGGTACCATGTGCGCATGCATGCGCACGCACACATAACTTTTGACAAGCGCTTGTTCGCCTGTGCAAGCAACAAAACATGCACACACACAATCGCTAACAAACCTGCATACAAACCTGCATGCCCACGCATGCCCTCCCCCCCCCCACACACACACTCTCGCACACTCAGCCCCAGCCCCACACTCTCACACATGCTATTACGTGCATCCACACACACACACACACAGTCTCTCAGCCCCATCCACACACTCCCACAAACGCCTTCGTGCACACAAACACACACACACACACACAAACACACACACGCACACACGCACACACACGCACACACACCAGGTGCCAACTCAGCCCCAGCCACACACACACTCTCACACTGTCAGTCCCAGCCACACACGTCCGCACACGCTGTCGTGCACACACAGACGCGCACACTGTCCATCACTCCGCGCTCACATCTCTCAGCCCCAGCCACACCCTTTTACGCACGCTGTTGCGCACGTACTGGCCAGGGCTTTGCCAACGTCACAGGCATTACGCCCCTGTGCTGCGCGGGCTGCTCCCCCTGCCCGTCGTCTGCCTGGAAGTGGAGGTACACCGATACTTCCACTGCGCTTACCGCGTACACTGCTGGCTCGTACCTGCGCATGGGCAACGTCGGCAAGTGCACAAAAAACGGAGCCAGTTGCCAGGAGGTGAGCGAGACCCCTGGGCATGCAACCCGCATGCGGGCGTGCCCTACCACAGCCCCCTATAGTGTTACCCCGGGGATACACTCTACACCCACAGTGTTATGGCTTTGTTACAAGGCTCTACAATTTGCGCAAATTTTAGAGCCTTGTAACAAAGCCATAACACTGTGGGCGTAGAGTGTAACCCCGGGGTAACACTAGAGGGGGCTGTGGTAGGGGTGGCGATGGGGGTTGGGCAGTGAGGGCCCGGCCCAACCACATTCCAAACATTTACCTGCGCGCCCATGGCGGGCTCGAGACCGCCCAAGGCCCCACCTGGGGCGCAACTTATGCCAGTGCAACGGCAACAGCAATCGCGACGCTCACGTCCAACCCTGCCAGACACATGCACGTGCACATACACACACATACAGAGACACACACGCACACACGCACATACACACGCTGCTCCTCTGCTGTCCCCACCATAGTGCAACGGCAACTGCTGCGCTGACAAGGCCTGTGCCTGCTCACACCACACAAACACTAACACACACAGATGATGATGAGCAGATGTCATGCTAGGGGTATAATTTTGACAGCTGCCGGCCTCTTTCCTAGGGTCTAATGCGCCATCAAAGGCGTTTGGTGGACTTTAAAATCGACCACACTCACACACACACACAAGCGCGTGCATACCCACACGCACAAACACTCACACAGACACACACATGCACATTCCATTCCATTCCAGATCGTTACACAGATAACGGCGATATCGTTCCAGAGGTTTGCATAAGGGCGTCTGTCAAGCAGGTGACCACTCGTCGCTATGTGGGGGATATAGCGATATATCCCTCACATATATATGGATATAATGCCACTCTGCGTGGGGAGGCTGCCTCTGAGGCACTGCATAAAGTACTCTGTGTTGTATGCTGACTAAGCTGACTGTAATCATTCTCTCTCTCTGTCTCTCTCTCTCTCTGAGGCTGTGTGGTGGATGTCACCTCTATCCCGCCAACTAGATCGCGGCATATGGACTCCCACAGAGTGTGAAAATCTATGGAAATTTGTCTGTCTGATCTGTGGAAATCTCGCTTGGGTGAGCCATCGGGGTGAAACTCGGTTGTCGAGGATGCGCGTGAGCTCCGGGTACTCGGCGTACTTGGCTCGATCTCGTTTGAACTGGTCAAAGCGTCAAGTCTTGACGGCGTCTCGAAACCGTTGGGATGTGGAAATGTCACCTGCATTCTGCCGGTACGACGTGATGGCTCCTCCCGCATGGAGGCCATCCGTATCCGGTTGACGGCACATGAAAAGTGCGGCGGCGGCTGTGAAGATTGGGTGTGGAGGGTGTAGGGGCTGGGGACGGGGAGGGGGGAGGGTGGGGAAGATGGCTGGGGTGGGGAGGGTGTAGGTGCTGGGGAGATAGAGATGGGGGGAGGTGGCGAATGAGGGGACCGATGAACGCAGCTCGGTGTTTGTTGATGGTGTCGATGATGGGCGCTATGGGTGGGTCCGTCACGTGCACCTCGATGGTGGAGGTGTGAGGGGAGGAAGTGGAGAGGTTGTGGGGGATCCGCTCAAGGCGGCGTAGGAATCGGTGGTGTGTAACCTCGAGGCGGTGGATGTGGGAGTGCGGAAACCACATAGGCATTGTACAAACAGATTTTGGTGGAGTCGGAGATGACTTAAGGGGGGGGCATCCCAGAACCGTAGGGTTAGGCGTTTGTAGGCAAACCACGCAGAGCCAATGCGGCGCGAGATCTCGGCGTCGAGTATCCCGGCGTCTGAGTTGGATTCAGGGTGTGCATCGGAAGGGGAGGGGGCTGCGGGGGTGGAATAAATACTGCCGGGGTATTTGAATGTGTCGGTGGGGTGGACGAGGTGGAGGGTAGCGAAGGAAGTGGAAGCGATGGAGATCAGTGCAGACACACACACACACACACAAACACCCTGCTGCCCCCACCCCAGTGCCACGGCAACTGCTGCGCCGACAACGGCCTCTGCCCGACGTCCTCGTGCCCCGGCAACTACCTCGCCAAGAACTCGGCGAAGGCCAACCACGTCGGCAGCTGCGGCAGCGACCGCTACAACTTCACCACTGGATTCTGCAATCTTGGCTCGCCCAACCAGAACACAGTGTACACGTCAGTCCATGGCCCGTGAGTGTGGCGATGCACGCGCGCTACTAGTGGCAGTGATGAGCCCGCACCTTGTCGCTTTACCTGTGTGGAGATCAAGGGGATGTGCACGCAGATTTGGGGGCTGGAACATGTTGAGTGCACTGCACGGCCTGATCAGTAACGCGGCAATATATTAGACTTGGAGCTGCGTCCCCCTCCCCCCTCTCACCACCTGCCCCTACCCACCCCGCGTCACTTGCAGGGGAGCTTGTGTCGACGACAAGAAAAGCGGCTCGACGTACTACGCGTTCTGCGACTATCGGGCGTACGGCGACGGCAGTAATGGCACCCGCAACCCGCTGGTACGGCCCGCCCCCCCCCCCCCCCCACACACACACACATGCCCCACTCGCATGCACATGCGCATGTCCCCCCATTGTGAGCATGGATATAATATAGAGATGTCTGCGTGGGTGTCTGCCTCATGGCGTGTGTGTGTGAGCGTTCGTGAGGGGGTGTGAGTGAGTGAGCGTGTGCAGCCATCATTTTGTTGTGATGAGCATGTTCTAACAGCAGCCATGCTCCCGCCCTGCCACACCCACAGGAGTGCTTCACCAGCGGCAACGCCCAGCACTGCCTCGGCCGCGTCGCGTGCCGCGATGGCAGCAGCGGGCTCAGGACCCCCTGTAACGCTACCATCGAGAAGTACGAAGGCGTCGACTGCTTCGCGGTGCGTGCGTTTGGGTGGCACAACCCCTTGAACCCGTAACCCTGGACCCTGACCCTTTCTAACCGAGCGAGCCGTGGCGAGCGCATCCTAAAAAACTCATAACCAGATTTAATCAGCGTCCCTCGGTGGGAGCGTGGGGGGATCAACAACCTACTAACTCGGCCGCCCTGGCATGCGCGACCTAAAACCCTAAAACTCGCCTTCGCCAGAGTTTGAGGAAGCGACCCCCTGCTACCTGAGCAGCCCAGGCATGCGCGGCCTGAAACTGTCTACCCTAAACCATCGTCCCTCGCCTTGGCTGGATAAGGGGGAAGCGGACCCCTGCTAACTGAGCAGCCATGGTGTGAACGACCAAAATCACTTACCCTACAGAACCTTGAACCCCTCGCCCTGGCCGGAGCATCGTGGAGGTGCTCCTCTATGAACTGAGCAGCCCTAGCTAGCGTGCGTGACCAAAAAAAGTGACTCTGAACCGTTGACCTCTCGCCTCGGCCGGAGCATGGGGTACACGACCCGTCTCAGCCAACTGAGCAGCCCTGGTGTGCGCAATTCAAAAATTCATAGCCTTGACCCTAGCCCCTAGCCTCGGCCAGACGTGGGGGAAGCAACCTCTTTACATCTGAGCAGCCGTGGCATGCGTTATCAAAACGAAACCTTGACCCTTGACCCCTGCCCCTTGCCTTGGCCGGCATGCACAGCTCGGCGCCACTGCATGCCATGGTCACGGTGCGGCTGCTGTGTGCTCTGACACGTTGCCCCCCCCTCCCCGTGCCCACGCCTGCCTTTCAGGATGGCAACTCGGAGAACTGGAAGCTGTGCACAGGCGGCAGTAACGCTTTCGACTGCTCCACGAACAACGCGTACTGGTCCCGCCCTGCTTGCGACGCAACGATCAACTCCACGTGCCCCCTGCCGCCCGTCGTCTTTGACTTCAAACTTCTCTTCGGTCCGGGCGGCAGCTACCTGACCTACCCGGAGCAGGCCCCGACGACAAAGCTGCTCAACAACAGACCGGCTGGCTGCCTCAAGGCCACCGAAAACTGCACCAATTGCCATGGCAACTGCTGCGCTGACACCGACATTGGCACGTGCCCCGACGTCGACGTCACCAACTTGTGCTACAACCCTGACTTTGCGCACGTCAACACCACCGACCTCGGGATGACACAGATGACGTGCACAGTTGCGGGCGGCTCAACCACCCCTGCCACCTTGTGCCCTGTCTCTGACCAGTACAAAAACTTTGGCAAAACCAACGAACACATGATCCTTCAGTTTTTTGCGACGTGCGATCTCTACAACAAGGCTTGCGTCAATGGCACTGCCAACTGCCTGGGCCGCGTGCAGTGCACGAATGGGGTGACATCCGATCGGTATGGCTGCCACCCGCAGATCCGGGACTGGGAAGGCATCGACTGCTTCACGACCCCAAACTCCCGATCCCAAAACCAGTACTACATCTGCGCGTGCAGCGCAGCCACGTTCACGCAGAACGCATGCAGGCAGAATACCACAAAATACGACCCCGTGAGCATCACGCCCGTGGGAGACGCAATCGAGGTGCCCGTGTGCGTGAACTGCAAGCTGTTGCCCATCGTCTATGACTTCGGCCTCGCTGAATACACGTCTGGCAACGAGGACGGCCGCATCGGCGCCCCTGGGACCCTCACGTGCAGTAACACCACTTACCCCGGCTGCACCGAGTGCCACGGCAAATGCTGCGCTGGCGGTGGCACCAACTTTGGCACGTGCCCCTCCTTGGGCACATGCTTGCTGAACAACCTTGGCGTGACCGACATTTTGTGCACTATGGACACAAACGCCACAACCACCATCACCACGGACTCCAACAATGGCATCAATGCTGACAAATGCCCGCTCAAGGATGCGGACGGTTACAAAGTTAGCAATGTCCAATACAAGTACAATGCCGTGTGCAAGAAGTACAACTCCGCCTGTTCTCCAAACTCAACGAACACCTGCCTCGGCCGCATCACCTGCCTCAATGCAGCGGGGTTTGCAAAGGTGTGCGACGGCGAAATCTCCGCGTGGGAGGGCTCCGAGTGCCTCATGACGAGCACCACAAAGTACACAATCTGCGCGTGCACGGAGGCCACCTTTGATAATTGCCAGAAGGCCAATGTCAAGTACCCAATCCCGGTCACCACGCCCACGGGCCAGGATTTCAGGAGCTGCCCCTTGGACACTTGAGCGGTTGATCAAGGAACCCTCAACACGCTCGGGGCTACGGCGACGAGCCCTTCCCTCGTACACACACACCTACACGCTGCCTGCGTCTGCCGAGCGGTTAGTCATCGTGTTTGCGTGTGGGGGGGGGGGGGGGCTCGTCGCTCACGCGAGCGTTGTCGCTCGCGCGAGCTGAGCGACGCTGTGTCGGCCGTTGCTTCAGCCTGCCTGCCTTCGTGGTGGTGCCAGCACCACTGGCCCCACCCAAGCAAGCAGTGGCCTGTAGCCCCACCTTCCCATGGGCACGTGAGGCCCAAGCTGGCTGTGCGCACCAAACATGCGCGCGCCAAGCGCGCCCGCGCCAAGTGTGGTGGCACCAGGCGTGGGGAGGTCCGCCTCGGATCGCCCCACTGCTCCTGGGACGTCACCAGACCCCTCATCATCATCATCATCATCAAAACTTAAGTGGACACACACAACCCGGCATGCAGCGTATCCACTCGCTGCAATCAATTGATCACACGCATCGGCATCGGGAGGGGGGGACGGGCGACTCGCGTCGCCCGCGTAATGCACTTTGATACAGTCGAGCCTGATTTGAGCGTTAGTAGTCAGTTGAAGCCACTTTGGGCGTTTGGTCTCTCCAAGAGCGCAGCTTAGCTTTGCAGTGAACAACCAGTTGGGGGGGGGGGGCTGTTCCCTCCCCTTCTCGGCAGGAATGATGCAGGCTGTTGCGCACGCAGCCCACGCGTGTCTCTTTCAAGGTTTTCAAGTCTCTCGCGGATAGTGGCCGCCGCCACGATTCCGTGCACACCTGGCATAGTTGCACCGGCAGGGTGCTTGGACGGGCTCGTGGAACGCCACTTGCCATGCCCGAGTGGTCCACAGGATTCATTTCTACATGACCCCCCGCACCCCCCTCCCTCACACACACGCACGCGCGCGCCACAAAATACGTTGCAACGCACGCGACGTTATCTTTTTGAATTGTAATTTGGGGAGTTGAGCAGCCTGGGCTTTTGGCTGGATGATTAGCAACGCACACAACGTGCACTTCTGGAAATTTTGAGGAGTTGAGGAGCTCAGGCTTGGCTGGATGATCAGCATTGCATGCAATGCTCACTTTTGAACAAATATTGAGTGATCAGCCCAGGCTTGACGCAGGCTTTGAAAAAAAAAACTTTGCGGGGAAAACTACGCAGATGTGGAGAAAAAAATCATGGAGCCCACCGCTGGACATTTTCTGGCGAGGTTTTCTAGTGAGGCGGCACATTTCACCAATGGCGCAGAGATTAATTAGGCCTTGGGGGGTGGCTCTGCCCGAGGCGGAAGAACGAAGGATTTTCTCTATGCAGCCCCTCTGAGGCGACCACTGTGGCGAGGTTGATATGGCAGGGAAGGGCAGAACTTTCCGCATGCCCTGATGTCACCGGGAGAGTTGTGTGTAGCTAAGTGCGGCTCTGCTCGTTTTAGGCGCGAGGATGGATTTCTCTCCGTGCAGCTTCCGGAGGAGTACTCCGCAGGGGGGCAGATTGTTTAGTCCGGGATGGGTATGAATTTCCTCCTGCCATGATTCCACCGATGCAGGAGATGATGGGTTGAGTGTGGCTCTCGTTTCAGGCTCGAGGATGCTGCGCCTCGAACGAGCATGTGTAAGCTGACTCGCCCCGTCTCACGCCCCTTGCATCTGCTCAATGCAGCAGCGCAGTGCAGCTGATCCTTCAGAACCCACAGGCCGACGAGATGTGTGTCTGGCGCAAGCTACCGAGATGCCAGGTTTTACACGGATGCGCCCAGAGGACCCTGGGGCGTGATTTAAGGCCTAGACTACACGTCTAGGGGGACTCTACTGGGGAGCCCGCAAGGCCACGCAGCGCGCCAGCCTACCGAGATACCAACTGTGGCTGGCTCAGCCTGTCACATTCAACAGGTACGGGCCCCTCTCCCTGGTGGTATTGTGTGTTCGTGATCAAGTGCCAAACTCCCAGACTTGCCTCTCCTGCCCCACAGTTCTGACCTCGGTTCTGACCCAAAAATTATACAGTTAACTTTGAAGGCGACCTCGCCTCCGCGACGCCCCCCCATCTGACCCTGCCGTTCCCCGCCTGCCCCCCGGCGCCGGCGTTTGAACGCCAGTACTCTGGGAACGACCCCTGGTCCAGAGCTAGTCCAGAGCCAATCCAGAGCCAGACCAGAATACGGAATACGGAATACGATACGGAATACGGAGTAAGAAAAAATTACGAAACCAATCCCCACACTTCCCGACTTTCGGTAGAATTGTCCGTTTTGAAGTATTCTGAGTGGAATCGACATCAACTTGACAAGAGGATTCCAGAAATGCTCTTACATGTAAAATCCGTCTCGGTTTACGTGTAGAAATATGAGTGTTGACTTTTGGGGGGGTGCAGACGCATTCCTGTTTTGAATTCCTTGGGTTTCAGGGCGGGGATCATGAAAACTTGGTGATTTTGTAAGGTTTCATACTGCCACACCCCACGGGACTAGATGACGATGGTCGAGGAATAGGATGAGGTGACCGTTCAACTCTGACCGCGCGCACGGCGACCTAGACCTTGGCCCTTGGCAAGCTCTCATGTTCACAGGGTGGAGCTTCTAGTACAAGACTAGTGGTGGTGGTGTGGTGCACAAGTCGAATGGTTTCAATCCATGCACAGGAGCGTGAGTTGTGGCCGTTTCCGCGTGTCAAGTAAAAGGCGTCTCGTGCTGCCGCCAACCGCGTCCTGACGCACCCCTGCGTCTTGACAGTATGCAGGACGTACGTACGTACGTACGTTGTCACGTACCGTGCAATCCTGGTCCAGAGCTGGCCCAGGGGTCAAGAGCTGGTCCAAAGCTGTTTCTCAAGCAACAGGTCCGGGAACGTCGGGGCATGCTCGGGGCATGCTCGCCACAGCGATCGAGGCGCTGTGCCATCCCTGGGGCGCACGCATACACGCACAGACACACTCGCCAAGGCGCTCACAACGTCGTGCCACGTGGGGCAAGCGCACACGCCGTCGCTCTCATCTGCATCGGCCCCTGCCGCCCCAACCAAGTCGAACGAGCCGTGCTGCGTAACCAGCGAAACCGGGAGCGTGGTACGGCACGGGATCTGTTAAGTCAGTGGTCCCTGGGAAGGATTTTACTAATTAGTTTTTTCCCGGCTCGAGCAGCTTTGACCGCCCACACCAGGCGCAATACACAGCGGGTGTCCACGCAACGCATGCCGCTGTGCTGCTCTCGGCGAGAGCTTTCCAACGCACCCTTCCACGCCCTCTCCCACCAAGTGCGGGTGGTTTTCTGAGAAATGGGAAAACCGACTCCGAGCGGTATACGGCTCCCAGGGGGATCACTACTGTTAAGCACTGAGCGCGCATGTAGCGGTCGAGACTGGGCGCTAGGACCCCTCGAGCATGCGCACTGTGAGCCAGTGTTTTTGTTTAGAGGATTTTGAAGCAAAATCCTGAAGCCGGAAAGTATGGAACATTCACACTGTTGACACTTTTGGCGCACTCAATCCTGCTAGGACATCACGCGCTTTGGGTTACATGTTAGCGGGGTGGAGGGAAGAAGGCGTAGGGGCAGTGTGTGTGTGTGAAACTGCCCCCGAATGCGTGTCACCAAGGGCGCTGCCGATTGATTTTTTGCAGCCGGATTGCAGCCGAACAGCTTCGTGCAGCCGATGAAAAAATCACTGGTCTGAGCCGACGTCCCGTGACAGTGGGAGCATCCTCGCAGTCAGTGATACAACGCCCGATCTGTGCAGCCGGAAGTCACAAATGTGCTGGCCAGAGCCGACGACCCGTAACAGTGGGAGCATCCTCGCAGTCCGTGATAAATGATCTATGCAGGTCATCCGCACCCAACCTGTGGCCAAAAGCGGCCAAAAGGTGGCCAAAACTGCCGACACCAAACTTTGGTAGTTTCTTGTGGCCACACGCCAGCGTCCCCCTGCTTGACCAAATCCACTTTTGACAGTTGTGCACAGCCGGAAGTCACAAACGTGCCTGGTGGGGCAGCGCAGGATGTGGCAATGTGCAGGCAGACTGGGCGCGGCGTGGAGCAGGGGGTGGCAACACCCGTCCCACAAGCATCCCATTTGGCGCCCCCCCTACCTACGTGGTTGTGCACACTCAAACAGGTGTGTGTGGTGGAAGTTTGTGTGTGTGTGTGTGTGTGTGCGTGTGGGGGGGGGGGAGGGGGAGGGAGTGAGGCAGCGCTCTTGGCTTGGCCGCAGACGGCTGCTTCTGCTGCACCCATGGCCACTGCTACTGCTGTAGGGCTTCACGTGCTCGGGCCATACGCACCGAGCACGGTCGTATACGCCTCTAGAGGTGTCCCTGACTGTAACAGCCATCACTGCTACTGCTGCGCATGCTATGCTGCTGCTGCAGCCGTGACCACTGCGCCTATTGCTTCCAAAGCCGCGGTTACTGTGCCACAGGTTTTACAGGTTTTACTCGTGCGCACGCGGAGGACCTCGAGGCGTGAGTTAAGGTCTAGACGACACGTCTAGGGGAGCTCTACTAAGAGATCCCGCAAGGCCACGCAGTGCGCCAAATCCTAAACCCTAAACCCTAAACCCTATCAGTCCCACACTACAGTGTGCCACAGTGCCTGCTACTGACTGCAGCCGCAGCCGTGACCACTGCACCTGCCACTGACTGTGTAACAGCTACCCTTGCGCATGTCCAGTAAGGAGTTAGCACGAAGGGTGCTGTATGTCAGGACCAGCCGGTGGTCTGACATCTCGAGAGCCGACGTTTTAAATCCTTCTCTGGTAAGAAGGCAGAGCGGGAACTCACACCCGCTCTCCTCCGATTGACGACCCAGTGGCTAAGCTTTGCCGAGCTTGGCCAGTCACAGACTGCTGCCGCAGCCGTGACCGTTGCGCCTGCTACTGACTGCTGCTGCAGCCGTGACCGCTGCGCCTGCTACCGACTGCTGCCGCGGCCGTGACCACTGCGCCTGCTAGTTTACAGTTTACAGTTTACAGCACGCACCCGCGGGGCATCGGATTGAGGGAGCTGCCTAAACTGTGCCTGCTACCGACGGCTGCCACGGCCATGACCACTGCGCCTGCTACAGACTGCTGCCGCAGTTGTGACCACTGCGCCTGCTACTGACTGCTGCCGCGGCCGCTGCGCCGCCTACTGCTGCGCCTGCTGCCGCGTGGCTTGGCGTGGTGTGGCGTGAATGCCGCCTACTGCTGCGCCGCCTACTGCTGTGCCTGCTGCCGCGTGCGTGGCGTGAACGGCAGCCACCATGATGGCAGCGACGGGCTGTGTGTGTGGTGGTGGTGTGTGTGGGGGGGGAGTGGGGGAGGGAGTGGTGTGTGTGTGGGAGGGGGGGAGCGGGGGAGAGGGGCACAGGGGGAGGAACGGAGGAAGGGAGCGCGAGGCTCAAAAGGCCTGCCAGCCGCCGCGTCCATCGCCGCTCGCCTGCCGCAGGCGGTGATTTCCTTTTCGGGTCTCCACAGCCAATTGACTGTATTCCGGCTGTACTCTGACCTTGAACACAGCTCAACCAATACAGTGGATTGTTTGTCTGACAAGCCCGTCAGACAGAGCTCGTCTACTAGAGCTTTCAAATTACCCATGTATGAGGACAAACAGTCAACGGAAGTTCAACGGTAAACGCGGTCAAATAAAAATCCGGCTGTGGAACAATACACTAAACATCATGAAAAGGAAATCACTGTGCTGCAGGGTCTTTTCACCTCACAGCATGCGCCCAAGCTGTGTGTGTGTGTGTGTGGGGGGGGGACTGCACGAGTGCCACGGGGTCTTTCTTGGCACAGAGCACGCACACAAACTCGGGAGGCAAGGGGGAGGGGGTGCGTGAGCGTGATGGCCGCAGGGTCTACTTGTCCCAAAGCATGCGCACCAGCTGAGGAGGGTGTGGATGTGTGGACGGGGGAAGGGGGGGGGGAGGGGGAGGCGCGCAGTAAGGATGGGCAGCGGCGCGTGAGAAGGAGGGGGGGGGGGGATAAGTGTGTGGGTCAGCAGAGGCAAGGACGCAGGGGCGGGAGAGTGGCAAGTGTGCAGGCAATGCAGGTTGGGTGCACGGGTGGGTGATACACACGCGGCTGGATCTTGCGGCCCTTTGCGTGTGCAGTGTACAGGCTCACCCCCCACTCGCGCAGCAGCCGCTTGTGTCCCCCCCACCCCACCCATCGCGAGCCCTCCCACTGCCCTCCCACCTGCACCCTTAAACACACTACCCTTCCCCTCTCAATCACACACCTGCACCTTGCGGCCCTTGCGTGTGCAGGCTCACCCCCCACTCGCACAGAAGCCGCTCGTGCTCCCCCCCACCCACCGTGCTCCCTCCCACCTGCACTCTTAAACACACTACCCCCCTCCTCTCAATCACAAACCTGCATCTTGAGACCCTTGGTGTGCAGTCCCACGTCTGCACTCGCACAACATCCACTCCCCGCGCCCCCCACACACCATGCTCCCTCCCACCTGCACTTTTTAACACACTCCCCTCCCCCTCTCAATCACACACCTGCATCTGGCGGCCCTTGCGTGTGCAGTGTTCAGGCTCACCCCCACTCGTGCAACAACCACTGACCCCCCCCCTCCCCCACACAGTGCTCCCTCCCACCCGCACTCGTAAACAAACACCCTCTCCCTCTCGGTCACACACCTGCATCTTGCGGCCCTTGGTGTGCAGGCGCACCCCCCACTCGCGCAGCAGCAGCTCGTACTCCCCCCACCACTGTGCTCCCTCTCGCCTGCACTCTTAAACACACACACACACACACACACGCACACACACACACACACGTGGTGTCAAAATCGTCGGGGGCTCCCGCCCCGACGCCGCCAATGGCGGACCAACTGGGCTGACAGGGTGGTGCCGCAGCGTGAGCGACTCTGGGTTTTGGAAAATCGGCTATGTCGACGATTTGCCCTGATCCAGAGCGCTAGTGGCTGTTTGAGACACGGCGTCAAAAGGCAGGCAACTGCGAGGCATGCGGGGACGGAGGGCAGGCTGCTGGCAGAAGTCGGCGCCGCCATCGTCGGTACCCCCATGCAGCCACGGGCACCGGCACCGGGCAGAGGCTGCAGCTACGCTACAGCCAGGGCACCGGCTATGGGCATCGGCTATTGATTGACATCGGCTAAGGCTTCGGCTGCGGCCAGGGACACCCTGCATCTGCACTCACATTGCATCGGCTACACGTCCGCCCTCTGGGCATCTGCATCGGCCACGGCTACGGCCACGGCTACTGACATCGGCTGCGGCGACGGCTTCGGCCTACGGACTGCAGCTACGGCACGAATCGCGGGGCACTTGAGTGACCTGCATGGAGGGTCTCTCCATGCAGGGCGAATCTTACTTGCATGAGACACATGACGACGGAGGTGCACTGGCAGCAAGCGCCCTCGCAGCGCAAGCGCCATGCATGGAGGCTGGCGGCATGTCGGGCGTGCGCCACATGATGAACGGAGGAGGAGGGTGGCCAGGCTGGCTGCCCCAACTGAGACGCATGGCGCGACCAGATGTTCTAGAGCTAGTGGGATGGACACAGTCAATGTGTATCCACTGAGTGGACTAGTGCGGGTGATAGTATCTGCCTGCCTCAGGGATTGAGTGCGCAAGCACAAGTCTAATACGCCATTAAAGGCGTCCAACAAGACTGTAAAATCGACCACACACACACACACACCTCAGTCACACACGTTTATCTTGCGGCCTTTGGGTTGCAGACTCATGCTCCACTCAAGCGACAGCCGCTCGCACTCTCACCACCCACCGTGCTCCCTCCCACCTGCACTCTTAAACACACACACACACACACATCCTCTCAATCACACACCTGCATCTTGCGGCCCTTGGTGTGCAGGATTGCCCCACACTCGTGCAGCAACAGCTCGCCCCCCCCCCCCCACACCGTGCTCCCTCACACCAGCGCTCTTAAACACTACCCCCCCCCCCTCCCACTCACACACCTGCATCTTGCGGCCCCTGGGTTGCAGGCTCACCCCCCACTCGCGCAACAGCCGCTCGTGCTCCCCCCACCCACCGTGCTCCCTCCCACCTACCCTCTTTAACACACTAATCCCCCCTCTCAATCACACACCTGCGTCTCGCGTCCCTTGGGTTGCAGGCTCACGCCCACTCTCGCAACATCCACTCGCACTCCCGCACCCATCGTGTTCCCTCCCATGGGAGGGGGCCACCTGCGCTCTTAAACACACATACTCCCCCTCTCAATCACACACGTGCATCTTGCGGCCCTGTGCGTGTGCAGTTTACAGGTTCGTCCCCCACTCACGCAGCAGCCGCCCGTGCTCCCCCCCCTTCCATCGTGCGCCCTCCCACTGCCCTCCCACATGCACTCTTAAACACACACACTCCCCCTTGCTCAATCACACACCTGCATGTTGCGGCCCTTAGGTGTGCAGTGTGCAAGCTCACCCCCCCCACTCGTACAGCAGTCGCTCGTGCTCCACCCCACCCCCACCCACCGTGCTCCCTCCCACGTGCACTCTTAAACACACTCCCCCCTTGCTCAATCACACACCTGCATGTTGCGGCCCTTAGGTGTGCAGTGTGCAGGCTCACCCCCCCACTAGTACAGCAGTCACTCGTGCTCCCCCCCACCCCCACCCACCGTGCTCCCTCCCACGTGCACTTTTAAACACACTCCCCCCTTGCTCAATCACACACCTGCATGTTGCGGCCTTTAGGTGTGCAGTGTGCAGGCTCACCCCCCCACTCGTACAGCAACCGCTCGTGCTCCACCCCACCCCCACCCACCGTGCTCCCTCCCACGTGCACTCTTAAACACACTCCCCCCTTGCTCAATCACACACTTGCATGTTGCGGCCCTTAGGTGTGCAGTGTGCAGGCTCACCCCCCCACTCGTACAGCAACCGCTCATGCTCCACCCCACCCCCATCCACCGTGCTCCCTCCCACGTGCACTCTTAAACACTCCCCCCTTGCTCAATCACACACCTGCATGTTGCGGCCTGTAGGTGTGCAGTGTGCGGGCTCACCCCCCCCACTAGTACAGCAACCGCTCGTGCTGCCCCCCACCCCCATCCACCGTGCTCCCTCCCAACTGCGCTCTTAAACATACTACCCTCCTCCTCTCAAATCACACACCTGCATGTTGCGGCCCTTGCGTGTGCAGGGTCACTCCCCACTCGCGCAACAGCCACTCCCCCCCCCGCCCCCGTGCTCCCTCCCACATGCACTATTAAACACACTCCCCCTTGCTCAATCACACACCTGCATGTTGCGGCCCTTAAGCGTGCAGTGTGCAGGCTCACCCCCCCACTAGTACAGCAGTCGCTCGTGCTCCACCCCACCCCCACCCACCGTGCTCTCTCCCACGTGCACTCTTAAACACACTCCCCCCTTGCTCAATCACACACCTGCATGTTGCGGCCTTTAGGTGTGCAGTGTGCAGGCTCACCCCCCCCACTCGTACAGCAGTCGCTCGTGCTCCACCCCACCCCCACCCACCGTGCTCCCTCCTACGTGCACTTTTAAACACACTCCCCCCTTGTTTAATCACACACCTGCATGTTGCGGCCTTTAGGTGTGCAGTGTGCGGGCTCACCCCCCCCCACACACTCGTACAGCAACCGCTCGTGCTCCCCCCCACCCCCACCCACCGTGCTCCCTCCCACGTGCACTCTTAAACACACTCCCCCCTTGCTCAATCACACACTTGCATGTTGCGGCCCTTAGGTGTGCAGTGTGCAGGCTCACCCCCCCACTCGTACAGCAACCGCTCATGCTCCACCCCACCCCCATCCACCGTGCTCCCTCCCACGTGCACTCTTAAACACACTCCCCCCTTGCTCAATCACACACCTGCATGTTGCGGCCTGTAGGTGTGCAGTGTGCGGGCTCACCCCCCCCACTCGTACAGCAGTCGCTCGTGCTCCCCCCCACCCCCACCCACCGTGCTCCCTCCCAACTGCGCTCTTAAACATACTACCCTCCTCCTCTCAAATCACACACCTGCATCTTGCGGCCCTTGCGTGTGCAGGGTCACTCCCCACTCGCGCAACAGCCACTCCCCCCCCCCGCCCCCGTGCTCCCTCCCACATGCACTATTAAACACACTTCCCCTTGCTCAATCACACACCTGCATGTTGCGGCCCCTTAGGTGTGCAGTGTGCAGGGCTCACCCCCCACACATGCAGCAGCCGCGCGTGCTCTCCCCCAACCCACCGTGCTCCCTCCCACCCGCACTCTGAAACACACTACCCCCCCCCTCTCAATCACACACCTGCAGCTGGCGGCCCTTGGTGTGCAGGCTCATGTCTGCAATCACATAACAGCCACTCGCGCACCCCCCCACCCATCGTGCTCCCCCCCACCTGCACTCTTAAACATGCTACCCTCCCCCTGCCCCCCCCCTCCCCCCATGGTCGAACTGAAAAGTTTCTTTTTTTTGTAAGCCTTGGGGGGAGACTTCTCTCCGCGGCCTGTTTTCTAAGGGGTGGATATGGATGGATGAACACCTTAGAGGGGAAGGGCATGGCGCCGGTCTGGTGTCAAACGGAACTGTTTTTGAGGATGGGGTCGGAAATCAGCCTACCTGCCCCCCCCCCCTGGGTTTATCGCCCGTTTTTTTCTTGTTTTCCGAGAGCGCAGCTGGGCAGCAGCTGGGGCGCAGCCTGCGGTCGCCGGGGGCCCGGCTGTAAGCATTAATTAATCATATCAATCGAGGAAGCACTGATCAATGCTGTGCCCGCCGAGTGTTTCACCAAACATCAGGCGTCGAGGTCGCTCCTCCAACAGTGCTTCCTCGATTAATTTTAATTCATTAATTATAACAGCCGGGCCAGCGGCGGCCGCCGGCTCCGCCTGCAGAAAAAATGGGGGGGAAAAAACGATTGGGCGGTAAACCCTAAAAAACAATTAGCCGAAAAAACGCTTATGGCGGTCTACCGCCCAATCGAGGAAGCGCTGTCCTCCACTGACGTGCGCTCGACGTCCGCATCGCACAGCTTGCGCTTGCGCTCTGCCACTGTCGCCGCCATGTCGTCAATGTTGCCCACGTCTGCCTCCTTCTCGCGTCGGATACCGCCTGCCGAACCACAGATGGCAAGGCGCTGCACGACGCGGTCGTCTGGCCAGACTTTCCCAATGCCGGGCGAACTGCGACGGCCTGTGCGTGCGCCAGCGCCAGACTGCACAAGGGCGGCTTGCCCTACCACATTCACAACGCCTGAGGCGACGCATTTACTTGCGCGGATCAGGCGGCGCCTCAGGCGCGCCGACCGCCTCGGGCGTCGCCTGAGGAGCACCCACGATCGTCTCAGGCGCCGCCTTAGGCGTCATCTCGACCGCCTCGGGCGCCACCCCGACCGCCTCAGGCACCCACCACCGCCTGAGGCGCACCCCGGACCGTCTCAGACGTTATAACCGCATTCACTTGCGCGGATCACACGTTGGGATTTGGGTATGGTTGCTTCGCGCCACACAGCTGTCCCTGCTGCAAGGGCTTCATTTCGGTTGCATGCAGTCGGTGAAGCACACACACCCCAGAGCCGGCGCCGCATCTTGCGGGGCTCGCGTGCGGCTGCATGATGACGGCGAGCGCGGGGCAGCTCGGGTGCGTTCACTGCATGCTTGCGTGCCAAGCCCCATCGTGCCTCGGGGAGGTTTGGACGCGGTCAAGGCCCGAGTCCCAAGAGCAGGCGCGCCGCTCGGGGTCTCGGGCACCTTGGGGGCTTGTTTCGGGCTCTTGAACGCACGCATCCCCGGGAGCGGGCCAACCGCTCGGGCACCTTGGTCGCATCGGGGGGGGGGGGGGGCACGTGCGGCGGCGCTCACGCTGGCCGCATATCGCTGCTCCTGCGCGTGCTCCTGCTGAGCGCTGCTGCTGCTGCTGCTGCTGCTGCTGCTGCTCGTCGCGTCGGTGCGGCCGCAGCTGCTCTCCCAGCGTGCCGCGCCCTCCTGCAGGAACTCCTTGGCCGCTGCAGCGCTTGGGAACATGGGCGGGCCGCTGTCGGCCAAGCCGGTCTTGCGCCACGCCGCAGCGTTGCATGGATTGCATGCACTGGGTTGGGGCGCCACGCGCGCTTGCCTCCAGGCCCGTCCTTGCCCTCCATCAGCCGCACCCTGTCCGCATAACCAGCATCCAGCTCCTCGTCCATGGATCTTGGCCGACAGGCCAGCCCAAATGGGATTTTGAAGTTGTCGTTGTAGGGGACGTGATGGCGGATTCATGGAACCTGGTCGTCACCGGCCAGTCCGCGGACTGGAGTGGGGGGGCTCGAGAGCACACCACTGTGCGTGGTGCACCGCACCACGCACCAGCTCTGCGGGCTCCACACTGGTGTTGCAATACCAAAACTGGCTAAGACCTAAAGCGCACTCGCATAGCGGCATCCATCCGCTGAGTGGCCTAGCTGTCGGCGGTCCTAATCATCAGGCGTCCAAGCCGTGGCTGTGCAGGCTCAACCGCGCTGCGGCTGACATACTCTGGCATGGCTTTAAATTTGGGGGCTGGGTGCGTTTCGGTGGGTGCGTTGGGTCCCTCGTGGGCGTGGTGCACCTCCTGGTGAGCCTCGTCCCTGGGGCGCCCATGCAGATGCATGCTGTGCCGCATGCGGCCCACAGTGCCAAGGCTGCTCAGCCGGCCCGCTGCTGCTGACCCCCCTGTGGCGTCGGCAGCAAGGGAGCCGGCGGTGGAGAGGCCTGCCGTGACGGGCGCCGCACGTGCCGGCCCCTCCCGGCAGGGGGGGTAGCTGCCCGCGCCGCGGCGCGTGGGTGACACGTCGCTGCGCCGCAGCCACGTACTGTCCATCCCAGTGGCAGCCACCAGGCTCCTCGCGTACGATGGCGTGATGAGCAGCATGTTCAACGACGACTGGGTGGCGGCGAGAGCGGCGTCGTCGGCGGCGGAGCGGCTCGCTCTCGACGCCGAGGACGGCATGAGCCTGTCTGTCTGCCTGGCTATGGATGTGCGCTTCTTGTACGAGGCCTCTGGCCGAAAGGAGCCGGCTGGCGGCGGCTGCTTGTCCGTGTCGCTCCTCAACGCCAAGCCTGCCGTCTGGGGCATCGGTGTGGAGCCGCGCGCAGGCGGCATGCTGCGTTTGCTCCACCGTGGCGTCCGACGCCGTGGCCGACACCATCGTGCGCTGGCGCCACGTGCTGCGCAACCGACAGTTCTGGTCGGCGGCCGTCTTCGACGTGCTCAGTGGTCGCGAGGAGGCGCAGCACCGGGCGCTGCATGGACTTGTTTCTAGTCGTGCACCTACCACAACCACGACCACGACCAGGGCTGCTGCTGGCCTGGCTGCTGGTCGGGCGCCCACCACGACCAAGACCAGTACTGGTGCTGGACTACGAGCTGGTCGTTTGCCCACCACGACCACGGCTGCTGCTGGCCTTCCTGCTGGTCGTTTTCCCGCCACGACCCCGTCCAGTGCTGCTGATGGCCTTGCTGCTGGCCGTGCGCCAACCACGACCAGGACTGCTGGTGGCCTTGATGCTGGTGGTGCACACCCCACGACCAGGGCTGTCGGTTGCCTTGCTGCTGGTCGTGCGCCCAACACGACCAGTAGTGCTGGTGGCCTTGATGCTGGTGGTGCACACCCCACGGCCAGGGCTGTCGGTGGCCTTGCTGTTGGTCGTGCGCCCACCACGACCAGGGCTGCTGGTGGCCTTACTGTTGGTCGTGCGCCCACCACGACCACGCCTGTTGCTGGCCTTGCTGCTGGTCGTGCACACCCCACAACCATGGTGCTGCTGCCCCACGTGCTGGCCCTGCGCCCACCACGACCACGGCTGCTGGTGGCCTTGCTGTTGGTCGTGCGCCCACCACGACCATGGCTGCTGGTGGCCTTGCTGCTGGTCATGCCGCCCCCCACGACCACGCCTGCTGGTGGCCTTGCTGCTGGTCGTGCGCCCACCACGACCAGGGCTGTCGGTGGCCTTGCTGCTGGTCGTGCGCCCACCACGACCAGGACTGCTGGTGGCCTTGATGCTGGTGGTGCACACCCCACGACCAGGGCTGTCGGTGGCCTTGCTGCTGGTCGTGCGCCCAACACGACCAGGAGTGCTGGTGGCCTTGATGCTGGTCGTGCGCCCCCCACGACCACGGCTGCTGGTGGCCTTGCCACTTTCCTCCCCGCCAAGGCTGCGGGGAGGCGGGTGCATTTCCACCGCGTGCGCCTCGTGGTTGACGGCGAGCGGCTGGCTGCACCTGTTTGCTAAATTGCACCCTCCTCCAGGGCACTACACATGCTTGGCGGGTGCGGTGTGGTCGCTGGGTAGAGTGCTGTGGCAGGTGTGCTACCAGCCCCGCCACCAGTGGTTTGGGGGAACTCGAGGGCTTTTGGTCCCTTCATGGTTTTATACCTTGGGCCCGCTCTCCGGCTTCAGGAGGGGTTGGGTGTGCAGCCTGGGCTTTAGGCCTGCACTGTGGTGCTGTTGGTGCTTGCCGGCCGCGGGTGCCCGCCACTGCCGCCGTGGTTGGCGGCTATCATGATGATATAATGAGAATTTTACAATCCTATCATGATTATGATGATGAGAGTTTTACAATCCACTTCTGGCGGTCACACGTTCGGTTCCAAAGCTCCAGTGGGACTTAGAGAAACAAGGCTCAAGGCCCACAAAAGGTCAAGCTACAAGTAGCCCACGGTAACGCCATCCACACTTGGTGGCGGGCGCCAAGCAAGCAGCACCACTGTGCAGGCTGCACACCCAGCCCCTCAAATGGCCAGAGGGCGGACCCAAGGTATAAAACCATGAAGGGACCAAAAAGCCCTCCCCCAGACCACCGGAAGCGGGGCTAGTAGCACAACCGCCGCAGCACTCTACTCAGCGACCACACCGCACCCGCCACCGCACGCGTGTGGCGCCACCTCCCCTTCAAAAACACCTCCAGAGGGAATGCCATCTAGCAAGCAGGTGCAGGCACCCGCTCGCCGTCATGCTACTTCGACCTTTTTGGTGGGCCTCATGCCTGCTCTCTTAAGTCCCGCTGGAGCTTTGGAACCGAACGTGGGCCTGCGGGCAGTGGATTGTAAACAACCCAGCAACATGTGTACACTAAGTAGCAGTAGCACCATGGGTGTGGGAACATCATCATCGTTGGGCGAGTCGCGCTCTCTCAGTCACCGCCATCGCGGCCTTGCAAGTCAATTCACAAGCACTCACCTGTGGAGGATGATACGTTTCCTATCGCTGCTGCTCGTGGCCACGTGTGCGCTGGTGAGTAATTGGCTCGTTCGCGCTGTTGAGGCCTCCATGCGCCAGCACATGGTGAGAGGGGGCGGGATGTCGGCCTCGGTGAGCCAGCAACATGGGGAGGGGTGCTCATTCCCGTGCTTGTGCCCCCAGCCCTCCGCACCCCAAAGAACGAACCCAATACACCTCCAGTGATACGGTGGCGCTTGCGCCATCGGGCAACTGGGCCTGCCCGCCCGGTGCTGGTGCTATCCCATTCCCTGGCTGCGCGCCTAAACTGCCCCGAATGTCGTTGGCCTGCTGGCGACGCCCTTCGGGCCGCCGCCCACCTTGCGCTATGCGATGCGCAGGCAGCTGGGGTAGGGTGGGATGGTGCTGGAGTTAAGCTAGTTTAGCTTGGCGGGCGCGTTAACGCTGGTTTGTTCTCCGTTCCAAAGCCTCGTCTGCCTAGGTAGCTCCACCCGCCCAAGGCATTCCCTCTCGATGACACGGAGGGGGGGGGGGGCACCCTGGCCTGGCCTGGGTTCCAACCACCCGTCAGCGGTGGCTTCCCACAAGTACCTGAGGAGTGATGATGAGTGACGATGATGACTGCTACTGCCCCCCCCCCCTTGTCACGCAGGCCGAGCAGCAATCAGAGGTGATGAACTACGTGTCGTCCGTCTGCAAGTAGGTCACGCATGAGTGCAACGGGGATGGCGGGCACTGCGTCCGCGCCGCGCCTTGTGATCTGATATGGGCCGTGTTGCTGCACGCCCTTGGCTGTGTGTCCTGGTTGTGTGCACCTTGAGTTGCACTAACGCTCGTCTCTCCCTTGGTGCTGTTCACTGTGTGTTGCAGGGACGAGGCGCGACAGCCTGCTTGCGTCAGCTGCATCAAGGACATTCTCGACACCCCCGGCGCGGCGTGGTCCAAGGCGTACGGCTGCGGCGAGGCCATCTGCCAGAATGAGAAGTACCTGGCTCCCAACAACGCCGCTGTAGCTGCCCACCAGGCGCAGTGCGCCGGCTGCCTGGCGTCCGGCATCGGCAAAGCGTGGGGGTGCGAGGTCTGGTGAGTTGCGGGTCACTACCTCGAGGCTCTGTGTGGCCTTCTTTGGGGCGTGAGGGCGTGGACGCTAGGGGCACTCTAGCAGCTGGTGTAACTGTGCACCGACCACCCCTTACTCACCCCCCTTCCATCCACATCACACTCCCCGCACCCCTCCCCCGCCTTGCAGCCTCGACTACATCCCAGAGACCGAGCCCGGCAAGAGGGCAGCGTGCTTTGCATGCGTCAAGGTGGGTGCATGGCGCTGTGCACCTGTGGCTGCCGCTAGCCCTACCCAAATCCCAACGTCTGATCCGCGCCATGCAATGTGGTCATAACGCCTGAGACGGTCCAGGGTGCGCCTCAGGCGGTGGTGGGCGCCTGAGGCGGTCGGTGTGGCGCCTGAGGTGGTTTGGATAAAATCCAAGGCGACGCCTGAGGCTGTTGTGGGTGCGCCTCAGGCTGCGCCTCAGGTGCAGAGTTGCACGGGACGCTCGTCCTGAGGGGGGGGGGGGGTCAGCGTCCTGACTGTACGTAGGACGTAGGACGGTACCGCAGGACGCAGTACAAGGACGCGGGGGGGGGGGGAGTGTGGCACGAGCGATAAAGTGCCCACACCCCGTCACACACAACAGGACGTGATACCGTACCCCAGTGCAAATCACGTCCCGTGCAACCCTGCTCAGGCGGTCGGAGCGCCTGAGGCGCCGCCTGATCTGCGCCATGGAATGGGACGCCTCAGGCGGCGCCCCAGGCATTGTGTATGTGGTAGGGCTGTGGCTGCCACCAGCGCCAAAGCCTGCCTCGTGGATGGCTCCGCTGTGCTGATGATCTTGGTGTCAGCTTGGATGTCAGATAAGAGGGCAACCCTACAACATTCACAACACCTGAGCCGGCGCCTCAGGCGTCCCATTCCATGGCGCGGATCAGGCGGCGCCTCAGGCGCTCTGACCGCCTGAGGCGCCGCCTGGGGCGCATCCCTGATCGCCCCGGGCGTCGCCTCAGGCGTTATCCAAACCGCCTCAGGTGCCACCCCGAACGTCTCAGGCGCCCACCACCGCCTGAGGCGCACCCCGGACCGTCTCAGGCGTTACGACCGCATTCCATGGCGCGGATCAGACGATGGGATTTTGGTAGGGCAATCCAAGTGGCTCTGCCTTGCCGACATCTGTGTCTGGCGCATACGGTCTAGCCCTACCACGCTCCTAACACCTTAGGCGGCGCCTCAGGCGGCGCATATACTTGCGCGGATCAGGCGGCGCCGACCGCCTCAGGCGTCACCTCAGGCACACCCCTGATCGCCTCGGGCGCCACCGTTGGCGTCCTCCCGGCCGCTTCAGGCGCCACCCCGACCGCCTTAGGCGCCCACCACCGCCCGAGGCGCACCCAGGACCGTCTCAGGCGTTATGACCACATTCACTTGCGCAGATCAGATGATGGGGCTGTGGTAGGGTAGTGCCGCCACGCGGCGGCGGCACCAACCAACCCCTCACTCCCGACCCCCAACCCCCCGCAGGCAGATCCACTGGCTGGCTTCTTTGATGATTACTACTACGCGTGTGCCATGTGTGAGTGGGGCCTCGCGACTCGCGAGCGCTGTCAACATTCGCCGGGGCGTCTCGTCGCATGCCTGCCTGTCGCCCCCCTCCCCCCTCCCTCCCCCTTTTTTCTGTCCCCCGCTCTCCTCCACCTCTCTCCTCCCCCACTTCTCCCCCCCCTCCCTCCCCCCCATCGCGCGTGCCCGCGCCCGCTCCTCCCCCCCCCCTCCCCCGTGCCCGTGCCCCCGCATCTGCGCGCCCGCTTGTCGCAGCTGCGCACTTGACGTGCACGCACACATGCGGATCCCTCGTGCCACACGCTCGCCCCTCTGTCGGCCGCTCCCCTCCCCGCAGGTGCCAACTTCACCACCGACGAGGCCCATGCCGCGTGCCAGGCGTGCATCGACGACGCCCATTCGTCCGCCAACATCCTCTTCCTCGGCAACAACGTCACGTTTGGCCAGTGCGTCGAGGTCGCGCGCAACGCCGAGGCCAAGGCGCTCAAGATCGTGATGGCCGGAGGTGAGGCGTGCGCTGCGTGCACATGCGTGTGTGTTATCGATTACACAGTCCGTCGGACACCCATGTTGGCATATCAGACCCTGTGTGTGTGCACGATCGTGTGCGTGTGTGCGTGTGTGTGTGTGTGTGTGTGAGGCCGTGCGCCGATGACGGGGGCCTAGGGTGTGTGTGGTCGATTGCACAGTCTGTCGGACGCCCCATGTTGGCGTATCCGACCCGTGTGTGCACGCGCGTGTGTGCGTGTGTGTGTGCGTCAGGGGTTTCCTTCCCGATCGGGAAACAAAAACACACGTGCCGGAAGGAGGCGTCCCCGATGGTTTTGGGAAGGGTGTAACAGTAACAGTAACACGGGGTTTCCAGCTAAGCAGGCTAATCTTCTACTAGAGACACCCGCCGATACTCCAGCACACTTGAGTACTAGAGTACCGCCGGCTCCCGGCCGATAGATAGCGGTAGCTCCCGCCGGCTAGACTACCCCAAACAGCGGTCTCTGAGAGACATGTCTGGAAAGGAGCATATAGGAGAGGACCTTCCTCAAGGTCACAGTAGTGGCCTTGTGGCCAGTCAAGCCGGCAGAGCCGACTGGCGCTGACTGGAACGGTCCCCGCCTGGCAGTGCATGGCTGTCCAGCTCTCGTTTGCATGGGGCTCAGTCCGGCGCCCCATGCCTCATGCATGGCCAGGTCCCACCCTCCAGGGGTGCATGGACGACAGAGTTGTCATGGAGGCTGCCTGAAGACCTTCCAACGCCAGTCGCCGGCAGACGAGCGACCCCGAGGATGAGCGCGGTGACGAACGCTGCGATTGGTGAAGCGGATTTACTCTGTGTTGCCTCGGCGGTCGCCACCGCTGAAGCCGTGATGGTAGCCCGCCTCCACGGGCAGCCATCTTGACCAATGTCCAGCATGCATTGACGGGCGCCAGCTCCTCCGCTCGTCGATCAACTCGTCGAGATCGGTGCCGCATGGCGTCCTGCATGGGGGGAGGATAAGGGCCGTCTCCCAGCACGGGCCGCGGCAGCGCCGCGGCTACTCGCCAAGCCATGGCAGCGCCGGGCAAGCCGCTCCTGAAGTGTTCCACTGAGGGGCAGTCTAGCAGGAGCCGGGCCAGTCGTATTTTACCCCGCTCGTCAGCAGCACGGAGATTCTCGTCACCAGCAGCGCCGCATTGCTGGGTCCACGGCTCGGCGGCGAGAACGCGCCTCCGTTAATCGGGAAGGGCGTGCTAGGAAAAAAACGACCGAAGGCGATTCTTCCGACGTCGGTGAAATTCGAGGAGCTGAATCCTGCTTGATCCAAGCGAAATGTCGCTTGAAAAGGGCCTCTTGATTCAACTAATAGATCAAGCAAAGGGGGCGCCCGAATCAATCGGCATTGAATCAAGCGGGATTCAAGCGACTCGCCTGAACGTTGCTTGGTTCAAGCGGGATTCGCCCCTAGTCGGCCTGCTTGATTCAGGGGGTTTTCAGGCTCCAAACGTCCTCATTCCGGCTCGATTCAGCTGCAACTCGCGCTCTGATGTAGAACTGGGATTCAAACACGCAGTTTTACAGATGGGGATAGCTTATCACTCGTTCTTGCTCGCTCTCGACTGCAAGGATCAATCAGCACTTGAGTCACTGCATGCGCGCACCTGCACCACTCAACAGTTTGGGGGAGGTTGGGGTGGGGTGGGACATCGCCTAGTCTGTGTGCCAGCAGTTGGGCATGGTGATCAAGGGGCGGGCGGGCAGTCAACTCCGCGGAGATGATGTTGACGCCAGTGATAGCGCCTTACCCGCAGCCGCCCGTGTCGCGCCCAAGGGGGCCTCGACCAGGCCCTTGAGCTCAATCATCACTGCAATGCTGCGCTCGGCGTGAGTCGCTCCCCTCTGCTCCTTCTTGCCCCCGGGGAACAGGGGGTGGTTCTCGATCTTGAAAGCGATGAACGCATACTGGTAGAGCGTCACCTTGGGCGGCGCCATCGCCATTTTGAAAGACGTGTCGATCTGGCCGTACTTGTCAAAAGCGTCCTTGTAGTGTGCCATGCTGCCTCGGTGCGGCGCGTTGCCGACCTGTATGCTGCAAACTGCGAGCACGCACGATGGACGGCAGTGTTAGTGTGTGTGCTCAGCCAGCTGTGCCTTTCGGGTGCATGCGTGCTTTGGTCAGGCGTGTGCGGGTGTGTCGGGCGTGTGAGTGTGTCGGGCGAGCGGGCGTGCGCATCGTGCGTGCAGTGGGGGAGGGGGGTAGCGCGCACGCGTGCACAGAGGTGGTGGGAGAGGGAGGGGCTGCATAGTACTGCGCGCACAGGTGGGGGACTGAGTGGCAGCGGGTCCAGTGCGTGCGTGGGCATCCCTGAGGAGTGCGAGCGCATGCACACGCCTGCTGGGCGCGCCATGCAGTCGGCCCCCGCATGGAGTGCGGGCCAGGTCATGCGCGTGAACCTATCTGCACACCTTTGCAGCGTCGGCAGCCGCTTGGGCGTGCATGGCCAGGGGGTGGGGGGAACTTCGTAGGGATGGGAGCAGCACAAGGTGGGTGGCCATGCAGACGTACATGCATGGCAGCCCCCCCCCCCCCTCTGTGCCTGATACACAGGCATCCCAGGCCCACAACCACGTGCATGGTTCGGTGTGACAACCACGCACCGTGAGTAGCGCGACGCAGGCCGCGGGGCGTACAGCGTAACGTCCTGCATGTAGCCTCATCCGATCGCCTCCTGCCCAGCCCCCCGGATGACGATGGCCGTAGTGATGGTCGTTTCAGCGGCCAACGATCACGTGGCATGTTGGACCATGGTGCTGGGTCAGCTTGGACGGCAGCTTGACGCCCCGCCCCGCCACCTCACCACCTTGACCCACGCGAGCCTCACCGCGTGGCATCGACACCATGATTAAACGGTCATGCATGACCTCAAGCGGGCTAAAGAGCTCGCTTAAACAGTGATCAACAGAGCAAGCAAGTCAGGTGTTTGGCAAACCTCACACCAGACACTCGCGTGGTCACCAACGACGCTGCCATGCGGTTCAAGGGGTGCCAATGTACCGTACATATGCTGTATGGGGCGAGGATGCACTGTGCGTGGATTCCAGGCGCTCAAACCGGAGTCTCACTGTGACGCAGTCACACTGAGACTACGCGGAGACTACGCGCAGTCTCAGAATGAGTTGGGACTAGTCCCTACGCCCCCCCCCAACGCACCCCGCCCCATCTCAGCTGGAAATAGTGATTTAACATGCATTCCCAGGGCGCGGGGGGCGCAGGGGATGCAGGCTGGGCGTACAAAACGCATTATTACTGTGTGACCGCTTGAAACCGGCTTGATTCAGGCGTCCGCTTGAATCAAGAGCGGCGCGCTTGATTCCGGCTTGAATCAAGCGGCGCCTGATTCAGGCGGCGTTCAAACGGGAATCAAGCCTCGTCAATTTCACCGACGGAGAAAGGTGTGACATCGTCGATTTTCGCACTTTCCGAACTTTGCTTTCCGAAGCGATTCTTTGGGCTGCGTCCCGAAATCCCAAAGTAACCGAGAAACTTTTTCCAGGAAAAACGAAAGGATGACTGACCCCAAGGAAACCCCTGGTGTGTGTATAGCATGCTGCAGCTATGCAGCGTGTTTTGCAGCTAGGATTTTTTTTTTGGATGAGTTTTTACAATCCACTTTCTGGCGGGCACGCGTTCGGTTCCAAAGCTCCAGCAGGACTTAGAGGAAGCAGTCCTGAAGACCTGCCAACAGAAAAAGGGGGGATGCCCCACGGAAGCGCCACCCACACGCGGTGTCGGGCACCAAGCCAGCAGCACCACAGTGCAGGCTCCACACTCAACCCCTCCAGGAAATGGATGGCGGGCCCAAGGTAAAAAACCATCAAGGGACCAAAAAGCCCACCCTCAACCCACCGGAAGCGGGGCCGTTGTGCACACCCGCCGCAGCACTCTGCTCAGCTACCACATCACAACCCGCCAGCGCACGCATGTGGCGCCACCTCCCCTCAAAAGAAACCATCCTCTCAGGGATCTAGGACGTCTTGTTCAGAGTGAGCCCGCCGTCCACTACTCCAACAAAGGGGTGGGTCGGGCCCACCACACCCGCCCACCCGCGCGGCATCCCGCCGCCCTCAGCAAAGGACGCCAGCGCGTCCCACAGATCCATCGTCGCCAGCTCCCCCGCCCGCTCAACCGCCACCGAGCGAGCAGGGGGCTGCACACCATCACGCGGGCACGTAATGCGCCACAAGTGGCGGCGGCCTCGCTCCATGGCGTCCACCACGAGCGCTGCCACCACCGCCCACACACCAGCACGCACCCCAGCGGGAGGCTGCAGCAGCCACACCTGGCAGCACGTGATGACCGGCGTAGGAGCAGGGAGGGCAGCAGCAGCCGCCACCACCACCGCCTCCGCCACCGGGCACCCCCAGAAGCTGTGCGCACGCCACGCCGTCGCCGGCGGCCCGTCCTCATCACGGCACCGCCACCCGCAGGGGCACTCGGGCACGCCTAGTGCAGCCTGCTTGTGAAAACCACTCACCCACAGCCGCCAGATGGGCTCCTTGCGAGCGTTGAGGAGCGGCATCCGCCACAGTGTCGGCACCGCCGCCTCCAGGCCGCGCAGCCCCGCGAAGACCTGCGCGTCGGTCGCGCGGGGGCCCCCGTGCGGCCCGTGGTCCAGCGCCAGAGCCGCCTCCACCGTGGCCGCCCGCCGCACTCGCCGCTCGTCCACAACCGCCCGCAGTTGAAGCGCCACCGCCAGCTTGCACGTCAGATTCCCCACCACACCCGGGCCGTGCGCAAACCCAACCCATCGGGGCTCGCCCTAGGAAGCTTGATTGCTTTAGCTGTTAGCAATCAGCATGTGCTGCAGTTGGGGGCGGCAGCTAGGCGGAATGTGTGCGTTTTGCGTGCGCCATGCAGCTAACTGGCAGCATCCAGACCAGGCAGCCAAACAAACCGATCGGGATGCGCGCTAGCATGCTGCATGATTGCTTTAGCTGTTAGCAATCAGCGTGTGCTGCAGTTGGGGGGCGGCAGCTAGGCGGTGTGTGTGCGTTCGTGCGTGCGCCGTGCAGCAGACTGGCAGCAACCTGACCAGGTAGCAGGCAGCAGCCAAACAAACCGATCGGGATGCGACGCAACCCCTGCAATTCCATGTAAACCCACCCTCGCAAAGCTATGTAACGCTTATCAGTCAAATACTCGAAATCCAAACCTTCCACACCCTACGCGCCGCCACGCAAAGCACTCGAGCCCCCCGCCCCCCGCCCCTGCAACACATCGACAAGCCGCCAGGTCCGCAAACCACGCCCCCAACCCCCCACAGAAGCGGCACCCCCCGCGCACCCATGCCCCGACCCTGCAACACCAGCCCCCCCCCCCCGGCGCGTGCGCCACCCTCCCCACGTCGCAGCACCACAGCAGAACGATACGCACACGTCCCCCCGCCCCTCCCACGCTCCAGCACCCCCCGCAAATTCCATGTTAACCCCCGCCTTGCAAAACTATGTAACGCCTATCGACAGTGTGTGTGTGTGTGCGTGTGCTTGTGTGTAAGACCATGCGCTGATGATCGGGGCCTGGGGTGTGTGTGCGGGCACGTGCGAGGAAGGAAGCACGTCTGACTCCCACCCAGGTTGTTGCATTGCCCGCCGCTTTCTGACCGCCGCACGCGCTGCCTCATCGATGGTCGCCCCCGCAGGCCTGTTTACAATGTGCTTCGACCAGTTCGACCGCAACAACGCCACAATCTACGCCAACAATGCGGCCGCGGCAGCCGTGGCCGGCACGGCACTGCCCGCCGAGCTGCAAGCGGCGCAGGACGCGTCGCAGTGGGCACAGGACCTCGAGGCGTGCAACGACTGTGTTGAGGTGCGTACAGCCCTCTCCCCTACCACGTGAAGCCCCCCCCTCCTACCTCCCACGTGAAGTCCCCCCACTCCCCCCTCCCACGTGAAGCCCCCCCCCCACCGTTTCTACTCCCACGTGAAGCCCCCCCCCTCCTACCTCCTACGTGAAGCCCCGCCCCCCTTCCCTCCCACGTGAAGCCCCCCCGTCTCCTCCCTCCCACGTGAAGCCACCCCCCTCCTCTCCTCCGACGAAGCCCCCCCTCCCAACCCCCCCGTCGACGTGAAGCCCCCCCCCTCCCTCCCTCCCACGTGAAGCCCCCCCCCCTCCTCTCCACGTGAAGCCCCCCCCCTCCTCCCCCCCTCGTGAAGCCCCCCGTCTCCTCCTCCCACGTGAAGCCCCCCCCCCTCCTCCCTCCCACGTGAAGCCCCCCGTCTCTTCCTCCCACGTGAGCCCCCCTCCTCCTCCTCCCACGTGAAGCCCTCCCCTCCTCTCGGTGGAAGCCCTCTCCACGTGAAGCCCCCCCCTCCTCCCTCCTCCCTCGTGAAGCCCCCCCGTCTCCTTCCCTCGCCACGTGAAGCCCCCCCCCTCCTCCCTCCCCCGTGAAGCCCCCCGTCTCCTTCCTCCCACGTGAAGCCCCCCCCTCCTCCTCCCTCGGGAAGCCCTCCCCCTCCTACCTCCCACGTGAAGCCCCCCCCCCCCGCTCTCCTCCCTCCCACGTGAAGCCCCCCTCGTCTCCTCCCTCCCACGTGAAGCCCACCCCTGCCCCTACCTCCCCAGCACAGCCAACCCCACTCACCTGACCCATGGCACGGCCCACCGCCCACGGGCCCTTTCCACGGCCCACACCCTCCCACCCACACACACACTCCCCCTCCTCTCCGTCAACGCCACGCCCACCCACCTCTTGACCCTGGCACGGCCCATTCACCCCTGCCCCTACCTCCCCAGCACAGCCCCCCCCACCTAACTATGACCCTTTGCACGGCCGACCGCCCACAGACCCTTTCCGTGGACGACGTCACACGCACCTACGCGTACGGCTGCGCTACCTACTGCATGAACCCCACCCTCGTGCTCAGTGGTGAGGGCGATTGAGGATGTGCACACGCGTGTGTGCGCATGCGCATTCTAATGTTGTGAGTGCGCGTGGGGCGTCACCCGCCTGTGTTGCGCACCTGGCCTGTGCACCCGCACATCCTGCCTAGCTTGCTTGTGTTTTGCGATTTGACACTGTCTGGGACCTGCCTGCGCATGCGTGTTGCCGCAGAGGATGATGGTAACAACTGCCGTGAGTGCATCCAGGCCTCGAAGGCGCGCGACGACCCATGGGCTTGCGATAACTGGTGGGTGCGGCTTTGCCAGGCTTTGCTGCACGCCTCCCGCACCTCCCCACCTCCCCACCTCCCCACCTCCCCACCTCCTCACCTTCCTGCCTCTCCACCTCCCCACCTCCCCACATCTCCACCTCTTCATCGCCCCCTTTCAACCTCTATATCTCCCCCCCCCCCCCCCCCCCTCCCCCCTCCCCCCTCGCCCCGCCCCTCCTCCTCGCCCCCTGCCCCCCCCCCCCTCGCCCTCGCCCCTCCGCCCTTCCACCGCCACCCCTCTACCCCTCCACATCTACCCCCCTACCTCCAACCCCCCCCCATCCTCACACCCTGCCTGCCTGCTTGATGTGTGCCTCACAGCTTGAGGGTGTCGACGTCGCCTGATGAGCCCAAGCGCACCGCGCTCCGCAAGGCGTGCTTTGACTGCGTCCAGGCCGACCCCTACCAGAACAACAACTTCAGCAACTACAAGTGGTAGGTTGCTGGGTGGTTGGTTTGGGTGGTTGGGTCATTGGGTGGGTGGGTGGAGGGGGTGGCACCAACTTCCATGTGGTGGGGTGGTTGGTTGGGGTGGTTGGTTGGGGTGGTTGGGGTGGCGGTTAGAGGGTGGTGATTGGTTGGGGAGGTTGATTGGGATGGTTGGGGTGGCAGAAATGAACCCTCTGCAACTGACTGCATGAGGTGTTACCGAGATCGACTCCGCTAACATGATCCTTGATGTCTACTTGGATCTGCTAGCTTGATCCTTGATGTCTTCTTAGATCTGAATCATTTAAGACCATCGGCAGGGAGCCTGAAGTTTCCGCTTTCTAACCCACCCTCGTCCCCCAGTGGCACTTTCTCTCTGCCACTCTCATGAGATCGCACTCAAGCTTGGAAACCATGGCTTGCGACAGAATGTGTCCCTCCTGGACAGCCCCCACACTGCCTGAGACATCCGAGAGACACTTTGGCTCGCCGGCACGGCTTTTGTAAAGGGCCGAGTTATTAAGGAGCTTTGTGTGCCTTGCCAGGGGATTTCTCGCGTGTTGTCCCTCGTTTTGACGTCACTTTTGCCGCTTGTCGCTTTCTCTGAATTATTTAATCGGCAAAGCAAAGCGTCTCTACAGCATCTCTACGGTAGTTGTGAGGTAGTTGCCACAAGAAAAAAGGTTAGCCTTGTCTTGTGCCCACCCCAGGATGCTAGTGACAGCATAAATAACGGAACCCCTTTTGCCAAGGGAAACTTGAAATCAGGGTCGAGGGAAGTTTTGATTAGTTGAGTCGCGACAAAAGGACAGCTGCTTGGGTCGCATGGCCCCGGGTCGCGGTAGGGGTGTGATATTTGGCCTCAATCCTGTCCTGTGTAAGTAGTTTACAAATGATTGCAGTCGTTCGGGACTAGTCTCTGCCCACTTCTTCCCTCCCCTCACCCCGCATCCCTCGCCACCAGTGTTTCCGTTAGCCAAACCGCAACCCAACAAAGTGCACTTTTGGGTTGAGGTTGGCCGACTCGGGCTGGCTCATCGGGTTGAGATTGCACGAAGTCCCGAAAAGGTGTGAAAATCGCATTTTCACACTTTTCCCCCCAAAATCACCTCCGTCGGGTTGAGATTTGAGCAATGAGCGTGAGGCCCGGGTTGAGCCATCATTTTTTCCAAGATCCTTAACGAAACCACTGCCCGACACCCCCCGCTGCGGCTGCGTGTGCGTGCCTGTGAGCGCAGGGCTTGCTCCGAGTGCACCAAGATCGAGAACTCCGTCCTCAGCAACTACTGCCTCCAGTGCATCAAGAACGAGACCTTCCAAATCTTCGACATGTCCAACATCGGCGAGTGCATCGACGTGACGTCCAGCGTTGGCGTCATGGTGGGCGGCGGCAGCCTCAACGCGCTCGAGCGCATGTGCTTCTCCAACTGGACGTGAATGTGATGCCCCCCCCCCCCCCCCCGCGCGCACACTTACGCCCCCGCATCTGCGCCCCCAGCGTTTGCATGTACGCCCCCCCCCCCCGCACATGCACACCTACGCACATGCGCCCACTATGCGCGCGCATTTTCCCCGCGAGACTGCTGTCGCGACTGCCCTCCTGCGTGACTGCCCGACTGCGTCTGCGTGCCTGCGCCCCCGTGCATGCGCCAGCCCTGCCCTACCCTGCCCACCCTGCCCCGCCCCGCCTGCGTGCCCCGCGACTGGCCCGCGACTGGCGTGACTGCCCCCCCCCCAGCGTGCCTGCGCCCCCGCGACTGCGCGCCGCCCACCCCTGCACCCACCCAGCCCACCCTTCCCCGCCCCGCGCGCCGCCATCTTGGCTGCCACTGAGTGCGCCTGCCGTTCGCGTGCAGGTTAGAAGCACTGCTCGTCCCCCCACCCACGTCCCCCCCCCCCCCCCCTCCCCTCCCCCTCCCCCTCACAAACACACACACACACACAAACCGTGCTCCACTTTGCGCAGCGTCGACATCCTGTTCAACTCGGAAGGTGACCCAGACCCGCACGGCTCCATCGACCTCCAGGTGAGCCGAGCAGGAACATCAGGAATATGCACGCCTCTGTCCCAGCGCTCATTCGATTGGGCGGCAGATTGCCCTAGTTTTTTTTTTTAGGGTTGGCTGTCCGATGTGTCTGTTTTCCCCTTTTTCGTGTTTCGTGTTTTCCCGTTTTTTTTCCCGGGGGCGCAGCCTTTGCCGCCGGTGGCCGGGCTGTAAGAATTAATTAATTGAAAACAATTGAAAAATCACGCCTCTGTCGCTGGAGTAACCCATCACTTGCTTGCGTACCCTAGGGCACTACTCCTAGGGGTGGGGCAGCTCCTAGGTTTGGGCAGCCCACACTACCGTGCAGTTCCATGGCTGCCCCTGCATCTTCCCCACACTTATACATCCACACGTTTGTATCCACATGTGTACCATGCGCACGTGTGCCATCCAAATGTGTGTCACCCACACGTGTGCCACCCAAACGTGGGCCACCCACACGTGCCCCCCCCCCCCGTGCACACACACACGCAGGTTCTCTACATGTATGACAAGAACCGCACGTGGCTCGAGGAGCACTTGTACGGGGCGAATGGCGAGCCCGGGGCACCGGGCACGCCTACCAACGGTGATGGCGTGAACAAGCTCGGCTTTGAGTACAGCGACCTGCACGTGTACGGCGGGGTCATGCCGACCAACGGCTCCCAGTGCTATGACTGCATGCAGGACGTCAACGCCAATTTCGACCTTGCAGCCGATCAGGACCGCCGCTACGGCTGCCGCCAGTACTGCATGGACCCCACGATGGTCATCAATGGTGGGTGCCAGTGGTTCCGCTTACGATCTTGGGGAAATGATGGCTCAGCCCGGGCCTCACGGCTCACTCCCCAATCTCACCCCGACGGAGATTTTTTGGGCTAAGAACATCTCTGATGCACGCGTCTCCACCACGCCCTGGTGCGGTGCCGTCCTGCCTGTTGCGAGCGGACCTGGCTGCTCGCCCTCCTGACAGCCTTGTGCCATGCATGCTTGACCGCAGAGGCTCAAGCGACCCAGTGCATTGACTGCCTCAAGAACCCCAACGTCAAGGATCCCTGGGCATGCCACAACTGGTGAGCGGAGCGCATGCCAACTGCGCCGGATGCGCGCACTCCCAAGTGAAGTGCCGGCCTGCGCTTGCTCTTCGGATCAGTTGGGGACCCAAGTGTTCCGGAAGGGGGAAGGGAGAGGAGGGGGGAGGGGGAGAAGGGGGGTGAGGGGAAAGGGGGGAGGTGGGGAAGCAGGGGAAGCGGGGGAAGGGGGGGGAGGATGGAGGGGGAATGTGCATGTCGACCAGCCGCGATCTCCAGCAGGTTGTGCGGCCTTGGCCTGCCCTTGCGTGCATGCGACTCACACAAGCATGATTGTGTGAATGCAGCCTGGGCATTTCCTCGTCCAACCTGCTCAACTACACCGGCAAGTTCGAGAACTACGTAGACGAGTACGTCATTACGCCCACCATCGACACGGCCATGCGCGGCAACTGTCTGGCTTGCGTTGAGGTGGGTGTGATTGCATGCCTTGTGCGGCGGGCACCGGGGCTTAGCTGTTGATCATGCGGGTTGAGGAAGAGCTAAGCTGTTAATCATTGGGGCCTAGCAGGAGTCGACACCGGCGGCGTACGGCCCTACCACACCCGCATGCCCTTCCGCCATCTCAACCCCACCCGGAGTCGAATTTTGGCGGAACAAAAGTGAAAATGCCAATTCCACTGTTTTTGTGGTCGGAATTCGTGCAATCTCAACCCAAAATTGCACTTTGTTGGGTTGCGGGTTGGCTAACGGAAACACCGATCGGGGTTCTACTACACCACCAGATGGCGGGTGCATGCGGTGGCAGATGACGCAGCATGCACCCGCCATCCACATCCACCGAGCACTGGAATGCACCTGTGCCGCGAATCAACTCGGCAACTGTGGTGCACCAAACTGTCAGCATACGCAAAGTGGGCACGCAGCAGGCGTCCTGTTGTTCGCGCAGTTTTTTTTGTGTGGCGTGAAGTGGGTGACGTGAGGGGTGCCGGTGCTGGCGGCTGACGCAAACACTGTATCACGAGAAGGCTGCCGGCGGCCAAATCCCGCGTGCACCTTGCGCTGACACCTGTGCACACGCTGCGTGCCCCAACACACAGAGCGAGTTCCCGCCGATTGACGACTACGACTACACGTACGCGGAGTACGCGTGGGGATGTGGCATGTGTGAGTGGCACCTCCTCCATGCATTGTGTGTGTGTGTAGGGGGGGGTCTCATGATGCATATGCGGGCGGGCTGCCAACAGGCTGTGTGCTCGGTGATCCGTTCCGGTCTGATGGCCATGTGGCCCATTTCTGGCTGATGCCCGTGTGGCCCAGTGTGTGTCCCTCAAAGTCTGACAGCTGTGTGTGTGACCCATTCCTCTCTGATGGCCATGTGGCACAGCTCGGGTGATCCATTCCTGTCTGATGGCCGTGTGGCCCAGTGCGAGTGCCCGGGACCGCTCTGTGTGTCCGCGGCCGGGGCTGACCCCAGTGGGCAGCTGCCTGCCTGCCCTGCCTAGGGATGTGTGCTTTCACCACGCTGATGGACCTGGCAGCGTGCGTGTGCGTTGGACCCCGAGCCCTAAAACTTCCCACCCCAAAACCCGTGCCTGTGCGTGCCAATGCCTGTGTCTGTTCTTGTCTGTGCGTGCGCGCCTGTGCATCTATATGTGTGTGTGTACAGGCGGTTGCGTGCAAGTCCGCGACTCTGTCTTCTGCAACGCTGATGGACCGTGAGCGTGTGACCCCGGGCCCTCAATCTTCCCACCTCCCCACTGGACTTGCACCCGCTTCGCGACCGCGTGCGCCCCACGCAGGCTCCAAGTTCAGGAGCGAAACCCGCCGCGACAATTGCTTCGTTTGCCTCTACGCGGGGACTGAGCCCTGCACGTGCGTCGATGACCCGCCCGGGGATGACGACCCCCCACTGGCCGAGTCCTGCATTCCCTCAGATGGTAGGCTGGGGCACAAAGACATACGCGCACACTTCAGGTCGCACCGCACAAGAGGCGGGGTCAAGGTGGCTCCCTGCACCCTCCCTTGCACCTGCCTCACCCTGCGTGCGTGTGCAATGTGCCTGCGTGCAGGCCAGTACTACCTGCCCCCAGTCGGCTCGGAGACCTCAGGCACATGCCCCGATTGCCCCACCGGTAAGCAGAGTTTGTGCAAGCGCTTGGCAGCTGCATTTGCGAGCATGCAGCCCCAGTGTGGTTGCAAACGTCACACATGTTTTATATAATTCAAAGCCTTCTTTGTTTGACCGCTGCCGTACTCTGCACTCGGTCGGTAGTGCCATTGCTTTATAGAAAGGGCGCAGCGCGCGTGTTGACGGTTGACCTGCTGCAAGCTGTCTGTCTGACATGCGTGTCCCGCGACTGCACTGCAGGCTCCACGTCGAACTACACCCTAGGCTCCGGTTGCGAGCTGACCCCCCCAGCCAAACATGCTGGCGTGCTGCAAGTGCAACGTCGAGGGTGAGTCGACAGCTCGCACGCTCCCGCATACCCAGCGACAAACGCACCCTCGTCACCCCACAAACTCAACACCTGCCATCCACACACACGACGGCCCTCAGGAGTTGCCCCCCCCCCCCCCAACCCCCACACCTCCCCCCCCCCCCACACACAGTATACACTGCAGCACCTCCTCTCCACACCCACAGGGCCCTTCACAGGTCGAACCAAGAACCCTCCCTTCCCCCCCCCCACACACATCACACACATCACACACACATCACACACATCACACACACATAAACACACACACACACACATCACATCACACACACATGCACACACATACACACTGCACACCTGCCCTCCACACCCAGGGCCTTCACGAGTCCCCCCCCCCTCTCACACACACACCCAACATGGCAGCAGAGATGCCGCTCATCACGCATGCACACCAGCCACAAGCTCGCCCTCCACACCCCACACCCCTCGACACCACACAGTTTACACTGCAACACCTCCCCTCCGCACCCACAGGGCCCTCGGCAGGTCGAACCAAGAACTCCCCTCCCCCTAACACACACACGCATACACACTGCAACACCTGCACTCCACACCCCAGGGCCTTCACAAGTCCCCAAGACCCCCCCCCCTCTCACACACGCACCCAACATGGCAGCAGAGATGCCAATCATCACGCACGCACACCAGCCATGAGCTCACCCTCCACACCCCACACCCCTCGACACCCCACACCCCTCCACACCCCACAAACTCAACACTGCAACACCTACCTTCCACATCACAGGGACCTCAGTCAGTTTGACCCCAAGAACCCCGCCCCCCACCCCCCACCCCCAACACACACACACACACACACACACACATACACACACACACACACGTGGCAGCATAGACGCCGCTCATCATGCACGCATACCAAGCCATAACCTCACCCTCCACACCCCACAAAACTTCAAGTGGTGTCAAAATCGTAGGGGGCTCCCGCCCCGACGCCGCCAATGGCGGACCAACTGGGCTGACAGGGTGCTGCTGCAGCGTGAGCGACTCTGGGTTTTGGAAAATCGGCTATGTCGCCGATTTGCCCTGATCCAGAGCGCTAGTGGCTGTTTGAGGCACGGCGTCATACGGCAGGCAACTGCGAGGCATGCGGGGACGGAGGGCGGGCTGCTGGCAGGAGTCGGCGCCGCCATCGTCGGTACCCCCATGCAGCCACGGGCACCGGCACCGGGCAGAGGCTGCAGCTACGCTACAGCCAGGGCACCGGCTATGGGCATCGGCTATTGATTGACATCGGCTAAGGCTTCGGCTACGGCTAGGGACATCCTGCATCTGCACTCACATCGCATAGGCTACACGTCCGCCCTCAGGGCATCTGCATCTGCATCGGCCACGGCTACTTACATCGGCTGCGGCGACGGCTTCGGCCTACGGACTGCAGCTATGGCACGAATCGCGGGGCACTTCAGTGACCTGCATGGAGGGTCTCTCCATGCAGGGCGAATCTTACTTGCATGAGACACATGACGACGGAGGTGCACTGGCAGCAAGCGCCCTCGCAGCGCAAGCGCCATGCATGGAGGCTGGCGGCATGTCGGGCGTGCGCCACATGATGAACGGAGGAGGAGGAGGGTGGCCAGGCTGGCTGCCCGAACTGAGACGCATGGCGCGACCAGATGTACTAGAGCTAGTGGGATGGACACAGTCAATGTGTATCCACTGAGTGGACTAGTGCGGGTGATAGTATCTGCCTGCCTCAGGGATTGAGTGCGCAAGCACAAGTCTAATACGCCATTAAAGGCGTCCAACAAGACTGTAAAATCGACCACCCTCCCACGCTCGCCCCCATCCTCACACCCTCCATACCGCATGGGCACCCACCAACCATGACATCATGGAATTATATATATATGCAAATCATCATGCCCGCTTCCATGCCCAGCTAGGATCTCACCCTCCACACTCCACACGGTTCAACCCTCCACACCACAGGGCCTGAAACAGTGCAACCCCATGACAGCAGAGTCGCCTCTCTCCCCGCCCAAATATAGGGGGCTGTGGAACAGCAGCAATGCGCTCAACACCCCGCTGCCCACACACTTTGCACCACCCGCGTTATTAACACCCTGGACATCTCCGCTCAACACTCCATGGCTTCCAGCAGCAGCACTCGCGACATGGCAGCAGAGCCTCCGCCCACCGCGCACACGCGCTCAGCCATGAGCCCACCCGCCACACTCCACACCCTCAAGACCTGCCCGCCACGCCTGCGTCACCTGCCCGCCACAACATGACAGGGACCTCAGCTTGACCCCACCGACCCACCCTGGCACAATCGCAGTCGAGGTTCTGCCCACGCACACATACCCAGCGACACACACTCACCCTCCACACACACCACGCATACAAACTTCGAAGGCGCCACCCTCCACAGCTTCCCCACTCAAGTCTTCACACCTCTCACACGCTCCACACCAAGAAGCCTTAAACGGCAGTACGACCCCACCAATCAAGCAGATATGCCATCATCTTGCCTACTCAATACCGTAATGGTGCGTGTGCTGTGATTGCCTGACAACCCGCAACTGCTGCGACACAGGGATGGTGGTGAACGCCGCCGGCACCGCGTGCGAGTGCGACAAAGGTGTGAGGCAGGCGCCATCATGCGTGCTTGGGTGCATGCATGTGTGCACGTGTGTGTGTACGAGTGTATGCGTGCCCCCTTGTGTTCGCAACACAGAGGTGCCCTACACGTGCGAGTGCCCGAAGGGTGCGTGGCACGCAGCGCCGGCGGGTGTGCATGGAGCATGTGTGCGACCCTTTGGTCGTTGTCTTTTCCCAATGCAGCGCTTTCACCCATGCCCCTGGGAGAGAGAGAGAGCCTGCATGACGCTACCACCTGCCCTGCCACTGCAGACTTCTACTTGGACTCCGACGAGTGCACAGGCTGCCCAGACACCACAACGACTGAGGCCACCGGCAGCCTCTCCCTGTTTGACTGCTCCTGCCCCATCCAGGGCATGGTTCGCAACACAGAGGTGCCCTACACGTGCGAGTGCCCGAAGGGTGCGTGGCACGCAGCACCGGCGGGTGTGCATGAAGTCCGAACAAGAACCACAAACTACAACATTCATGAGGTAGTTTTCAACGGCTTTCACGTCGGCGCATGTGTGCGCCCCTTTGGTCTTTGTCTTTTCCCAATGCAGCACTTTCACCCATGCCCCTGGGAGAGAGAGAGAGCCTGCCTGACGCTACCACCTGCCCTGCCACTGCAGACTTCTACTTGGACTCCGACGAGTGCACAGGCTGCCCAGACACCACGACGTCTGAGGCCGCCGGCAGCCTCTCCCTGTTTGACTGCTCCTGCCCCATCCAGGGCAGGGTTCGCAACACAGAGGTGCCCTACACGTGCGAGTGCCTGAAGGGTGCGTGGCACGCAGCGCCGGCGGGTGTGCATGGAGCATGTGTGCGACCCTTTGGTCGTTGTCTTTTCCCAATGCGGCACTTTCACCCATGCCCCTGGGAGAGAGAGAGAGCCTGCATGACGCTACCACCTGCCCTGCCACTGCAGACTTCTACTTGGACTCCGACGAGTGCACAGGCTGCGCAGACACCACGACGTCTGAGGCCGCCGGCAGCCTCTCCCTGTTTGACTGCTCCTGCCCCATCCAGGGCATGGTTCGCAACACAGAGGTGCCCTACACGTGCGAGTGCCCGAAAGGTGCGTGGCACGCAGCACCGGCGGGTGTGCATGAAGTCCGAACAAGAACCACAAACAACAACATTCATGAGGTAGTTTTCAACGGCTTTCACGTCGGCGCATGTGTGCGCCCCTTTGGTCTTTGTCTTTTCCCAATGCAGCACTTTCACCCATGCCCCTGGGAGAGAGAGAGAGCCTGCCTGACGCTACCACCTGCCCTGCCACTGCAGACTTCTACTTGGACTCCGACGAGTGCACAGGCTGCCCAGACACCACTACGACTGAGGCCACCGGCAGCCTCTCCCTGTTTGACTGCTCCTGCCCCATCCAGGGCATGGTTCGCAACACAGAGGTGCCCTACACGTGCGAGTGCCCGAAGGGTGCGTGGCACGCAGCACCGGCGGGTGTGCATGGAGTCCGAACACAAACCACAAACAACAACATTCATGAGGTAGTTTTCGACGGCTTTCACGTCGGCGCATGTGTGCGCCCCTTTAGTCTTTGTCTTTTCCCAATGCAGCACTTTCACCCATGCCCCTGGGAGAGAGAGAGAACCTGCCTGACGCTACCACCTGCCCTGCCACTGCAGACTTCTACTTGGACTCCGACGAGTGCACAGGCTGCCCAGACACCACGACGTCTGAGGCCGCCGGCAGCCTCTCCCTGTTTGACTGCTCCTGCCCCATCCAGGGCATGGTTTGCAACACAGAGGTGCCCTACACGTGCGAGTACCCGAAGGGTGCGTGGCACGCAGCGCCGGCGGGTGTGCATGGAGCATGTGTGCGACCCTTTGGTCGTTGTCTTTTCCCAATGCAGCGCTTTCACCCATGCCCCTGGGAGAGAGAGAGAGCCTGCCTGACGCTACCACCTGCCCTGCCACTGCAGACTTCTACTTGGACTCCGACGAGTGCACAGGCTGCCCAGACACCACGACGTCTGAGGCCGCCGGCAGCCTCTCCCTGTTTGACTGCTCCTGCCCCATCGAGGGCAGGGTTCGCAACACAGAGGTGCCCTACATGTGCGAGTGCCCGAAGGGTGCGTGGCACGCAGCGCCGGCGGGTGTGCATGGAGCATGTGTGCGACCCTTTGGTCTTTGTCTTTTCCCAATGCAGCGCTTTCACCCATGCCCCTGGGAGAGAGAGAGAGCCTGCATGACGCTACCACCTGCCCTGCCACTGCAGACTTCTACTTGGACTCCGACGAGTGCACAGGCTGCCCAGACACCACGACGTCTGAGGCCGCCGGCAGCCTCTCCCTGTTTGACTGCTCCTGCCCCATCGAGGGCAGGGTTCGCAACACAGAGGTGCCCTACATGTGCGAGTGCCCGAAGGGTGCGTGGCACGCAGCGCCGGCGGGTGTGCATGGAGCATGTGTGCGCCCCTTTGGTCTTTGTCTTTTCCCAATGCAGCACTTTCACCCATGCCCCTGGGAGAGAGAGAGAGCCTGCCTGACGCTACCACCTGCCCTGCCACTGCAGACTTCTACTTGGACTCCGACGAGTGCACAGGCTGCCCAGACACCACTACGACTGAGGCCACCGGCAGCCTCTCCCTGTTTGACTGCTCCTGCCCCATCCAGGGCATGGTTCGCAACACAGAGGTGCCCTACACGTGCGAGTGCCCGAAGGGTGCGTGGCACGCAGCACCGGCGGGTGTGCATGGAGTCCGAACACAAACCACAAACAACAACATTCATGAGGTAGTTTTCGACGGCTTTCACGTCGGCGCATGTGTGCGCCCCTTAAGTCTTTGTCTTTTCCCAATGCAGCACTTTCACCCATGCCCCTGGGAGAGAGAGAGAGCCTGCCTGACGCTACCACCTGCCCTGCCACTGCAGACTTCTACTTGGACTCCGACGAGTGCACAGGCTGCCCAGACACCACAATGACTGAGGCCACCGGCAGCGTCTCCCTTTTTGACTGCTCCTGCCCCATCCAGGGCATGGTTCGCAACACAGAGGTGCCCTACACGTGCGAGTGCCCGAAGGGTGCGTGGCACGCAGCGCCGGCGGGTGTGTATGGAGCATGTGTGCGACCCTTTGGTCGTTGTCTTTTCCCAATGCAGCACTTTCACCCATGCCCCTGGGAGAGAGAGAGCCTGCCTGACGCTACCACCTGCCCTGCCACTGCAGACTTCTACTTGGACTCCGACGAGTGCACAGGCTGCCCAGACACCACGACGTCTGAGGCCGCCGGCAGCCTCTCCCTGTTTGACTGCTCCTGCCCCATCCAGGGCATGGTTCGCAACACAGAGGTGCCCTACACGTGCGAGTGCCCGAAGGGTGCGTGGCACGCAGCGCCGGTGGGTGTGCATGGAGCATGTGTGCGCCCCTTTGGTCTTTGTCTTTTCCCAATGCAGCACTTTCACCCATGCCCCTGGGAGAGAGAGAGAGCCTGCCTGACGCTACCACCTGCCCTGCCACTGCAGACTTTTACTTGGACTCCGACGATTGCACAGGCTGCCCAGACACCACGACGTCTGAGGCCGCCGGCAGCCTCTCCTTGTTTGACTGCTCCTGCCCCATCCAGGGCATGGTTCGCAACACAGAGGTGCCCTACACGTGCGAGTGCCCGAAGGGTGCGTGGCACGCAGCACCGGCGGGTGTGCATGGAGTCCGAACACAAACCACAAACAACAACATTCATGAGGTAGTTTTCGACGGCTTTCACGTCGGCGCATGTGTGCGCCCCTTTAGTCTTTGTCTTTTCCCAATGCAGCACTTTCACCCATGCCCCTGGGAGAGAGAGAGCCTGCCTGACGCTACCACCTGCCCTGCCACTGCAGACTTCTACTTGGACTCCGACGAGTGCACAGGCTGCCCAGACACCACGACGTCTGAGGCCGCCGGCAGCCTCTCCCTGTTTGACTGCCCCTGCCCCATCGAGGGCAGGGTTCGCAACACAGAGGTGCCCTACACGTGCGAGTGCCCGAAGGGTGCGTGGCACGCAGCGCCGGCGGGTGTGCATGGAGTCCGAACACAAACCACAAACAACAACATTCATGAGGTAGTTTTCGACGGCTTTCACGTCGGCGCATGTGTGTTCCCCTTGGGTCCATGTCTTTTTCCAACGCCGCGCTTTCACCCATGCCCCTGGGAGAGGGAGAGAGCCTGCCTGACGCCACCGCCTGCCTTGCCACCGCAGACTTCTACTTGGACTCCGACGAGTGCACAGGCTGCCCAGATACCACGACGTCTGAGCAGAGATACCGCTCATCATGCCCAGCGTTGCGATCAATCTCCACATCCCACACTTTTCACAGTATCCACACCCATTTTTCACAGCATCCACACCCTCCACACCACAGTGCCCCCATGCAGCCCCATCGGCCCACCATCAACATGGCAGCAGAGTTGCCGCTCATTGCGCCCTCAAACTCAGCCTTGAACCCACCTTTCATGCCCCACACCCTCCACACCACAGGGCCTTCAGCAGCAAAGTGCCCCTACCAACTCAAGCATGTAAACATGGCAGCAGAGACGCAGCTCATCATGCATGCATATGCAGAAACGCATTCACCCCTCCATCCCCCACACCCTCGACACCCCCCACACAGCCAAAATTCACAGCCCATGTACACAGCCAAAACACACCTGACACAATCTTCACTGTAAAACCTGCCCTCAACGCCACAGCCCGCCGGTGCTGCCTGCCACTTCCGCACCCCAGCACTTGCAGCAGTATGAGCTCCCGTCCCGCACCAACCCTCGCGACATGGCAGCTGAAGTTTCGCTCACCTGCTCAAAAAACGATGTTCGATGACCTCTCCCTCCAAGACCCTCCCTCCCTCCACACCCTCCAAGCTACTCCACATGCCCGGATTGCAGCAGCATGCCCGCCCCCACCCCCCTCCCCCACCCCTCGCTGACCCTCACGACTTTGCAGCAGTGATGCACACCTGTGTCTTGTGATGCGTACCCATGTCTTGCTAGTGCGCGTGCCATCATTGCCTGATCAACTGCACCTGCTGAGACGCAGGGATTCAGGTGTGCGTGCAAGGTTGGCTTTGCAGCCCACACTCGGAACCCCGGCACCCGCTGCAAATGTGTACTGGGTGCCTGCAACGTATGCACACCTGGAACTGGCGACTGCCCCTGCGCCATGGGTGAATCAAACCTCTAGCACACACTCGCCCGCTGGCCAGCGCAAACCTCCCCCTTCCTCCACCCTCCTCTGGTGCGCTGACTGATAGCTGGGAGAGCTACAGATGCTTGTCATGAGCACCATGACATTTTATACGCGTGCAGGCTTGCTACCTTTGTGAGCCATGTTTCCACTCGAGGGCGGATTCTTGCACACCCTTTCACCCCCCAAATCCTCCACACACCCCACACCCCACACCCTCGGCACTATTTTTGGACGTCACACGGCCTTAATCAGTGCAACCTCACCGGCCCTTGCAAACATGGCAGCAGAGAGCTTGTCACGCATACCCGGTGATGCACTCACCCTCCACACCCTCCATGCAGGCCTTGATCAGTGGAAACCTCGCAAACATGGCAGCAGAGAGGGGAGATGTCGCTCAGCATAACCAGCGATGCGCTCAACCTCCACACTCCATCTCTACACTTTCCACACCATACACACCGTACACACCCTCCCACCAAAGAGCCTGCGACACGCTGGCCCACACACCCGACACAACCCACTCCCTCCACTTCCTCCACACCCCACTCCCTTCACACCCGACTCCTCCCACACCCTCCACTCTCTCCACACCCTTTATTCCACACCTATTACGCCTGACACCCAGCACAGTCCACAACACAACACAGCCTGCAGCAGTGCGACGACCCCTGCAACAAGGCAACAGAGCTTCTGCTCATCATGCCCATAACCCAGCGCACCCTCCACACACCCCACACCACAGAGCCCTCGGCAGCAGTAGGGATCAGGGTTCCGCCCTCCTGAGCCACAAATAGACAGGTGGCTCCTTAAAACGGTCGGCAGAAAGCATGCTGGGTGGGGTTAGTGAGTGCGTCCGGCATGATCTAAGGATCTTGGGAACATGATGGCTCAATATGGACCTCATGGCCAACTGCCTCAATCTGCGACCCGCTGGAATCATTCTTTAAAAAATGGAAATTCCAGGGGGGGGGGGGGAGGGGGGGCAGGACCGCTTTGAAAATAAGTCAACATGCGGGACCTCTCAAACTTTTTAATTGGCCCCCCATCCTGGACGATGTTAATGCCATCCCCAACCGGGCGAGCACCACATAGACATGCTCTCTTGCGGGCCTGGCAAATGGAAGGACTGGTGCCCAACGCAGGCTCGGTCTACTGCACGTCGCTGAACGCGTGCGGCTTCCCGCTCAAGCTGCACGCGGTCAACGACAACTGCGTCGGCGACGACGTCATCGTGCTGGGCGACGTCAGTACCTGCTTTCAGACGCGCGCAAACGTCACAAGCAGCAACCTGCTGGGGCTGTGCACGAACACTGAGCACACGTTCACCACCGGCACTTGCGACGTGACTGCGACGCTCTTCTACGCGACCCAGCTTGCAGTGAGTGTGGGGCAGTGCTTCTTCAGTTGATTCTGGACCGATTGTTTCTACCGACTAGAACAGAGGCTGGGGGGCAACCTAGCACCCCACGGAATGTGATGACAAATGCTATCTGGAAAGAAGTTTAGAAGCAAGGAACTTTGGACAAGGGGGGTAGGGACGGGGGGCCTAGGCAAACCATACAGTTACACATGCCGCGATGCCACCACGGGACGCTACCTATGCCTTGATGCCACCACGGGTTGTGTGTCTGCCCTGCCCCACAGCGCCCCCCATACCCCCCTCCCACACACACACACACACACGCACACGCCCTCACCCAGGTCAACACTGCCGCGACAAACGTGTTCAACAAGGCAAGCACGGGCTTCCCCGACGTGTGCTTTGTCAATGGTACAAGCTGCGCTACTCTCTGCTCCGCCAACCTTCCGTGCCTCACCGACCTGCTGCTGTCCGGCATGGAGTCTTCGCCCGACAAGAACGGCGCCACTATCCCTATGGATGGAGGCATCGCGTACTCGTGCAACCCCATCATGCAAACGGAGCTGCCGTATGTGAGTATACGCAAGCGCGCACAAGCGAGCGAACGCACGTAAGCGCTCACATGCACCGATGCAAGCAAGCAAACATGCGCGCGCACGCGCATACATGCAATGGCTGACAAACACGTATGCATGCTAATATGTACACACACTGACAAACGCACGCACACACACACACACACACACACACTCAGCCAGCCACACCCACGCACGATTTTGCGTGCACATGCACATACACACGCTCTGACTCCGCACTCTTATGTCTCAGCCACAGCCACACGCTCTTACACACATTCTCTTACGCACATTCTCTTACGCACATTCTCTCTCTTTATCTTTGTCTCACTCTCTCTCTGTCTCACTCTCTCTCTTTCTTTCCCTCTCTGTCTCTCTCTCCCCCCCCCCCCCCCCCCTCTCTCTCTCTCTCTCTCACTCTCTCTCTTCCTCCCAACCCCAGCCACACACTCACACACGCTGTCATGCACACACTGTCCAGGGCTTTGCCAACGTTGACGAAATCGCTCCTTTGTGCTGCGGGACTGACGACTGCTCATTCTGCCCGTTGTTTGCCTGGAAGTGGAATTACACCGACAGCTCGTACACCACTGGCAATTACCTGCGCATGGGAAATGTCGGCAAGTGCACAAGCAACTGGGCTTCATGCAAAGACGTGAGTCACCCACTGGGCCAGTGATTTCCTTTTCAGCTCTACACAGCCATTTGGCTGTATGCCAGCTGTACTTTGACCTTGATCACAGCTCATTACATTCAGTGGATTGGAAGTCTGTCAAGCCTGCCAGACAGAGCACGTCAACAGCTTTTAAATGACCTATGTATGAGGACAAACGGTCGACGGGAGGTCAACGTTCAACGCGGTCAAAGCAAAATCCGGCTGTGGAATAAAAAAAAACCTGAGAAGGAAATCACTGCACTGGGTGTGCACACGCGCGCATGCGGTGGTGGGCAGGGGAAGGGCTCGGTCGGTGCGCATGGTCTGTGTTTGCGTCGTATAAAGCTTCCCGGGTCAGCGGCAGTAGCAGGATGGCAGTGGGGGGAAGCATTACGAGTAGGCAGCGAGGCATTAGCAATAGCAACAGGCAGCAATAGCAGTACCACGATGGTGCGTTCCCGCCTGGTGTCTGTACACATGCGAGGAATGCAGGCAGTGGCGACAGGGCCCTCGCCGCATCGGGCGACGAGGTGGGCGCGCTGTATCGGCATTGCACCTCTCCAGCGCCCATTAAATGAGATGTTGGTATGCTCACATCTCTGTTTGCATCATCCTAGCGCAGGGACAGTCCACCTGCCCGTGCGCACACATGCACGCACACACGCACACGTGCACCTCCATCTCTCTCTCTCTTTTCTCTTATCTCTTATATATATTATCTCTTCCCACGCATCCAGTAACAGAAACAGTAACATCGGCTTTCCAGCAAAGACTACGTTCTAGTCTTAGTACCTCCGCCGAGACCCAAGTCCAGTTCTGGCCCTAACAATTACTTGTGAGGGGCGGTAGCCACCAGCCGGCTGCCTGCCAACGTGTAGTCCCAGAGCAAACGGGAGAGCTATTCCCACACGTCCACTCTGCACCAGTCTTGTTGTGTGCAGGCGGCTGAGCGCCGGTGGTTTGAACCGGTGGTTTCAATCGGTGGTTTGACCCGGTGGTTTGAACCGGTGGTTTGAACCTGTGGTTTGAACCGGTTGTTTGAACCGGTTGTTTGAACTGGTGGTTTGAACCGGTGGTTTGAACCGGTGGTTTGAACCGCAGCGGCAAGTCGCACTCACATCCTGCCAACACACACACACACATTCCATTCCATTCCAGATCGTTACAAAGATAACGGCGATATCGTTCCAGAGGTCTGCATAAGGGCGTCTGTCAATAGCGGGTGACCACTCGTCGCTATGAGGGAATATAATGCCACTCTGCTGGGGGGGCTGCCTCTGAGGCACTGCATCTAAGTACGCTGTGTTGTACGCTGACTAAGCTGACTGTGATCATTCTCTCTCTCTCTCTCCCTTCCTCTCAGGCTGTGTGGTGGTCAACACCTCTCTCCTGCCTTAACCAGATTGCGGCATATGAACTCCCACAGCTGTGGAAATCTCGCTAGGGCGAGCCATCCGGGTGGGACTCGGTTGTTGAGGATACGCACACACACAGGTTTTGAAGGTTTTACACGTACGCGCGGGGGACCCCGGGGCGAAAAGGGCACACACACACACACACACATGCAGGCGACTTGCGCACGGACATCCAGCGCAACGGCAACGCCAGCGCCGCAATCACGTCTGGAACCACACACAGACGCACACACATGCTGCCCCTTGTCCGACCCCACGCCAGTGCAACGGCAGCAACAGTGACGCGCTCATGTGCGACCCCACCACACAGATAGAGAGATATGGAGATATACCCCGCAACACACACACACACACATGCATGCACAAACACACATGCATGCACGCACACTCACACCCACAGACACAAGCACACACACACACACACACACACACACGCGACCCCTCGGTTGCCCCCACGCCAGTGCCACGGCAACCTCTGCGCCAAGAAGGGCATGTGTCCGATCACAGCACACACACTCACACGGGCACACACACGTGCACACGCATACGCCCACGCGCACATGCACACCCACACACGCCCACAGATGCGCACACACACACAAAAACGCTCTGCTGCCCCCCTTCAGTGCCACGGCAACTGCTGTGCCGACGTGGGTCTGTGCCCGACGTCCTCGTGCCCCGGCAACTACCTCGCCAAGAACTCGGCGAAGGCCAACCACGTTGGCAGCTGCGGCAGCAACAACTACAACTTTGCCACTGGATTCTGCGTGAAGGGAGGCGAGAACGTCAGTGTCTACACGTCGACCCATGGCCCGTGAGTGTGGCGAAGCACCAGTGATTTTCTTTTCAGGAGTTTTAATTGATTCTCCCTCAGCCGGATTTTGCTTTGACCGCGTTGACCGTTGACCTCCCGTCGACCGTTGGTCCTCACATATAGGTCACTTGAAAGCTCTAGCCGAGCTCTGTCTGGCGGGCTTGGCAGACTTCCAGTCCACTGAACGTGTTAAGCTGTGTTCAAGGTCAAAGAACAGCCAAAATACAGCCAAATGGTTGTGGAGAGCCAAAAAGGAAATCACTGCGATGCACTCGCGCTACTCGTAACAGCGATGAGCCAACACCTTGCCGCCTCGCCTGTGTGGAGGTCAAGAGGATCTGCACGCGGACGTGGGGCTGGGACATGTTGCATGTTGAGCGCACTGCGTTGCCTGATCAGTAACGCGGCCATACCGTAAACTCCATTAGCCTTTAGGCACCGCCTCGAAAAATACAAATTAAGTGATTCCTGAGACACTTTAGCCAGCGCAGCGGAGCTTTTTCGAGTTTTTCGACTTAAGCGAGGGGCAATATACATTTCTTCTCACTTTAGCCAGCCTTGCGGAGCTGCCCATTCACAGCAAATCCCATCCGTCATCCATCCACATCCCATCCATCTTCCTTTCTGTCTCAGCCACGGTCTCAGCGCTGCAAACTGTTCTTACACTCACGCGTCCACACTTGTCTCATTGGTCGGCGTGTACATCTCCGTCGCGACTTTAGCGACCACGGATACTAATTAATTAAGCTCTAGCTGCTCATTTTAGCTAGGGGGTTGAGCAATTAATTACCGTACGTGCGGTTCGCCTTTTCGTTTAACTGTCGTTTTGACCCCCCCCGCAAAGATGTGCGCAATAGCCGAAAATAACTCTTCGGACCCCCCCGCATTGGGGGGTTCGATTATCCGGCAGTGGAGCCGATCGGTTCGGCTCGGATCCGGTCGGCTTCAACCTACGCAAAGCATCCATTCCAACAACACGTCGTCCTTGCCACGATAACGAGCCCTGCGACTAGTGCAGCCTGTGGCATACGCATGCCCTTGCTCCCCATGCAGAATGCTTCATGCAACATCTGCAACATACCCCCCCTACACACATATATGAGAGCCCAAACTCACAGAACACAGCTCTGCCTCTGACACTGAGTAGTGCTCTGGAGCACTGGCACTGCCACTGTGTAGTGGTGGTTTTCTATTGAACCCCTAGGTGGATAGAAAACTGGAGTTTCTGTCGAATGAGACTTTCCAAGTGTGAAGTGAGATTACAGAAGCCTCTTATGGTGCTAGCACCCCAAGATTCCTATCCGTCTTCTTGGGTCGCTAGCACCGCTCCTTTTCTCAGTCAGTTTGCGGCTTCACGTTCCGTTGGCAGCCTTTTGGATACCACCCACCCACCCTGCTGAAAGGTGGTCTACATTGAGCAATTTCAAGGAGTTGTGGACTTCTACGTTCTGTTTTTCAGAGTTGGAGAGTTGAGGAGAGTGGTGCTTAGCTGCGGAGTCCGGCCGCTCGACATTGGTCGTGGATGGTGCCATGCCTTGCGGCGGGTCACCATCTGCGGCCGGTGGAGGTCTGGCTCTGCCCGGAGCTGTGACCTCCGTGGTCACGCGTAACTGTAATCAATCGAACACTACTGAAAGTCTGAGACAGAAACTTGCTGACTGCCACTTGTCTCACAGCGCGCGCACGCCGCGTGTTTTGTACAGCCCTCCACCCCCACACACCTGTGCCTATTGGCAATGACCTAGAGAAGTGCCATTGGGGCTGCTAGAGCTGTTGTAACACGCTGGATTTTTTTCAGGAGCGTTCAAGCATCAGAAGGACCAGAACGGGTGATGTGACCATGCGCAGTCCAGCAAAATAAATGTTCAAAGGCCCCGCAGCTGAATAAACAATTCATTTAAGGCCCGCGATTGGATTAAACAATTATAATTTCGACCCCCCCCCCCCCGCGAAGGCAAGTGATGTGGACGGTATAGCTAAAGGCTAATGGAGTTAACGGTATATTAGACTTGGAGCATGCTCCCCCACCTCCTCTCACCACCTACCCCTACCTGCCCCGCACCGCCTGCAGAGGAGCCTGTGTCGACGGCAAGAACAACAGCCCGAAGTACCACGCCTTCTGCGACTATCGGGCGTATGGCGACGGCACCGGTGGCACCCGCAACCCGCTGGTATGGACCCCCCCCCCCCCGCCAAACACACACACACACACACACACACCTGCTCCACATGCATGCACACGCACACATCCTCCCAGTGTGAACATGCATGTATCATAGAGGTGCCTGCCCGGGCAGAGAGCCTGCCTCGCGGTGTGTGCATGCGGGCATGTGTGTGAGTGTGTGAGCGTGTGCAGCCAACATTTTGGTGTGGTGAGCCTGTGCTAACAGCGGCCACGCCCCCCCGCCCTGCCACACCCACAGGAGTGCTTCACCAGCGGCAACGCCCAGCACTGCCTCGGCCGCGTTGCGTGCCGCGATGGCAGCAGCGGGCTCAGGACCCCGTGTCACGATGACATCAAGAAGTACGAAGGCGTCGACTGCTTCGCGGTGCGTGCGTCTGGGTGGGAGGGACGCTCTGAACCCTTATGCTTGGACCCTGGGCCCTGATCCCTCATGAACGGAGCAGCCCTGGTGTGCGCAGCCTTGAAAAAACTCGAGCCCATATTGAATCCTCGCCTCTCGCCTCGGCCGCAGCATGGGAGAAGCAACCCACTACAAACAGACCAGCCCTGGCGTGCATGCTAACCCCTTCAACCCTGGACCCGTAACCTTGGCCGGAGCGTGGGGCAAGTGACACCCTACTTACTGAGCAGCCATGGCTTGCGCGACAACCCTGAACCTGTATATACTTATCACCCCTCACCTCGACCGGAGTTTGGGGACGCGACTTTCTGCTTTTTGAGCCTTGGCGTAGCAAAAACATAGCCAGACAGAAAAAAAAACATAGCCAGGCAGAAAAATCCATAGCTAAACCCTCGCCCCTCGCCTCGGCTGGAGAAGGGGGGGAAGCGGCCCCTTGCTATCTGCTATCAGCCATGGCGGGCACGACCAAAACACTCAACCGTACAGAACCCAAAACTTCTCTCCCTGCCCGGAGAATGGGGAAGTGACCCCCTACGAACTGAGCAGCCATAGTATGCGCGACCTAACCTTAAACCCTGAACCCTCGCTCCTAACTTTGGTCAGAGTGTGGGGGACGCAAGCCCTCCTACTAACTGAGCAGCCCTTGCGTACACGCGCAACCTAAAAATAAACCCTCGCCCCACATTTCGGCCGCATTGTGGGACAAGTGGTGCCGTACTCACTGAGCAGCCCTGGCATCAGTGGTCCCTGGGAAGGATTTAAGCAATTAGTTTTTTGCCGGCTCCATCAACTTTGAGCGCTCATACCAGGCACAATACACAGTGGGTATTCATGCAACCCATGCCGATGGGCTGCTCTCGGCAAGAGCTTTCCAACGCACCGCTCCACGCCCTCTCCCACCAAGTGTGAGGTGGTTTTCTTGGAATGGGAAATCCGGCTCGGAGCGGTATACGGCTCGCAGGGGAATCACTGCCTGGCATGCATGCAAAACGTTACAAACCTGAGCCCTCAACCCTCACCTTGATCGGAGCATGGGGGGAATCAATGCCCTACTCACTGAGCAGCCGTGGCATGCGCGACCTAAAAACTGAACCCTGGGCCCCCGCCCCTCCCCTTGGCCAGATGTGGGGGAAATGAACCCCTCATAAGTGATCAGCCGTGGCGTGTGCAACCGAAACAAAACCTTTACCATTACGCCGAGCCAGGTCGAATACGCTGCCTGTTAGGTGTGTCACACACGACTGGAAAATCCATCGTCGTCATCATCACCCTTGACCACTGCCCCTCGCCTTGACTGGGGCGCACAGCTCAGTGCCATGGCGCGGCTGCCATGTGCTGACACTTTGCCCCCTCTCATCCCCCTGCCCACGCCCACGCCCGACCCACAGGATGGCAACTCGGAGAACTGGAAGCTGTGCAGAGGTGGCGACGAAGAGTTCGACTGCGACACAGACAGCGGAAACTGGAACCGCCCTCCTTGCGACGCGACGATCAACCCCACGTGTCTTCTGCCGCCCGTCGTCTTTGACTTCGATCTTCTCATTGGTATCAATGGCAGCTACCTGACCTACCCGGAGCAGGCCCCGACAACAGCGCCCGACAACAGGCCCGCTGGCTGCCTCAAGGCCACCCCCAACTGCACCGAGTGCCACGGCAACTGCTGCGCTGACAAAGACACCGGCACGTGCCCCGACATTGCCGACACCGACAACTTGTGCCACAACCCTGACTTTGCACACGTCAACACCACAGACCTCGGCACGGCACTGATGGCATGCAAGTTCTTGACTTTGGTCTTGGACGGGGAATCCAGGGCCACAACCATCACTCTCACGACCGCTGTTGTAGCGACTGTTGCAGTGGGTGTGTCGAGGTCCTGCCCAGTCGCTGACCAGTCTTCGCCGCTGTTGCAGTTTTACGCGACGTGCTGGCCCTACAACGAAACATGCCTTCTCACCCAAGCCAACTGCCTGGGTCGCGTGCAGTGCATGACGAGTGGGCTGAACCCCGTTCGAGAGGGCTGTCACCCGCAGATTGCGGACTGGGAGGGCATCGACTGCTTCACGACCGAGTCCTCCCGAGCGGTCGAAGCAACGGCTACGTACTTCATCTGCGCGTGCGCCAACACCACGTTTGGGCCTGCCACAGGGCCTGAAAAAATCGCGTGCGGGAAGGGTGGCAACAATTACGCCCCCGTCAGCATCACGCCCATGGGAGTGACGATTACGGAGCCCGTGTGCTCGAACTGCGACCCGTTGCCCATCATCTACAGCAGTGACGAGTACGACTACATCACCGGCAAAGAGAGCGGCCGCATTGGTGGAGCCTCATGCCATGACCACACGGATGGCTGCGGCCTGTGCCTTGGCGCGTGCTGCGCCGATGCCAACGAGGGCACGTGCCCCACTAACCTTACGGGCGCCTTCCTGAGCGTCTGTGCGGCAAACGGCCTTGGTGCGGTTGATATTGCGTGCACCGGCAATTCCGCAGAGACGACCGGTGGCACCGACTGCCCGGTGGCGGAAGATGTCCCGCAAACCTACAAGGCCGTGTGCATGAAGTACAAAACCGACTGCGTCGTGGGCACTGATGACGTTGTGCCTTGCCTCGGCCGCGTCACGTGCTTGAGCTCGACGACGCCTGCGTACGAGGTCGATTGCAAGTCTGAGATCGCAGAGTGGCAGGGCGCCCCTGCTTCTGGACGTCAGACACGGCGTACACGATTTGTGCATGTGCGCAGGCCACTTTCTACGACAGCAACGCCAAGTGCACCACCACCACCATCAGTGGAAATGCAGCCGGCGCTGTCTGGAATGCGCCGAGCAACACGCCACTGGGCGTGGAACTGGCCGATTTCGATGCTGCTACTGTGTGCTCCGCCTTGTGATTCGACCGGTGGTGAAAAGGAGTTGCCAACTAAGCACCCCGAGCCGCACTCAGCTGCGGCGGCAAGCTCCCCCTCATACACACACACACTGTCTGTTAGCGTCAGCACACGTCATGGTGTGTGGGTGTGGGTGGTGGGGGGGGCGGGGGGGGCTTGTCGCTCACACTGCATGGGGGGGCTTGTCGCTCACACTGCATCGCGCGTTCTACGCGACGCTGTGTTCGCCTGCCTGCCGCCAATTGCGGTCGCGCCGAGTGCGGTGGCACCAAGCGTGGTGCGGTCCGCCTCGGATCACTCCACTGTTCCTAGGATGTCACCAGAGCCCTCATTATCATCATCAAAACTTTAGTGGACACACACAACCCGGCATGCAGCGTCTCCACTCGCTGCAACAAATTCCGCACACGCACCAGGGGGCACCGATCTTGATCTTGAGTTGATCGACGAGCGAAGGAGCTGGCGCCCGTCAATGCATGCTGGACATTGGTCAAGATGGCTGCCCGTGGAGGCGGGCTACCATCACGGCTTCAGCGGTGGCGACCGCCGAGGCAACACAGAGTAAATCCGCTTCACCAATCGCAGCGTTCGTCACCGCGCTCATCCTCGGGGGCGCTCGTCTGCCGGTGACTGGCGTTGGAAGGTCTTCAGGCAGCCTCCATGACAACTCTGTCGCCATGCACCCCTGGAGGGTGGGACCTGGCCATGCATGAGGCATGGGGCGCCGGCTGAGCCCCATGCAAACGAGAGCTGGACAGCCATGCACTGCCAGGCGGGGACCGTTCCAGTCAGCGCCAGTCGGCTCTGCCGGCTTGACTGGCCACAAGGCCACTACTGTGACCCTGAGGAAGGTCCTCTCCTATATGCTCCTTGCCAGACATGTCTCTCAGAGACCGCTGTTTGGGGTAGTCTAGCCGGCGGGAGCGGTAGTCTATCGGCCGGGAGCCGGCGGTACTCTAGTACTTAAGTGTGCCGGAGTATCGGCGGGTGTCTCTAGTAGAAGAGTAGCCTGCTTAGCTGGAAACCCCGTGTTACTGTTACTGTTACTGTTACTGCACCAGGGGGGGAGGGGGGAGGGGGGGGGCAACTCGCATTGCCCGCGTGATACACTTCTGTCTCAGACTTTCAGTAGTTCTCGTTTGATTACAGTCACGCATGACCACGGACCACCACTTTGATACAGTCGAGCCTGAGTTGAGCGTCAGTAGAGGGTCGCAGCCGCTTTTGGCGTGTGGCCTCTCCAAGGGTGCATCTTAGCTTTGCAGTGAACGACCAGCGGGGGACCGTTCCTTGCCCTTTTCGGCGGGACTGATGCAGGCTGTTGCGCACGGAGCCCAAGCGTGTCTTTTTGAAGGTTATCAAACTTGCGAGGCTTTTCTCTCACGGATAGTGGCCGCTGCCACGATTCCGAGCGCACATCGGCATAGGTTTCGCGCGTGCAGGGACTTGGGGGGACTGCTCGATCGGGCTTGTAGAACGCCACTTTGCGCAACGCCACTTGCCCCATGCTGGAGTGGTCCACAAGATTTATACATGACCCCCCCTCTGCGCGCACACACACACGCGCGCAAATGTGATTTGCAGTGCACGCACGCACGTCTGTTCTTCAAGTTACTCTAATTTCGGGAGTTTCAACGCCCCAAATAATCACGAGTAGCTTGGGTTTTCGGCTGGATGATTAGCGACGCACGCAATAATCACTTTTGAATATGTTTGGAGTAAGCCACCCTTGCTTGAAGCCTGCTTAAAAAAAATACGTGGGAGTCGGCGCGGGGGGATAATAACATAGATGTGAGTTGAAATCAGCATGGAGCTTGCCGCGGGACCTTTTTGGCAAGGTTGCTCAGTGAGGCGTCACATTTCACCAAAGGCGCAGAGATAAATTGGCGCTTCTGTGCCTCTACCCTTTTGAGGTGCAGGGATGGTGGGTGTTTCTGTACGCAGCTCCTCTAACGTGCAACAACTGAGGCGAGGTTGGTTTGGCAAGGACGGGTAGAACTTTCCTCACGCCCTGATTTCACCGGGGCAGGAGCGTTGGGTGTGGCTCGGTGTGGCTCTGCTCGTTTTCAGTCGCTAGGACGGAGTTTTCTCCATGCAGCTCCTCGAAGCATTATTTCACAGGGGGGCGGGCAAAGTTGTCTAGTCCGGGGTGGGGAATTGGGCATTATTCCTGCCATAATTTCATTGAGGCAGGAGCTTTCAGTTTTGCTCAATGTGGCTCTGCTCGGTTTGGGTGCAAGGATGGAGTTTTCTCCGAGGGATTATTTCACAGGGGGCGAAGTTGTTTAGTCCTGGATGGGTATTCCTCCTGCCATGATTTCACCGAGGCAGGAGATGAAAGGTTGGGTGTGGCTCTCGTTTCAGGCGCGAGGATGTTGCGCCTCGAACGAGCATGTGTAAGCTGACTTGCCTCTTGTCGCGCCTCTTGAATCTGCGCAGCAGCAGAAGTGCAGCTGATCCTTCAGAAACGACGTACACAAAGCCGCGGGGATGTGTGTCCGTCGCAGGATACCGAGGACAGCAACAGCTGCAGCCGCCCTCACCCGGGTGGGGTGGCTCGTAGTGGGCTCAGTGTGAATCATCTCTGCTTGTTGTGTCAGGAACACACTCATGTGCTGTGGGGAAGACACAGGGACAGCCATAGTACTGCTGAGTAGTGTGGACTGTGAGTAGGCTTCACACCTCTAAGACTGGTGTCCAACACGTGTAAAGGCAGTTTGTTGATTTTCTAGGAACAGCGGTGACCCTGTTCCTGACATGTTGTTCCCGGTCGAAAAACGGAAATCGATGAAGAGCTCTGACCCACCACCAGCCACGCTACGGTGCACACATGCGGGATAGTAGCAGCAGCTGCAGCCGTGCCCGCAACCCTGAGCCCCAAGCGCCAGCACGGCATGTGCAGGGAATGACCCCGCCACTGCACGGGCACACTCGCGAATAAAAACACCATTCTCCAGCTACATGGCCCCTGGCATCAGGCTGTGCATAGGCCGACTCATCGCGGCAGTCTTCAGGACAGCCGTGCTCGCCATGGCGAGCGAGCTATCGTGAAACTGTGGATCGAGTTCCCTTCCACAACGCCCGCCCCTCCCGCCCTCCACCTGCCGCTCCCCATTGCGGAGCGCCGAGCGTCCGGCAGACCTCAGGACATCCGTGCTCGCCGCGGCAATCGAGGCGCTGTGCCAGACGTGCGGCGCACACACCCAGCTGACACGGGGCAGGGTCACGCACCCTTGAGCCTTTCTTGCATGCTTATTGGTATGTGCATGCAAGGGGCCCCAGGGCTCAGGGGCAGTGACACGGGCACCCGTGTGCTCCCGTAACACAAACACACACACTAGCCGAGGCGCTCGCAACGCTGTGCCAAGTGGGGCAAGCGCACACGCCGCTGCACACATTTACATTGGCTTCCTGCCGTCCTAACCATTGCGAGCGAGCCATGCTGCGTGACCAGCGAAAACAGGGTGGGAGCATTCTCTGCTATGGCTACTGCTGTGCCTGCTGCTGCCACGTCCGCGGCTGCTGCGCCTGCTACCGAGTGCTGCCGCAGCCGTGACCATTGCGACTGCTACTGAAAGCGGCACGGCGTGCTGCTGCCCCAGCCGCGGCTGCTGCGCCGCCTACTGCTGCCGCAGCCGTGACCGCTGCGCCTGCTGCTGCCGCAGCCACTGCGCCTGCTACTGCCAGCGGTGCGTGCAGCTGCCACAGCCGCGGACGCTGCTTCGACTACTGCTGCGCCTGCTGCTGCGCGCGCGGCGTGAACGGCAGCCGCCACGACGACAGCGACGACAGCCGACGCGGCGTCGGCGCCGCACCGCCCGCAACGCTCGCACCCCCGCCTGACACGTCGACACCCCCGGACACCGGCGCTGTCGGCGGCAGCCCCGCGCCGATTCGTGCCTGATTGCTGCTGACGGCGCGCAGCAGCCGCCCTGATGCCTGCGTGCGTGCGCGTGTGTGGCCATGTGTGTGTATTCATACACGCACTCATGAGAGTGTGGTCGATGTAACAGTCCGTCGGATGCCTTTGATGGCGCATGAGACCCATGTGTGTGTGTGGTCAATCGTACAGTCCGTCGGACGCCTCTGATGGCATATTCGGCTGTCAGTGACTGTCCGTGGCAGCGTGTGTGCGCGCGTGTGCGTGTCCACGTGGGTGTGCACAACGCGCGTCCCCCACCTGGCGCGGCGTCGCGAGCGCCTTTGCAAGCGCGCCCGACACGGCTGCCCCGAGCCCGCCGGACGCGCGCCGCTCTGCGGGGCCACCGCTGGGTGCCGCGCCTGCTCCCCCAACACCGCTGCTGCCACCGCCGCTGGCGACGATACCACCGCCGCCTTGCACGGGCGGCCCGCCAAACACCTGTGTGTGTGTGTGTGTGTGAGTGTGAGAGCAGGAACGTGTGTGAGAGAGTGAGAGTGTGTGAGAGAGACAGAGGGAGAAGGGGGGAGAGAGGGAGAGACAGTGATTGAGGGAGGGAGAGAGGGAGAGAGAGAGGGAGAGTGCATATCCGCCGCTGCCCTGCACGGGCGGCCCGCCAAACACCTGTGTGCGTGTGCGTGTGTGCGCGTGTGTGCGCGTTTGTGTGAGTGAGGGAGAGGGAAAGAGTGCGCACATCTGCCACCGCAATCTTGCACGGGCGGGCCGCAAAACACATGTGTGCACGTGTGTGTGTGAGAAAGAGAGTGTGTGCTGTGGTTGGTTCGATGTTTGTTGTGCGCGTGTGCGGCGCTTGTGTGTGCTCGTGTGCGTTGCTTGTGTGTGTGCGCAGTGTTTGATGCGACATTTGATGTGCTCGTGGTGTAAAAGCGCATTGAGTGCGTGCATGTGTGCGCGCACGCGTGTGTGCGTGTGTGCATGTGAGTGCACGCACCTCGCGCATGAAGAGCGCGTCGGAGGCGCCCCCTGCCGTCGAGGCGTTGTCACCGAGGCCCGCGAGCCGCGCGACCATGGCCGCGCTGCGTGGCGCGCCGCTCGCCTGCCGCAGTGTCTTTTCATCCCACAGCATACGCACGAGCTGTGTGGGGGAGGGAGGAGGGGCGGGGGCAGGGGGGAGGGCGGGGACATGGGGGCAGAAGTGTGGGTAGCAAGTGAGGGAGGGTGCGTGTGTGTGGGGGGGTGGGGTGGGGGGAGAGGGGCGCAAGGGGAGGAAGGAAGCGAGGAAAAGAGAGCCTCAAAAGGCGAGCAGCCGCGACCATCGCCGTTCGCCTGCCGCAGGGTCGTTCCGTCCCACAGCATGCGCACGAGCTGAGGAGGGGGAGAAGGAGTGAGGCTGAAGTGAGGAGCGGCAGTAGGTGCACGAGGGGTGGGGTGGGGTGCAGGCAGGAAGTGTGTAAGTGAGGGGATGGGAGAGAAGGAGGGCAGGTACTGGGGATGGGTGAGCGTGCAGGCAAGGCAGGTTGGGCGCATTGCCCTGAGGGGCATGCACCTGCGTCTTTCGGCCCTTGGTGTGCACCCCACCCCCTCTCTCTCCCACGCCTCCCACACTCTCATAAAACACACATTCACACACCTGCATCTTTCGGCCCTTGGTGTGCAGGCTCACCCCCCACTCGCGCAACAGCTGCTCGTGCTCCCCTCCACCCTCTCTCTCAAACACACACCTCTCTTTCAAACACCCTTCCTCCCTCACAACCACACACATTCTCTCAAACACACTATCACCCCCCTCTCAATCACGCACCTGCATCTTGCGGCCCTTGGTGTGCAGGCTCACCCCCCACTCACGCAGCAGCTGCTCGCGCTCTGTGTGGGGCAGCAGCCTCTTGAGTGCGGCCGCGAGGGATCGCCCCTCCACCTCAAGTGCGGCCTTGGCTCTCTCCAGCTCCTGACGTGCGGTGAGGTTGGGTTCATTTGGGTGGGGTGTGTTGGGTGGATCAGAGCAGCAGCATCAACAATCAGCATCATCAACAATCAATCCTTTCGTGCGGCTTTGGCTCTTTCAAGCTCCTGGGATGGTGGGGTACGTTTCGGTGCGTGCGTCGGGTGGGTGTGTTGGGTGCATCAGAGCAGCAGCAGCAGCAGTTCAAGGGGGTCGCAGCAGTCCTGGGTGGTGATGGTGGTGGTTGGGAGAGTGGGGCAGCAGCCTCTTGAGTGCGGTCGCGAGGGACTGCCCCTCCACCTCTCGTGCGGCCTTAGGGCTTTCCAGCTTCTGGGATGGGTTGGGTTGGGTGTGATGGATGCACCCCCCAGAATGCGGTTGCAGCAGCAGCAGCAGCAGCAGCAGCAGCAACAACAGCAGCAGGCACACACATGCACCGCCGCATGGCCCGACGCAGGTCCCACCTCAACACATACCCCCCCCCCCCGACACACAAACGAGAACCCCCCACCCGCCCCCCACCTCCCCCCGAAAGATACACAATCACACACCTTGACGTGGCCGGACGCAAACAGGCTCCGCCGCAGGTCCAGCTTCCGGAGCTCCATCTCCAAAAAGAACGCGTCGCACCGCAGTCGGTCGCTGCGGTAGAAACGCGTGCGGTAGAGCAGCGGCACCGCTAGCTCCGCCCAGAGCGAGCAGATCCTGGGCAGCAGCACCTGCGTGTGTGTGTGTGTGGGGGGGGGGGGGGAGCGGTCCATACCAGACGTGCATACACAGATGTGCAAATACATACAAGATAGACAAAGGAAGAGAGAGATACAGAGAGACACAGAGAGAGAGTGCGAGGAAGCAAGAGACAGGGAGAGAGAGAGACAGCAGAGACAGCCCTCTTCATGCTGTTGTCGGATGTCACAGTTTAGTTATCCTACCTTCTTCCCCCCACCTCTGGGCTCTCCTGGTTGCCCCACTCTCCATTCATGTCGATACACGGTCAAGCGTGAAGCGCTCGCATGCCCCCCCCCCTGCCCCGACCCCCCAAAGCACACACGTGAACATAAAACATAAACAGAAGAGAAAGAGGGAGAGGGCCAAAATGAGAGAAATATTCAGAGAGATGCAGATGGAGAGACAGCAAGAGAGAGAGAGAGAGACAGAGAGAGAGAGAGAGAGAGAGAAAGGAATCATGCAGAGACATCCGTCTTCCGGAAAGGAGAGCCCTCCTCATCATGGCCATTCTCCGTTCTTCCTCACCTCTGGGCTCTCCTGGTCGCCCCACTCTCCATTCATGTCGATGAAGTCAAGCGCAACGCGCTCGCGCGGCTCCCCGGCGTCCGAGGCAGCCGCGGCCTGTATGTGTGTGTGTGTGTTTAGGTAAGCGGTTAGCGTGCGTGCCACGGCTCAGCCCTTTTCACCCTCGACTCCTACTAGCCGGACCTCTTCCCCTCTGCCCACCCTCGCCTCTGCAGCAGCCACAAAAGGCCCATGCAGCTCGCTTTTTGAGGTCTCATGCTTTTCGAGGTGTGCAGTTGGGTCGCCAAATCACTTTATGGGGGATGGCACCAGCCCCCATGAGTGGATCGCCAAAGCACGCGTTTCAAGGCCCCTTCCAACCCCCCTTTCCCCTGTGCTCACGCGTGCCCCTGCAGCAGACACAAAAGGTCTCGTGCCATCTGCTTGGTTTTTAAAGGTACCCACAAATGGGCTACCAGAGCCCCTGGTGCCGAGGGGCCACATGACCGGATCCCCAAAACACGCGTTTCAAGGCCCCTTCCCAGCCCCTTCCAGTACCCCTCTTTCTGCGCACCCGCGCCTCTGCAGCAGCCACGAGGTCTCATGCTGCCAGATTTTGGTGTACAATTGGGTCACCGAATCACTTTGTTGGGGAGGGCACCAGTACCCATGACCGGATCTGCAAAACGCGTGGTTCAGTGGTCCCTGGGAAGGATTTTAGTAATTAGTTTTTTGCCGGCTCCAGCAACTTTGACCGCTTATACCAGGCACAATACACAGCGGGTATACATGCAATGCATGCCGTTGTGCTGCTCTCGGCACGAGCTTTCCAACGCATCGCTCCACGCCCTCACCCACTAAGTGTGGGGTGGTTTTCTGTAACAGTAACAGTAACACGGGGTTTCCAGCTAAGCAGGCTACTCTTCTAGACACTCGCCGATACTCCAGCACACTTAAGTACCAGAGTACCGCCGGCTCCCGGCCGATAGACTACCGCTCCCGCCGGCTAGACTACCCCAAACAGCGGTCTCTGAGAGACATGTCTGGCAAGGAGCATATAGGAGAGGACCTTCCTGAAGGTCACAGTAGTGGCCTTGTGGCCAGTCAAGCCGGCAGAGCCGACTGGCGCTGAATGGAACGGTCCCCGCCTGGCATTGCATGGCTGTCCAGCTCTCGTTTGCATGGGGCTCAGCCGGCGCCCCATGCGTCATGCATGGCCAGGTCCACCCTCCAGGGGGGCATGGACGACAGAGTTGTCATGGAGGCTGCCTGAAGACCTTCTAACGCCAGTCACCGGCAGACGAGCGACCCCGAGGATGAGCGCGGTGACGAACGCTGCGATTGGTGAAGCGGATTTACTCTGTGTTGCCTCGGCGGTTGCCACCGCTGAAGCCGTGATGGTAGCTCGCCTCCACGGGCAGCCATCTTGACCAATGTCCAGCATGCATTGACGGGCGCCAGCTCCTCCGCTCGTCGATCAACTCGTCGAGATCGGTGCCGCATGGCGTCCTGCATGGGGGGAAGGATAAGGGCCGTCTCCCAGCACGGGCCGCGGCAGCGCCGCGGCTACTCGCCAAGCCATGGCAGCGCCGGGCAAGCCGCTCCTGAAGTGTTCCACTGAGGGGCAGTCTAGCAGGAGCCGGGCCAGTCGTATTTTACCCCGCTCGTCAGCAGCACGGAGATCCTCGTCACCAGCACGGAGATCCTCGTCACCAGCAGCGCCGCATTGCTGGGTCCAGGGCTCGGCGACGAGAACGCGCCTCCGTTAATCGAGTCTGGGAAATGGGAAATCCGGCTCGGAGCGGTATACGGCTCGCAGGGGAATCACTGGCGTGGTTCAAGGCCCCTTCCCAGCCCCTTCCCAGCCCCCTTTCCCCTCAGCTCACCCGCGCCTCTGCAGCAGCCACGAGGTCGCGTGCCATCTGCTTGGTGCACACCACCTGTGGAGCAAAGGCGCGGGGAGGGGGGAGGGGGGAGTTATGATCAACTGCGAGCAACACCAGGCTGTGTAGGGTTCAGACTGCTCTGCACCATGGAGACAGGTCAAGATAGGCTACGATAGGCTGGAGTGGGTGGGAGGGGGCTGGAGAGGAGTAGCCTGCTTAGCTGGAAACCCCGTGTTACTTGTCACGGTAGGCTGGTGTGGTGTGGGTGCGTGGGGTGTGGGTGCGGCACCTCAAAGCGCGCCCTGCCCTGCCAACGCGCAAAGAAGGAGTCTCAAGCCTTGATTCAAAGTGTGATGTGCACCCTAGTGCAAGGACAAGAATGCCGTAGGTAGGTCGCGGGGGGGGGGGGGCACCTCGAATCGCGGCCCATCCAGGGACTGCGCAAGCTCAGCCGCTACAGAACATTTTGTTGAAATGATTTCTGGGGGGCGGGAGGGGTCTAGCAGGCTAGAGTCTGTAGCGCACCTCGAATCGCGCCCTGTCCAGAGACTGCGCCAGCTGCGCCGCCTGCCTCTCCGCCGCGTCGGCACGTGCGCCCGCCTGTGATGCCTCTCCTTCAAGCTCCACCACCTGCGTGTGTGTGTGGTGGTGGTTGTGGTGGGATGTGTATGTGTGGGGTCCTCTGCTGCCTGCTGCCACGCACTTGTGCACGCACGCAAACACACACACACACACGCACACACACACACCTGTCCCAGCAGCCTGCTGCCACGCACCCGTGCACACACGCAAACACACACGCACACACACCTGTCCCAGCAGCAGGCGCTTGTGCAACTCAAGGCGCTCGTTGTGCTCGCGCAGCTCGTCCATCGCTTCGACCAGCTCGGCCACCTGTGCATTTGGTCCGCAACAGCAATGAGGTGGGGTGGTTATGGATTCAGGGCTGGAGGAGTGCGTTGCAGCTCCTCCATCACTTCGACCATCAGCCTCGGCCACCTGTGCGGTCGGTCGGTCGGTCACAGCCAGTGGTTTACTTAAGGTATCGGACGACGCCGTGCTTGCCCCCGCAACAGTGGAGGGACTATGCCGAATTGACCCCGCAAGTAGACAATTTCAACGGTCGGTCAATGGTTGGTCAACGGTCAACGCTTGGTCGACGGTCGGTTTACCCACCTCGCAGCCGACAGACGCCCGGAACGAGGCCGCCGCGCGACGCAGCTCGCCCCGGTAGCACTCCTTGAGCGCCGCGCGCTGGGCGTCGTTCAGTCCCCCCCCCCCCCCCCCCCCCCCCCCCCCCCACCCTCCACACCAGCCTATTACCCCATACAATGGTCAACGCCTGGTCAACGGTCGGTCAACCAACCTCGCGGCCGACAGACGCGCGGAACGCGGCCGCCGCGCGGCGCAGCTCGCCCCGGTAGCACTCCTTGAGCGCCGCGCGCTGGGCGTCGTTCAGGCTGCCGCGGCCTCCGCCACCGCCACCGGCACCGCCCACTACCGAGCTTGTGCTCACGCCGCCGTCGCCGCCCCTGCGCTGCACGTCGCTGGAGCAGCGCGGCAGCAGCGCCGACACGCGGGCCGCGTCGGCGTCGGCGCCGTCCGAGGCGCTCGGCTGGCGGCGGCGCGCGACCCCGCGCGGGCTGCAGCTGCTGCGGGGCACCGCGCCCGCGCGCGCGCCCGCCGACCGTGCGCCCCACCCGGCCCCCCCTGGCGACCCGCCGGCGGCCTCCTCGCCCTCTGCCGCGGCCGCTGCTGCGACGGCTGGCGCGAGCTGGTCGGACGCGCGAGTGTCGGGGTGCCCGTGCCGCTGCCGCGCGCTGCCGCCCGCCCCGGCCTTGCCAGCCCCCCCTGCCTCGTCCGACTTCTCCCCGCCGCCCCCCGACTCATCGGTCCTTTCCCCGTCGTCGGCCGCGCGCCATGCCGCGCCGTCGCTGCTCTGCGCAGCATCTGCCGCGCTGCCACGCTGCTGCTGTGATGCAGATGTGCTGCCGTGCTGCTCTTGCGCCGCATCTGTCGTGCTGCTGTGCTGCTGCTGCGATGCAGATGTGCTGCCGTGCTGCTGCAGAGCCAACTCCCATGTGCTGCCGGGCTGCTCCTGCGGCTGCTGCGGCACTGCTGTGCTCCCGCTGCGCCGCCGCCGGCTGCTCACCGCACTGCTGCTGCGCGGCGTGCCTCCGCCCCCCCCCTCATCACCACCAGCGACCCCTTCCAGCACCGCTGCCGCCGCACCCCCGCTGCCGTCCTCCACTACGTCGCCGCCGCCGCCGATGCCATCCTCTGCCGCGCCGCTGCCGCCGCCAATGCCCGCTCCGGATGCAGAGGTGACAGAGTCGGAGCGGCGGGGGTAGCGGTGCGCTTGTGCGGCGCCGCTGAGAGCGCCAAATGACGACGACCCGGCACGCTGCGCAAGAGTGTGTGGGGGGGGGATAATGCATGCACGCCAGTGTGTGTGTGCATGTGATTGTGCTTGTGTGAGCGCGTGCTCTGGTGCAGGTCGACAGACAGCATTGGCAGACAAAAAAACGGCACGCTGCACACATGCGTGTGTGTTTGTGCGTGTGCATGCCAGCACGCGTGTTGATATGTTCGTGGGAGTGGGACGTGGGTGCGCGTGTGTGCAGGTGCGTGTGTGTGTGCGGTGGGAACTGCAATGTGTCTCTCTCTCCCTTCGCTGTGCGTGCAAGACCGTGCATGCGCATGCATGGTCTGCCAAGAGTGCGTGGTTGGGTTGCTGGGTTGCGCGGATGTGTATGTGCGTATGCTCACCTCCAGGACTGCCGTCGCCGCCGCCCAGTCCTCGCTGACCGCGTCCAGCCCTGCCTCTAGCGACGCCTCCTGCGTGAATGCCGACGGAGAGAGTTTGCATGGCTTCACTTGATTATTCTTGACAGATTCAGGTTACTAGCCAAGGTGTGTGGGATAGGAGCGGCGAGCAGCGAACGACGGGCGGCTGCGGCTGGGCACCCCACTGGTGGCTAGCCAGGGAGGCAGTTTCGACATCCAGATCAGCACGTAGACCGTTGCTAGACAGTCGTTAGAGAGTCGCTGTGCAACCCCTGTGTACGCGTCTTGTGACGCTTGCACTTCGACCCCGCCGACATAACCCCTCCCCGCACCTCAGCATCCAGATCAATCAGGTCTGTGCCCCACGCGCCGCCATCACCGCCACTTCCGTCTGGATCTACCGGCTGCCCCCCCTGCCCGGGCAGCCCCGGCCCCGTACAAAGTCCGCTCCTCACGCGCCGCCGTCACCACCGCTGCCATCTCCCGGCTGCCCCCTGTCTGACCCTCCCCACCCAGAGCAGCCCCCAGCCCCGGGAAAACGCGCAAATGCCAAGCCCTGCCCCCACACACGAACCCCCCTATTCTCCTACCTCGGCCTCAATATCAGCAAAGTCAGTTGATTCTGAGCCCCGCCCCACACAGCAAACCCCCTTCTCAACTCAGCCTCAACACCAACAAAGTCCGTGCCCCACACGCCGCCGTCACCGCCACTTCCGTGTCTGCACCTATCGGCTGCCCCCCATCCGGCCCTCCCCGGCCCTTCCAAGCCGCCCCCGGCTGGCCCCCGGCCATGGTTGAAACAGCGCTGATTGCGGGTCCCGCCCCACACAGCAACCCCCCTTCTCCCACCTCAGCCTCAATATCAACAAAGTCCGCGCCGCACGAGCCGCCGTCAACGCCACTGCCATCTCCAGGCTGCCCGCCGTCGGGCCCTCCCCACCCCTGAGCAGCCCCCGGCCCCAGGAAAACGCACAAATTCCAAGCCCTGCCCCCACACAGCAACCCCTCTTCTCCCACCTCAGCCTCAATATCAACAAAGTCCGCGCCCCACGAGCCGCCGTCGCCACCGCTGCCATCTCCGGGCTGCCCCCCGTCGGGCCCCGCCCCTCCGAGCCGCCGCCGCAGAGCTGAGAGGGCAGAGTCGGCCTTGTCGCGGACCTGCGTGCGTGTGTTTGTGCATGCGTGCATGCATTTGCGTGTGTTTGTGTGTTGTTGGTTTGTGTGTGCGTCTGTGTGCGCACACGCTACCCCCCCCCCCCCCCCCTCTTTGGCTGCTGCACGCGCCTCAGCCGCGCCACCTCAGTCCTGAGCGCATCCAGCAGACCAAGCCGCTTGTTCACAGCAGTAGCTGCAGCAACTCACGTGGACCCCCCTCCCCTCCCCCCCCTCTCCCTTGCCCCCCCCCCTGCTCCTTGCCTGCTGTGCGCGCCTCAGCCGCGCCACCTCGGCCTTGAGTGCATCTAGGAGACCAGAGTCGCTTGTTCACAGCAGAAGCTGTAGCCTCCGTGGACACCCCCCCACACAGCCCCCCACACTAAGCTACCCCCCCCCCTCCTTGCCTGCTGTGCGCGTCGCAGCCGCGCTACCTCAGCCTTGAGTGCATCCAGCAAACTGAGTCGCTTGTTGGCAGCAGAAGCTGCCGCTGCAGCCTCCGTGGACACTCCCCCACAGCTCCCCACACTTAGCTACCCGCCCCCCCCCCCTTGCCTTCTGCGTGCGCCTCAGCCGCGCAACCTCGGCCTTGAGTGAATCCAGAAGACCGAGTCGCTTGTTCACAGCAGAAGCTGCAGCCTTGATGGACACTCCCCCACAGCCCCCCACACTTAGCTACCCGCCCCCCCCTCCTTGCCTGCTGTGCGCGCCTCAGCCGCGCCACCTCAGCCTTGAGTGAATCCAGCAGACCGAGACACTAATTCACAGCAGAAGCTGCAGCCTCGATGGAAACTCCCCCACTGCCCCCCATGCTAAGGTACCCGTCCCCCCCCTCCTTGCCTGCTGTGCGCGCCTCAGCCGTGCCACCTCCGCCTTAAGCGCATCCAGCAGACCAAGCCGCTTGTTTGCAGCCGAAGCAGCAGCAGCAGCAGCAGCCGCGGAAGCAGCAGCAGCCGTGCCGGGCGCCGCTGCGCCGCCGCCCTCGCTGCCAGCCGCGGCGGCAGGCACAGCAGCAGCGGCAGCACCGCCAGCAGCAGCAGCAACCAGAGCAGTGGGCTGTGCGTCGCTCGGCTGCTCAGCGCGCGCGGTCGCCCCAGCGCGCACCACATTCATCTGAGGGTGGGGGGAGGTGGGGGGTGGGGTTTTAGGGTTCAAGATTGTGGTTTAGGGTGAGGGTTTGTGTCTGAGGCTTTGAAACGTTGGGTACAGCACGTTCGTGGGTTGTGTGGGGGAAGGGGGGGGTGCATGTTTGTGGGAGATCCTCTCTCCCCCCTCCCCCCTAATTCTCTCTTTTGTCTCTCTCTCTCCCTCTCATTCACATACACACACATGTGCGCACTGTTCCCTTCTTCGCACCTCCTCACTCAGTCGTTCAATCGCGCGCTGCATGTGCGCGAGGCTGTGGCCCGCGCTCATCTTCAGCAGGGACATGTCAACTTGCAGCGCCGCGAGCGCCGCGCGCACCTGCGGTGTGTGTGTGTGTGTGCATGTGCATTTGCGTGTGTGTGTGCGCGTGCGTGGGTGCATGTGCATGAGCATTTGTGTGTGAGTGTGTGTGTGTGTGAGCGCAGCATGCACCTGCGATGAGTGTGCATGTGTGTGCACGCAGGGTGCGTTTGTGCCAGGTTGTGAAGGCGTGTGTGTGTATGTGTGTGTGTCTCCTCGTTACGTGTTATGTGTGCCTCAGGTGATGGTTGACAGACACAGCCGCGTGCGCACCTCGGGCGACTGCTCGGGCAAGGGAGGCAGCTGCGGGGCATCCGCCGCACCGCCAGCCGCGGCCGCGGCGCTCGCCGCCGCCGCGCGCGCGCTCCCGCGCGCCAGGCCGGCCTGCATCGCCGCGATCGCCGCCGTCGCGGCCGCCACCGCCGCCGCCTGCGGCGGCTCCCCCGTGAGCGCCGTCAGGTCCAGCCGCGGGACGCGCGCCGCCGCGGGCGACGGCGACGCCGCCGCGCGCGCCGGGGTGCGCGCCGCCGCTGCGCCGTCGTCGTCGTTGGGGTGCTGCCCGGGCGAGGCAAGCGCGCCGGTGACGCTCGCGCTTCCGCCGCTGAGGCCCCTGCTGTCTGCGCTGTCGCTGCTGTCGCCGCTGCCGCAGGCGGGCGCGCGCGTGGCGCGCGCGCCGCCACTGCCGTCTGAAGAGGACGGGGACAAGGGGACAGACCCCTGCCCATCCTCATCTGACAACGTGGGAACAGACCCCTCCTCCGAGATTGCCGGGAGGAGGTGCGACAATGCGCGCTCGGGAGGGGGCGCACCTGTGTGCGTGTGTGTGTTTGTGCATGGCATGCGTGTGTGCGCGTGCTTGTGTGTGTGCGGCGGCGCGCGCTTCGCATGCATGTGTGTGCTTGCATTGATCGAGACACAGGGTGGCGGCAGCACCTGCGTGTGTGCGTGCATCTGCGTGCGTATTTCTGTGTGTGTGCATGTGCTAGCAACGATCGACAAACATGGTGGCGGTAGCAGCGGCGCACCTGCGAGCATCTGCGTGCGTATTTCTGTGTGTGTGCATGTGCTAGCATCGATCGACAAACATGGTGGCGGTAGCAGCGCGTGTGCATGCATCTGTGTGCGTATTTCTGTGTGTGTGCATGCCCTATTTTCTTAAGCTACTGATTCAGCAGCTAGGCGAAACTAGTGGCACTCGTTCTGATTGGAAGACTTTTTCGGACACGGCGTTTGAGCGTGCTGAGGATAGGGTCGGGTGGAGAGCCGTGGTGTACGGTCCGGCTGCCCCTCAGGCGCCGGCCCCTCCACCACGGCGGTCAAGTAGATTGGCAAGCGCCACTTGACCCCCTATCCCCTAGAAGCAGTTAGGACCTATTTTGGAGGCGTCGCACAATAGCTCTCCTTTTTGCTCTGGGACTACACGTTGGCAGGCAGCCGGCTGGTGGCTACCGCCCCTCACAAGGCATTGTTAGGGCCAGAACTGGACTTGGGTCTAGGCGGTGGTACTAGGACTAGAGGTAGTCTTTGCTGGAAAGCCGATGTAACTGTAACTGTAACTGCATGCCCTAGCATCGATCGACAACCATGGTGGCGGCAGCAGCAGCACGTGTGCATGCATCTGTGTGCGTGTTTCTGTGTGTGTGCATGTGCTAGCATCGATCGACAAACATGGTGGCGGCAGCAGCGGCGCACCTGCGTGCGTGCCTGCGGCGCCCTGCTCTCCCCAGCCGCCCGCCGCGGGCGACTCCCCGCTGTTCCCGCTGCTGCTGCCGGCGCTGCTGTTCTCCCGGCCATCCTGCTCGCCAGCACCGCTGCCCCCACTGCTGCTGCTGGCGCTGCCGCTCCCTCGGCCGTCCTGCTCGCCCACGCCGCCCGCCAGGACGCCCGCACCGCCTTCACCGCCGCTGCCGCCCACTGTTCCCTGCTGAATGCGCTCGCACTCGGAAAGCGCCGCGCCGCTGCCGCCGCTGCCAATGGTGCTGCCGACCGCTCGGCCCTCCTCGCCCTCCGGGAGCCCCGCCGCGATGCCGCCGCCACCACCGCCGCTGCTGCCCGTGTCGCTGCCGCTGCTGCGGTGGACCCCGTCGTCGAGCGCGGGGCCCCCCTCCCCGTCCAGCCACCTGCCGCCACCCAGCTGCGCCCCGCCCGACACGGCGCCCTCAACACCACTGTCTCGGTCGCTGCCTCCGCCGACCTCACCGCCCAGCCCCCCGTTCATGCGTCCGTCCGGCTGTACCCCGCCCGCCGCGCGCCCCTCGCCGCCTCCGACGCCGCTGCCGCCGTCGCTGTTGTTGCCGTCTCCGTCGCCGTCACCACAATTGTTATTGCCGTCTCCGTCGCTGTTGACACAGTCGCTGCTACCGTCCGCGTCAGCGAACGCTCCGGACGGGTCCACCGACGAGCGCTGGACCGCCTGCAACCAGGGGGTTAGCAGAAGGTCAGGGGAAGGTGAGCACAACGTGACGCAGAAGTTGAGCAGACGGTGCGTGGGTGCGCAAGAGAGAGAGAGAGAGAGAGAGAGAGAGAGAGAGAGAGAGAGAGAGAGAGAGAGAGAGAGAGAGAGAGAGAGAGAGAGTGAGAGAATGAGAGAGATAGGAGAGAGAGAGTGAGGGTGGGAGAAAGTCGGTGTGTGCGACGAACGCGGGGGACTGTTCTCGATGGTGCCGATGCGGACGAGCGCTGGCCCGCCTGCATGCACAACATCAATAAGTTCAAACACACACGCCCTTACCCCCTCCGGAAACCTAGCCTCCCCCGCAACCCAATGTACCCCCCCCCCCCAGACACACACACACACACACACTCGCTTATTCCCACCTCACACACGCCCGTATCCACACCGACAATCGAGCCTCCGCTCCCTCTGGACCCGATGCTACTCCCCCCCCTACTCTTTGACCCCCCATTCACACACACGCTCCCTCACACACACGCCCTGATCCCCACCTGGCGCACGCGCGGGCCGAGGAGATAGTCCTCCAGCACCCCGCCGCCAAACGCCGCCGTCGCCGCACCCGGGCGACGCGCGTGCTGCTGCTGCTGCTGCGCCTGTGCGGGGGGCCCCTGCTGCCAATGCTGCGGCCGCGGCGGCTGCTGCGCCCTCTGCTGCTGCGGGGCCACCGCCCAAGACGCGCACACCGCGGGGCCACCGCTGCCGCCACCGACGATGCCTGCTGCCAGCTGCGGGGTCACCGCCCAAGACGCGTGCGTCGCGGGGCTACCGCCGCCTGTGCCACCACCTGGCACCAGCTGCGGGGCCACCGCCCAAGACGCGCGCGACGCGGGGCCGCCACCGCCAATGCTGGGTGCCAGTGCAAGCGCCACTGCAGGAACATCGTAGCTGCGCCGGGCTGCGATGAGGCCGCCGTGGCCGTCAGCCCTGTCGTGTGCGTGCGTGTGTGAAGGTGGGTGGAGTGGGTGTGCAATGTGAGCCGGGGCAGGACCCGAGTCGCTGCCTCTCCCTCTCCCCTCTCGCGCGTGCACTCTTGCCTTCTCTCTCTTTCTCGTTATTGTTCTTGCTCTCTGTCCCTCCCGATCTTGCGTAGTGTCTCTCTCACACTCTCTCTTGTTCTTGCTTTCTTTCTGTCACAGAGCCCCCCCCACCACCACACACACTCACACACACACCTCAGCACCAGGCGCTCCATGCCTGCCAGCCGTGCCCGCAGCGCATCCACCTCGGCCTGCTTGGCTGAGAGAGCAGCGCCCAGGGCGTGCACGCGCGAGGGGTCGCCCGCCGACTGCGCACAACACAAATTAAGGATGTGTGCACATGTGTGTGAGAGGGGTGGGTGGGGAGGGCCCGGCATATGTGCTTCTATGTTTTGAGGCCGAGGGCGTGCGCGCCAGTGATTCCCCTGCGAGCCGTCTACCGCTCCGAGCCGGATTTCCCATTTCCCCCCAAAACACCACACAGTTAGTGGGAGAGGACGTGGAGTGGTGCGTTGGAAAGCTCGTGCCGAGAGCAGCCCAACGGCATGCGTTGTATGAATACCCGCTGTGTATTGTGCCTGGTATGAGCGGTCAAAGTTGCTGGAGTCGGCAAAAAACTAATTACTAAAATCCTTCCTTGACACCCAAACCCGTGTCTTTGGTGGGTGTAGAACGACCGTTTTCCTAACCTCCAAATGGTCTACTAGTGCGCTCGGGGGGGTGGCAACCCCCCGGGCGCGCTGCGATCCAGGTGTCGACGACGCGAGTCCGATGACCCTGTAGCGTAGAGCCAACCCAAGGAGGGCATACCGGCCCGGCATCACAGACGGCCAAGGACGCCTCGCGGACTTGAGCTGGCTGGCCGCGGATGCGAGCAAAGGGGAAACAAGGCACCCCATGCATGCAGCCTTTTCCTGCCCAGTCCCCGCGTGTAGCGGGGCACGCCTGGCGACGCGTCCAAGTCGTCAATCAGAACACCAGAGTGGCTACGTTCAACGTGCGGACATGTCCTGCAGAGGACGAGGGACTGGTCAAACTGGCGAGTCTGGTGCAAGATTGCGCCAAGCTTAGCGTCGGTGTTGCAGCGCTTCAGGAGCTGCGCAGGACCGGCTCCGGGGAGGCGCAAGTGGCTACGGGCGACACGTCGTGGACGCTGCTATGGTCGGGTGGGGAGCACCGGCAGCGTGGGGTGGGCTTGCTGTTGTCCCCTGCATGGGCATCGGCACTCATCTCCTGGGAGGCGGTGTCCGACCGCCTCATCCAGGCCCGCTTTGCAGCGGACCGTGGGCAGATGATCACCATCGTCAGCGCCTACAGTCCAACGGAGGCGGCGAGCGACGAGGAGGCTGGCGACTTCTACCTTCGAGTAGCGGCGCTCGCGGACAAGGCCAACGACAAGCGCGATCTGCTCATCGTGGCAGGTGATTTCAATGCAGCAGTGGGGAGGGATTCGGTGTCCGACCACGAATGCGTTGGCAAGCACCTGCCCCTCACGGAGCCAGCGGTGGCCAGCAGGAACGGTCGCCTGCTCCTTGACACTGCCACTGCTTGCAGCCTGCGCGCTGCCAACACTCTCTACCCCCACAGGCCTGAGCACCAGTACACCCACATCAGCCCCATGGCTGTTTGCACAGAGCAGACGGCATGCATGCTCTGTGCGCCGCCTGCACAGCGTCAAGGACTACATCCTGGTCGCGCGCCGCCGCATGCATGCGGTGACAGACTGTAGGGTGCGTAGGAGCCCAACCTGGGACAGCGATCACTGCATGGTGGTACTGTCCATGCGCCTCCGCATGCGAGCCTCCCGCCATGCAGGCGGCTCTCAGCGGCGCGCATGGGACTCTTCACAACTGCGGCGCCCGGCTGTCCGTCGTGAGTTCAACCTCCAGCTGTCCGATCGCTTTGGGCTGCTGGAGGCCGTGCCGCCCGAGGGCGCTGATGCCCAGGCGGAGTACGACGCGATGGCTGCTGCCATTCGCGAGGTGGCCACCAACCACCTCGCTCCACGCGGCAGCCGCCGGCGGCGCGGCTGGCAGTTCACTGTCGCAGCGCACCCTCCGGCTCATGGACGCCCGGCAGCGCGCGCACACGGCATGGCTCAGGAGCAAGTCTGCTGCTGCCAAACGAGAGCGCAACCGCGCCAACCGCGCGGCCGACGCAGCTGTGCAGAGAGACAGGGAGAGGTGGATCGGCCAGCAGGTGGCGGAGGCGCAAGACATGCTACGCAAGAAGAATCTGCGCCAGTTTGCGCGCGCGTGCGACAGGCTGGCGGGCCGCAGCCGCAGCCATCAGATCCCACCTGCCATGCGGGACGTCTCGGGCGCGCTGCACAGCGGTCCAGACGGGGTGCTGAAGGCCATGACAGAGTCATTCGACAAGCTATATGGCGGGGAGACCAAGCTCAGCGACGAGACCCTGAACCAGCTGGAGAACGATGTAGCGGCGTTTGAGCTCACACGCGCCCCAGAGGTGGACGAAGCGCACGGGCGCCCCCCTGACCTGGCTGAGACGGAGCCGTGTGTGCGAGCGTTGCGCTCGGCCGCCGCTCCGGGCGGTGACCAGCTGGACGCCATGCTGTTGCGGTGCCCACCTGCCATCGCATGGCTCCACCGGGTCATCATCGCCGTATGGCGGTCGGGGTGAGCCCCGAGGGAATGGAAAACTGCTATTATCACACCGTTATATAAGGGGAAGGGTCCGCGTGACTCCCCTGGTAACTACCGCGGTATAAGCCTTCTCTCTATTGCCGGGAAAGTGTACGCTGCCATACTTCTGCATCGCGTCTCCACGCAGGTTGATGGTCAGTTGCATGAGGCTCAGTGTGGTTTCAGAAAAAGCAGAGGCACTGTTGATGCAATTTTTACTCTGCGCTCGCTGAGCGCGGCACATGCCGAGTACAAACAATGCATGGCTGTGGCATTTGTCGACTATTCTAAAGCTACGATTGCATAAACCGTGCGGCACTGTGGAGAGTCCTTAGATTATAGTGTTCATCCGCACATTATTGATCTGTTGGAGGATCTTCACACCAACACCGCAGCTGCCGTGCGGCTGGCTGGGAAAATCGGGCACGAATCCCCCGTGTCGTCTGGTGTGCGACAGGGGTGCGTCATTGCTCCTGTGTTGTTCAATGTTTTTATTGACCACATAGTGAAAAAGGCGCTAGACATGATGCCACAGGGGGCTGGCGTGTCAGTCGTGACCCGAGCCGGCGTGTCAGTCGTGACCCGAGCCGGCGTCGTGACCCGAGCCGGCGGCGCTGTGTTGTCGTCGTCGGTTGAGCGCATAGTAATGCTGATGTATGCCGACGATTATGTTTGTTCTCGCATGACCCAGCTCAGTTGGCGCTTATGCTGAAAATCCTTGACAAGTGTCCTCTAGCTTTGGCATGCAAATCAACGCCGCCAAGACAGAAGTGATGATTTTGCCAGCAGATTTTGTCGCGGATCTGCCCACGTTTGCGCTGACTGGTGGTGAAGTGAAGACCGTCTCTGCATTTAAGTATCTAGGGAGTTGGATAACCCAGAGTGGTGGTGTGGAAAAGGAGATCGGTGTGCGTGTCGGTCGCGCGCTGGGCGTGTTTGCGTCTTTTGATAAGATTTGGGCCAGCAAGAAGATGCAAGTGCAGTCTAAGATGCGGGTTTACAACACTTTCGTGCTGCCCCACTTTCTGTACGGCTGCGAAACATGGGCCCCTACTAAACACAACTGACTCGATTGGAGGTTGCCCACTCTAACTGCCTTCGTCGCATTCTGGGTGTGCGCCTGGTCGACCGGCACAGATTAACTTATATTCGGCAGGCGTGCGACACTGAGCCAATTGAGAGCCTTGTGGCAAAGCGATCAATGCAGTGGCTAGGCCATGTGATGCGCATGCCGGCTTCTCGTCTTCCTCGTACGACTTTTGACTGCACAATGGATGTGGCTCGGCAGCAAGGCCGGCCTCCAGCCTCCTCCCGACACTATTTTCTTAAGCTACTGATTCAGCAGCTAGGCGAAACTAGTGGCACTCGTTCTGATTGGAAGACTTTTTCGGACACGGCGTTTGAGCGCGCTCAGGATAGGGTCGGGTGGAGAGCCGTGGTGTACGGTCCGGCTGCCCCTCAGGCGCCGGCCCTCCACCACGGCGGTCAAGTAGATTGGCAAGCGCCACTTGACCCCCTATCCCCTAGAAGCAGTTAGGACCTATTTTGGAGGCGTCGCACAATAGCTCTCCTTTTTGCTCTGGGACTACACGTTGGCAGGCAGCCGGCTGGTGGCTACCGCCCCTCACAAGTAATTGTTAGGGCCAGAACTGGACTTGGGTCTAGGCGGTGGTACTAGGACTAGAGGTAGTCTTTGCTGGAAAGCCGATGTAACTGTAACCTTCCCAGGGACCACTGGTGCGCGCGCAAGGGATCGCCCGCCGCCTGCACACACACATGCAGGGCGTAAGTCCAATAGTCAAGGTGGCTTGGGGGCTCTGCTTCGATGTGATAGCAGCACCGAGGGCATGCATGCTCGAGGGGTTGCCCGCCGCCTGCAGTGTGGCTATCTACCAGTCTAGGCATCGGGTTTAGAGTTGAAGGTGTGGAGGTCGGCCCTCTGCTCCCTGCTGGATGCGAGAGCACAGCGCCGAGGGCGCAAACACACGCACGCACACACACAAACACCACCCAGCTGCGCCATCAAAGCCTCAATCTCCCACTGCGCCGCATGCGCCACCTCCACACACGCACACAGGCACACATGCACGCGCACACACACACACCACCCAGCTGCGCCATCAAAGCCTCAATATCCCGCTGCGCCGCATGCGCCACCTCCACACACACACACAGACACACACGCACGCGCGCACACACACACACCACCCAGCTGCACCATCAAAGCCTCAATCTCCCGCTGCGCCGCATGCGCCACCTCCACCTCCACACACACACACACACACACCAGCTGCGCCCCCAGAGCCTCGATCTCTCGCTGCACCGCTCACCGCATGCGCCGCCTCCACCACACACACACACACACACACAGCATCCTCAGAGCCTCCACCACACGCACACACACACACACACACCAGCTGCACCCTCAGAGCCTCGATCTCCCGCTGCGCCGCATGCGCCAGCTCCACACACACAGACACAGACACACCAGCTGCGCCCTCAGAGCCTCGATCTCCCGCTGCGCCGCATGCGCCGCCTCCAACGCACACACACACACACACCAGCTGCGCCCTCAGAGCCTCGATCTCCCGCTGCGCCGCATGCGCCGCCTCCAACGCACACACACACACACACACACACACCAGCTGCGCCCTCAGAGCCTCGATCTCCCGCTGCGCAGCATGCGCCGCCTCCAACGCACACACACACACACACCAGCTGCGCCCTCAGAGCCTCGATCTCCCGCTGCGCAGCATGCGCCGCCTCCAAGGCACCCATACCCACACACACACACACACACACCAGCTGCGCCCTCAGAGCCTCCATCTCCCGCTGCGCCGCATGCGCCACCTCCAACACACACACACACACACCAGCTGCGCCCTCAGAGCCTCGATCTCCCGCTAAGCCGCATGCGCCGCCTCCAACGCACACACACACACACACACACACACCAGCTGCGCCCTCAGAGCCTCGATCTCCCGCTGCGCCGCATGCGCCGCCTCCAACGCACACACACACACACACACACACCAGCTGCGCCCTCAGAGCCTCCATCTCCCGCTGCGCCGCATGCGCCACCTCCAACACACACACACACACACCAGCTGCGCCCTCAGAGCCTCGATCTCCCGCTAAGCCGCATGCGCCGCCTCCAACGCACACACACACACACACACACACACACCAGCTGCGCCCTCAGAGCCTCGATCTCCCGCTGCGCCGCATGCGCCGCCTCCAACGCACACACACCAGCTGCGCCCTCAGAGCCTCCATCTCCCGCTGCGCCGCATGCGCCACCTCCAACACACACACACACACCAGCTGCGCCCTCAGAGCCTCGATCTCCCGCTGCGCCGCATGCGCCGCTACCAACGCACACATACACACACACACACACCAGCTGCGCCCTCAGAGCCTCGATCTCCCGCTGCGCCGCATGCGCCGCCTCCAACGCGCCGCCTGTCGCATCGTTGCCACCGCGCGACTCGCGCACTTCGTTGACCTGCGGGGGGAGGAGGGGGTCAGAGGTCGGGAGCTTGTTGGCGTGTTTGACTGAGTTGCTTGGAGGACGCGTGCACCTCTTTGAGCTGTGTCTGTGGCGCTTGGTTTAGTTGTTGGAGGGGGGGAGGAGGGGGGGAAGGGGGTGGGCGGGGATGGGGGAACCGCCTGTTGCATCGTTGCCACCGCGTGACTTGCGCACTTCGTTGACCTAGGGGGGGGGGGGGGATTTTGCTGTTTTGTATTTTGTAACTTGGGAAGACCTAGTCTGTTGATCTCGGGTGTGGGTGGGAGGAGAAGAGGGGTTCAGGGGGGTTGTTGTTTTTTGTTTGACTGGGTTGCTTGGGAGGAGCACGCGAATCTTTCACCTGAGTCTCTGGGCTTTGGTTCAGTTTTGGGAGGGGGGGAGGGGGGGGGGGACCGCCTGTCGCGACGACGCCACCGCTTGACTCGAGCACTTCGTTGACCTGGGTTGTGTGTGTGTTTGTGTGTTTGTGTGTTTGTGGGTGGGGGTGGGGCGGTCGGTTCGTTGTTTGATTCTGGGAAGAGGAGGGGAGGGGGGAGGTCTTGTTGGTGTCGCCGCGTGACTCGTGCACTTGATTCACTTGCGAGGGGAGGAGGGGGGGAGGGGGGAGAAGTCGGGAGTTTGTGGTCGTGTTTGACTGGGTTGCTTGGGGAGAGCGTGCACCTCTTTGAGCTGTCTGTGGCGCTTGGTTCATTTTTGAGAATGGGGGGAGGGGGGGGGGAGATGTCGGGAGCTTGTTGGTGTGTTTGACTAAGTTGCTTGGGGCATTATAGGCAATTGCATACAATAGCTTGTATGCTGGACCCCCCCACCCCATGCACTTGCGGCGCGATCGCAACCTTCTTGGCTGCGTTGGAAAAGTGCAGAGTGACCGGCAAACCCTATCTATAGAAGCACTATAGAAGGTTCAGATTCTGAAGCCCACCAGAGGCCTATATATAATGACAAAAAACATGCTTTATCCTGGCCCCCACGCGCACCTGCGGCGCGATCGCAACCTTCTTGGCTGCGTTGGCAAAGCGCAGAGTGACCGGCACACCCTAGAAGCACTATAGGTAGCTTGACCTTTTTTGGTGGGAATCGTGCCTGCTCTCTTAAGTCCTGCTGGAGCTTTGGAACCGAACGTGTGACCGCCGGCAGTGGATTGTAAAACTCTCATCATCATCATATAGAAGGTTCAGATTCTGAAGCCCACCAGAGGCCTATATAATGGCAAAAGGCATGCTTTTATCCTGGCCCCCACTCGCACCTGCGGCGCGATCGCAACCTTCGTGGCTGCGTTGGCAAAACGCAGAGGGATCGGCAAACCCTATCTATAGAAGCACTATGGAAGGTTCAGATTCTGAAGCCCACCAGAGGCCTATATAATGATAAAAGGCATGCTTTATCCTGGCCCCCACACGCACCTGCGGCGCGATCGCAACCTTCTTGGCTGCGTTGGCAAAGCGCAGGCACGAGTGCGTATGCTCGACTGCCTCTGCGTGTGTGGGGGGTGGGAGTGTGGTAGTGTGGGGTGTGGGAGTGTGGGGTGAAGGCGTGTGTGGAGTGAGAAAGTGCCGGCGCGAGTGCGTGTGCTCCGCGGTCTCTGCGGGTGTGTGTGCGTGTGCGTGAGGGGGGGGGGGCAGGGTGCGGGGATGAGGGGGGATGGGGGGCCTCTGTGGGGTTAGCGTGGGATGGGAGGATGCGGGGGGGGGGGCGTGGACGCATACATACGGAATGCGCACACGTCCACGCACGCACACACACATTGTGTCACACACACTCACACACACACATGCGCCCGGAGAAACTGGGCAGATGATGGAAACCACGGCGTTGCAACACGCCCGCCCGCCCGCACACATTCCATTCCATTCCAGATCGTTACAAAGATAACAGCGATATTGTTCCAGAGGTCGGCGAAAGGGCGTCTGTCAATAGCGGGAGACCACTCGTCGCTATGAGGGGATATAATGCCACTCTGCTGCGGGGGGGCTGCCTCTGAGGCACTGCATCTAAGTACGCTGTGTTGTACGCTGACTAAACTGACTGTGATCACTCTCACTCTCTCTGAGGCTGTGTGGTGGTCGCAACCTCTATCCCGCCTTAATCAGATCGCCGCATATGGACTCCCACAGCTGTGGAAATCTCGCTAGGGTGAGCCATCCGGGTGGGACTCGGTTGTCGAGGATGCGCATGAGCTCTGAGTACGCGGCGTACTTGGCTCGCTCTCGTTTGAACTGGTCACAGCGATTCTTGACGGCGTCTCGAAACCGTTGGGATGTGAAAATGTCACCTGCATTTTGCCGGTACGACGTGATGGCCCCTCCCGCGTGGAGGCCATCCGCGTCCGGTCGACGGCACATGAAAAGTGCGGCGGTGGCTGGGAAGATGGGGTGTGGAGGGTGAAGGGGCTGGGGAGGGGGAGGGGAGGGGAAGATGGCGGGGCTGGGGTGGGGAGGGTGGAGGGGCTGAGGAGATGGAGAGGGGGGGAGGTGGCGGATGAGGGGACCGATGAACGCAGCTCGGTGTTTGTTGATGGTGTCGATGATGGGCGCTGTGGGTGGGTCCTTGGCGTGCATCTCGATGGTGGAGGTGTGAGGGGAGGAAGGGGAAAGGTTGTGGGGGATCCGCTTAAGGCGGCGTAGGAATCGGTTGTGAGTAACCTCGAGGCGGTGGATGTGGGCTTTGTTCAGTGTCCATGCTTGGCATCCATAAAGGAGTGCGGAAACAACATAGGCATTGTACAGACGGATCTTAGTAGAGTCAGAGATGACTTCAGGGGGGGTGTCCCAGAACCGTAGGGTAAGGCGTTTGTAGGCAAACCAGGCAGAGCCAATGCGGCGTGAGATCTCGGCATCGAGTATCCCGGCGTCTGAGTGGGAGACAGGGTGTGCATCGGAGGGGGAGGGGGCTGCGGGTGTGGAATAAATACTGCCGAGGTATTTGAACTTGTCTGTGGGGTGGACGAGGTGGGGGTTAGAGGAGGAAGTGGAAGGGATGGAGATCGGTGCTGGGGTGTCGGTGTGGGCAGACGGGTGACCCAGGGTTTGGTGCACGGTCTTGGCGTAGTTGATCTCGAGTGCGAGGTCGGAGCAGATCTGGTCGAGGCGGGCGAGCATGTCTTTGAGGGCATCGATGTCGAGTGCCATCAGAGCTATGTCGTCCGCGTAGAGGAGGGGGAGTAGGGTAGAGTCGAAACCGTGGCGTGGGAGGGGTGTGTGGAGAGTGCCGTTCACCACGTAGCCGATTTGGATGCCTGCGTTGGGGAGCTGGGCTATCAGGGATCGGATGACGGTGTCGATGAAGATGTTGAAGAGGAGGGGGGAGAGGGGGCAGCCTTGCTTGACTCCAGCTTCGAGGGGAAAGGAGGCGCCGCCTACACGGACTCTGGCGGTGGCACCAGAGTAGATGATGATGAGAGTTTTACAATCCACTTCTGGCGGTCACACAAGTAGCTTGACCTTTTGTGGGCCTTGAGCCTTGATTCTCTAAGTCCCACTGGAGCTTTGGGACCGTACGTGTGACCGCCAGAAGTGGATTGTAAAACTCTCATCATCAAAAGTAGCCCACAGTAACGCCATCCACACTTGGTGGCGGGCGCCAAGCAAGCAGCACCACTGTGCAGGCTGCACACCCAGCCCCTGAAATGGCCAGAGGACGGACCCAAGGTATAAAACCATGAAGGGACCAGAAAGCCCTCCCCCCAAGTAGAGGCTCTCGAGGCGGGAGAGGAGGTCGGGGTGTACGCCTCGACGGAGGAGGGTGTGCCAGAGGGCGGTGTGGTTGACTCGGTCAAAAGCCTTGGAGAGGTCGACGTAAGCCACGTGAAGAGGGGCTTGGGCGCGGTGAGACTCCTCTTGGAGGCGGCGTAGGGTAAAGATGGGGGCGGTGGTGCCTCGGCCGGGCCGGAAGCCGAATTGGTAGGTGGAGAGGTAGTCATCCAGGTGTCGTCCGAGGCGGGTGAGGAGGACGTGGGTGTAGACTTTGCCCGGGACGGGAAGGAGGGAGATGCCGCGGTAGGATTTGACGGCTGTGGTCGGGCCGGATGATGCGCCCTTGAAGAGGGGGCAGATGTCCGCCTGCTTCCACGCGGTAGGGATGGTTCTGGTGTTCCAACACGAGATGATGAGACGGTGGAGGGCTCCGGTGACAATGTCGCCGCCGTGCTTGATGAGCGGGGCGGTGATGTTGTCGTAACCGGGGGCGGAGTTTTTGAGGGTTTTGATCGCGGTCTCCACCTCGCCCCGTGAGGGTGGAGGCATCAACGGCGGGGGAGGAGGGGAGGGGGCATGGGCCAGGTGTGAGTCCAGCGTGGCAAGGCATACGGTTGAGGTGAGGTTGTGGAGTTGTTTGAAGTGTTCTCCAAACGCGTCGGCCACGGCTTGAACGCCGAAGCACAAGTGGTCGCCAGAGCGGACGGCGGGGGCGGAGGCGTGGGGGCGGTCGACGAGGCGGGACAGTGTGCGGTGGGCGGTGTGGGGTTTGTTGTTGTCGAAATCGTTTTGCACGTGCTTGGCGGCGGCGCTCCAGTGGGAGTCGGAGTCGTCACGGATGGAGGATTTGAGGTCGGACTCCAGGTGCTTGGACTGCTCCCGGGGGGCGCCCGCACACACACACACACACGCACACAGACACACACGCACCCGCTCCAGAAACACGGTGCAGATGATGGAGACCACGGCGTTGCCACCGACGTAACAGTAACAGTAACAGTAACACGGGGTTTCCAGCTAAGCAGGCTACTCTTCGACTAGAGACACCCGCCGATACTCCAGCATACTTAAGTACCAGAGTACCGCCGGCTCCCGGCCGATAGACTACCGCTCCCGCCGGCTAGACTACCCCAAACAGCAGTCTCTGAGAGACATGTCTGGCAAGGAGCATATAGGAGAGGACCTTCCTCAAGGTCACAGTAGTGGCCTTGTGGCCAGTCAAGCCGGCAGAGCCGACTGGCGCTGACTGGAACGGTCCCCGCCTGGCAGTGCATGGCTGTCCAGCTCTCGTTTGCATGGGGCTCAGCCGGCGCCCCATGCCTCATGCATGGCCAGGTCCCACCCTCCAGGGGTGCATGGACGACAGAGTTGTCACGGAGGCTGCCTGAAGACCTTCCAACGCCAGTCACCGGCAGACGAGCGACCCCGAGGATGAGCGCGGTGACGAACGCTGCGATTGGTGAAGCGGATTTACTCTGTGTTGCCTCGGCGGTCGCCACCGCTGAAGCCGTGATGGTAGCCCGCCTCCACGGGCAGCCATCTTGACCAATGTCCAGCATGCATTGACGGGCGCCAGCTCCTCCGCTCGTCGATCAACTCGTCGAGATCGGTGCCGCATGGCGTCCTGCATGGGGGGAGGATAAGGGCCGTCTCCCAGCACGGGCCGCGGCAGCGCCGCGGCTACTCGCCAAGCCATGGCAGCGCCGGGCAAGCCGCTCCTGAAGTGTTCCACCGAGGGGCAGTCTAGCAGGAGCCGGGCCAGTCGTATTTTACCCTGCTCGTCAGCGGCACGGAGATCCTCGTCACCAGCAGCGCCGCATTGCTGGGTCCAGGGCTCGGCGACGAGAACGCGCCTCCATCTTGCCACCGACGTAGGTGGCAAGAACGTGTGCGAATGCACACACAGACACACACAACCACGCACCTGCGCCAGCAGACACGGTGCAGATGACGGAGACAATGCATGCACACATGCACACACACACACGCACACACACACACACACATGTTCACACACATACACACACACACACACACACACAAACGCACTCACCCGCTCCAGGAGAAACATTGCAGATGATGGAGACAACAGCGTTGCCACACGCGCACACGCACACACACACAGACACACAGACACACGCGAATGCACCATCCGACAGACTGAAACATCAACCAACACACAGAGAGAGAGATATCGTTACAGAGAACTCTGCACGGCAGACCTAGATAGGCTGTTTCTGGTCATCATTGAGGAGATTCCATTTGGAGGCGGGTGACCAACCGTGCGCCAACAAGAGGGTGAATAACCTCTTTCAAAAAGCAGTGGGGGAAAGGGGCAAATGCGGGTCACTGACGGCTGTGTTCGTCACTCCGCTTCGACTGAGTTTAAACTAGGTCTCGGCAGATTGACCTCCACAGTTGTGGAAATCTCGCTAAGAGGATCCACTCGGGTGTGACTCGCTTGGACAAGAGGTCCATGAACTCGGGGTGCTTGGAGATGTCGCGTTTGAAGTTGGAAAAGTGGGTGTTTGCGGAGGAACGGAACTTGACGGAGTGGGCGAAAAAGTTGCCGGCGCTGAGCCGGTAGGATGTGATGGCGCCGCCGGCATAGAGCGAAGTCATGTCCGGTCGGCGGTACGCGAAAAGGGCGGCAGTGGGGGGGTATATGATGTCGGGAGGGAGTGGGGGGGGAGAAGGGACGGGCGGGTGTGTGGAGATGGAGGGGCGGGGGGACGGGGGAGGTGGGAGGCGGCGGATGAGGGAGCCGATGAACGTAGCACGGTGCTTGTTGATCGTGTCGATGATGGGGAACGTACAAGGGGGGGAGGCATGCATCGTGGTGGTGGAGGTGTGCTCTGTGGTGTGAGGAGGGATGCCCTTGATGAGGCGG
>VFSX01000071.1:457500-470000 GCA_016618255.1 Chlamydomonas sp. UWO 241 | reverse complement strand
AAACAGCCGGATTTTGATTGGACCGCGTTGACCGTTGACCTCCCGTTGGCCGTTTGTCCTCATACACAGTGAATTTGAAAGCTGTTGACGTGCTCGATTAACGGAGGCGCGTTCTCGTCGCCGAGCCCTGGACCCTGCAATGCGGCGCTGCTGGTGACTAAGATCTCCGTGCCGCTGACGAGCGGGATAAAATACGACTGGCCTGGCTCCTGCTAGACTGTCCCTCGGTGGAAACTACAGGAGCGGCTTGCCCGGCGCTGTCATGGCTTGGCGAGTAGCCGCGGCGCTGCCGCGACCCGTGCTGGGAGACGGCCCTTATCCTCCTCCCATGCAGGACGCCATGCGGCACCGATCTCGACGAGTTGATCGACGAGCGGAGGAGCTGGCGCCCGTCAATGCATGCTGGACATCGGTCAAGATGGCTGCTCGTGGGGGCGAGCTACCATCAGGGCTTCAGCGGTGGTGACCGCCGAGGCAACAACAGAGTTTATCCGCTTCACCATCGCAGCGTTTGTCACCGCGCTCACCCTCGGGGGCACTCGTCTGCCGGTGACTGGCGTCGGCATTGGTCTTCAGGCAGCCTGCCATGACGACTCTGTTTGCCAGGCCCCCCTGGAGGGTGGGACCTGGCCATGCATGACGCATGGGGCGCAGGCAGAGCCCCATGCATGGAGTTGGACAACCATGCACCATGCCAGGCGGGGACTTTTCTGCTTCAGCGCCGCCAGTCGGCACAGCCGGCGTGGTTGGCCTCAAAGGCCAGGAGGAGGACAGTCCTTTCCTATACGCTCCTTGCCAGACATGTCTCTCAGGGACTTGTTTGGGTCTAAACTAGCCGGCGGGAGCGGTTGTCTAGACGGCAGGTAACCGGCTGGTGGCTATCGTCCTTCACAGGGCGGTGGCACTAGGACTAGTGTTGTCTTAGCTGGAATGCCATGTAACTGTAACTGACGTGCTCTGTCTGGCGGGCTTGTCAGACGATCCACTGGATGGGCTGAGCTGTGTGCAAGGTCAAAGTGCAGCCGGCATACAGCCAAATGGCCGAAAATGAAATCACTGATGCGCGTGCAAACGCACACGCGCACGCACACACACACACACACACCGCACACACACACACACACCTTTGTCTCACGCACGCGCCGCCGACGCTCGAGCTGCTCCAACATCTGCAGCAGCTGCCCAGCAGATTCGAGCGCCGCCTCTCCCAGGCCCTGCGCCAAGGACAGTCATTTTCTTTTGGGCTCCTGGGAGCCATTGGGAAACGTTTGGCTACTGATGATCCCATCGGATAGAGATCAACAAACCAAGTTGTTTGATGGTCTGACGATCCCATCAGAAAGATCTTTTCGAGAGCTTCAAATAATCTTTATTTGATGGTCAACAGTCAACGCTAAGGCAGCGGTCAAGGCGGTCAGCGGGGCGTTGGCCCGCGCGCCGGCTCCCAGAAAATAACTGCAAAAACCGAAAACAACATCACTGGCCAAGGACGGTTCCAAGGTTGTGGGGCTCAGGGCTCCTAGAACGAATCGTTGCGGGTGAGTTGCAGGTCGACACCAGAAAAGGGGCTTTGAAAAGGGGCTCACGCACACACACACACACATGCACACACACACACACACACCACTGTTATGTGTGTCGTGCCATGCACATCCTGCCGCAACTGCAGCCCCCCCTCCACACCAACACACATGCGCACACACACATGCACATGCACACACGCGCACACCTCTACATGTGTCTTCCCATGCACGTCCTCTCGCAACCGCAGGCCGCCACCGCTGCCAGGGCTGCCGCTGTCACGCAGCATGTCGTACACCTCCTGTGTTTGTGGACGTGTGTGTGTGTGTGTGTGTGTGTTTAAGAGGGTGCGACTCGGGGGAGGGGGGAGGAGCGACGGCGACGGAGGAGGGAGGGAGGAGGAGGGAGGAGGCTGAGGGAGGAGGGCAGGGTGAAGGAGGGAGGGACGAGGGATGGAGGGAGGGAGGAGGAGAGCGAGGAGGAGGACGCGAGGGCAGGGGGCGGGTGGGATGGAGGGGGGGGGAGGGAAGAGCGCCAGCCAGCCAGCCAGGGAGAGATACAGGCAGAGAGTCATGGGCACAACGAGAACAGGGACAGACAGACAGACTGCGAGAGACAGAGAGACAGACAGACAGACAGACACACAGAGACAGAGAGACGGACAGAAGGAGAGCCCAGGGACTTCTCTGCACGCACATGCTGCTGCAACAAACTGATTGATGTGTCGAGTGTGCGCACCTTAGCCACGCTTTGCCTTTTCGGGGATGCACAAAAGGGGGTCTCGTTATTTGGATTTTGGGCCTTTGCAGGGCGTGTGCTGACTTGATTCCGTCTTTGCGCTGCCTTCGCGCGGCCCCTGTGGAGCGTCCTGACCCGGGTTCGAAGCCCGAAGTGTCCCCTGGGAAGGAAAATACAAGTTAATATGGATTTCCCGGCCCCAGCAACTTTGACCGCTCATTCCAGGCGCAATACACAGCAGGTATTCACGCAACGCGTGCCGCTGTGCTGTTCTCGGCGAGAGTTTTCAAACGCACCCCTCTGCGCCCTCTCCCACCATGCGTGTGTGTTTCTAGTACACAGGAAATCCGGCCCCGAGCGGTACACGGTTTGCAGAGGGATCACTGTACCCAGTGATTTCCTTTTTGGCTGTCCACAGCTATTTGGCTGTATTCCGGCTGCACTTTGACCTTGATCACAGCTTGATGCATTGAGTGGATTGTTCGTCTGTCGGGCCCGCCATATAGAGCTCTACAAGAGATTTCAAATGACCTATGTTTGAGGACGAACGGTCAACGGGGAGGTCAACGGTCAACGAGGTCAAAGCAAAATCCGACTGTGGAACAATTAATCAAAATCCCTGAAAATAAAAAACATTGATTGTACCTCATTGCAGATCTCCAGGGTGGCGAGCCGCACCCAGTCATTTCCTTTTCAGGATTTTTAATTGATTATTCCACAGCCGGATTTTGCTTTGACCGCGTTGACTGTTGACTTCCCGTTGACTGTTTGTCCTCTTGCAGAATTCATTTAAAAGATGTGACGTGCTCTGCCTGGCGGGCTTGTCAGATTAACAATCCACTGCATGGGTTGAGCTGCGTGCAAGGTCAAAGTACAGCCGAAATACAGCCAAATGGCTGTGTAGAGCCGAAAAGGAAATCACTGGCCCCACTGCAAACTCCTGCTATGTGCTGCGTCTGGTATGGGCGGTCAAAGCAGCTCGAGCCGGGCAAAAAATAACTACTGAATCCTTCACAGGGGACACTGGGCATACCTCATTGTAGATCTCCAGGACCGCGAGCCGCACCGCAAACTCCCGCCCGGGCTGCGGCGAGTATGGCGTGTGGGGCGCGGCGGCGGCGGGTTGCGGGATCAGGGTGTGGGAGATTGATGGTTGGCGGTGGCAGCGTTGCCCAGCCACTACGGGCACGCACACACACACACACACACACACACACACACACGCGTATACACACACACACATGCACACACACACACGCGCACAGGCACACACACACATCCCCCCCCCACACACACACACCCCGGCACGCGCACACGCACGCACGCATACACATGCGTGGTATGCCAACAGGCATTGGCGGAATGCAAACTCGACCATGAACACGCACGCACACATGCGCACACACACGCACACACGCACACATAGCAGGGTGTGAAACACACACACGCGCAGGCACACCCACACCCACACACAAGCGCACACACACACACACACGCGCGCGCGCACCCCCACACACACACACGCACACGCACACATGCGCACACACACACCTCACTGAGTATGTGCTCGAAGATCGCACTTGATGCGTGTTCCATCATCGACCGCATCGTGTGCGTCTTGCCGGAGCCCTGTGTGTGAGAGTGCGTGTGCTTGTGTGTGCAGCGGGCGACACTGATGGGGGCACACACACATGCTGTGCGGAGTGTGCAAGCCCTGGCGGGTAATGTGTAGCAAGGCAGGCACGCACACACGCTACACACATGTCGGCACACACATGCACACACACACACACACACACACACACGTTGGCACACACACATGCACACATACACACGCACACACACACACACACACGCACACACGTAACGCGTACACACACACAGACACGTCGCCATGTGCACGCCCATGCGCCCATGCGTACCGTCTGGCCGTAAGCAAACACGGTACCGTGGTAGCCTGCCATGGCCTGCTCTACCACTCCCGCCACCGCGCCGGCATACACTTCATGGCTGGACACGCCCTGGGCGAACACGCGGTCGTAGGCGTGCGCGGACGCGTCGTAGGAGTGAGGCCCGCCTGTCGCGCCTCCATGCGACTGCGTCGTCTTGCAGCGCAGGCCGTGCGCCCCCACCGCCTCCCACGCCGACACCTCCCCCGCAAACTCCTCCAGGGGGAGCAGCGGACGAAGGCGCACGAACACGCGGACCTTGTCGCCGTCGCTGCGACCTGGCTCGCCTGAAACCGCGGCATTAACTCCAGCCACCGTGACCTTCGGCGTAGCCTCTTCTGTGCGCGCCATGCCCTGGGGATGCTGCTTCTACGCGCGCCACTAGTCCGTACGGACGCGGAGGGGGAGGGGGTCAACAAGCGTTGCTGGTCAACGCCGCAGCTCGACTCGAAAGACCGGCGCCAAAGACGCCGTCTACAAGCGTGTCCACGACTGCTAGCTGCTGTCAACTGCTGTCAAGACGGTGTGATGAACAGTGTGGCTGCCAAGACGGTGTGGATCACAGTGTGTTCAGTCATCCGACATGCATGAATTGTGTTAAAATCCAGTTGGAAGCTGGCTTTAATTTTGGGTTCTATTTTGGATATAATTCAAGGCCGCGTTGTTCATCAAGTTTTTTCTGCGCACGAACACTCCAGGAAGGGCCAACCAATGCTCTCCAGACAAGAACACGCAGTCGGGGCTCAAACCGATGCCAGGATCAATTTGCCCCCGGTCGTTCCACCTTGGGGCCCCTCACAGAGCCCTCACAGGGAAGTGGGACAAAACACATCAAGTCGTCACAGCTTGGGACACACGCCACGCGGGTGTCAATGGCTGCATGTGGGCTGATGTGCGCCCTAAACCCTGCGGCCTACGCCCTGCGGCATACGTCCTGCGTGTGATCACATCCGGTCGCTTGTTTTGCCGGTTTCGGTGTACACAATACCGTGCACGTGCATGAATTGATGCAGCAAGTGTTCATATCGGGGGCATTGCCCCGGGGCAACAACAGCGGACAGTAGAAACGCGGTGTCACTTGGGACGAGGACCGGCAAGGTACTGAAGTTGAAGGTGCTCGTGTCGGTGACGGTGTTTTCCAGGTTTTCCAAGTTTTCCAGGTTTTCCAGGTTTTCCATGTACGCGCGCGGAGGACTCCAGGGCGTGAGTTGAGGCCTAGACTACGTGTACGTCGAGGGGGATCTCTACGAGGAGAGTCTGCAAGGCCATGCAGCGCGCCAGCCTACCAGGGAGTCAAATACTGCCGACATGCCTCACACGATGCGGTGCATCTACCGGAACAGCTGCCTCGCGCGAGGGACACACGGCGATGTTCACATGCCGACAGGCGTGGGAGGACAACGACGCCAGCTTCTGGCAGCTTCTCTCGCTCCAGCAGAACCCTCGACGGATCTGAACGATCCGATCAGGTACAGTGGTGCCCCAGCTGCTCAAGTGCCTCAGCTGTCCTCAGTGCAGCTGTCCTCAGTGCAGCTGTCCTCAGTGTAGCTGTCAGCTGTCCTCAGTGCAGCTGCCCTCAGTGCAGCTGTCAGCTGTCCTCAGTGCAGCTGTCAGCTGTCCTCAGTGGCCCCAGCAACTGAAGTGCCTCAGCTGTCCTCAGCGAGAACCTCAGGAAGACCCACACCACGGGATGCTGGCCGGCGCCCGTGCACCCCAACCCCGCGGGCACCGTGTGTGACAGTGGAGCTGAGGCAAAGCAGCTGACCAGACAGCGCCACTTCTGTGGAGCCCATGCCGAGGCTGCTCGCCGTGCACAGCCCCTACCAGATGCGGAGGGTTTTGTGCTTGCGCAATGCAGGGGCAGTGCAGGTGTTGTGCTTGCTGCCACGTAGTGCACATGCAGCGCAGTGCTGGTGGGAGTAGTGCTCATGCACACCAGCCCGCATTGGGTCGGTGGGATGCATCCATGTGCAGCAGCAGTGCACGCGCAGTGCGTGGTTTTACAGGTTTTACACGTATGCGCCCGGAGGAACCCGGGGCGTGAATTAAGGCCTAGACTACACGTCTAGGGGGGCTCTACTAGGAGAGCCCGCAAGGCCACGCACGCAGTGCGTGTGCAATGCAGGTCTGGCTGCACAACGTGCGCTCAGCAGCTGCACAACACGAGCTATGCTCCCACACACGCACGCGTGCAAGCATCACTGCCGCCATCCACGCCGTCGCCCCTTGGAGCTGAGAGTGAGCCAGGACTCTTCACTTAGGCTAGCTCACAGGATCGTGGAGACAAGACAGTGCAGCACTAGACGCCAAGCTAATGACCTTGGCCCTCACCCTCTAGGAGCCCCCACTGGTCTAACGTCCCGTGACATGCACAGCTTTGGGTGCTAGCCTAGCTCGGCCTGTCACATCGCACCGCAACCAAAACCTTAGCCACTGGGCCTTGCCGTCGGAGAGCCGGGTGTGGGTTCCCGCTCCAAAAGGGTCGGATCTCGAGATGTCAAACCACCCTTCGTGCTAACTCCTTACTTGACATGCGCGTGCGTCAGTTACATAGCCGAGATCGAAACGCAGCTGATTCAACAGGAAATGCAGTCGAATAGGGACTGTTGACTCAACAGAACAGCAACACACCTGTTCAGATTGAATCAACTGCGGTTGTTTCAACAGCGTTTCAACTCCCTGGTGCCAGTTGATTTTTTACCCTACATTTAGAGAGAGTAGTGTGACATATCCATCTGCCGGAGGTCACAATCAGTCCCAAAGTTGCAGCAGTACTATCAGAAAGTCAAATTTGCTGCATGCACCACCGGTGAGCAGCGGCTCCCCCGGCTCAGACTCCCCGCCACGCCACCGCGCGTGCGTGGATGCGACACAGACACAGCTTTCGGCGCTCCACGGGGCGCGGGGGGCAGCCACATACGCGGAGGCTGCGCAACACCTGCATGGCGACGCCAGCAACCACATCTCGGCCTCGGCCGACACCACAGACGCCCTCCGCGCCCTCAGCGCGGGGCAGGCAGACATCAGACGCCTGGTAGGGGGGCTGCTGGACAGGGAGGCGAGGGCGCGCGCCCAGCCACAGAATGCGCCGACGCAGGTGGGCGCGCCACAGGTTGCCGACGCCGGCCACAGCGGTGCCCTTGCGGGGGTGCTCGCTGTGGTGCAGGCGCAGGCGCAACAGATTGCGTCTCTGGTGGATGTGGTGAGCCTCCTGGTGAGCCGCGTCCCTGGGGCGCCCATGCAGAGCCCGCCCGCGCGCGGCCGGCCATGCGGCCCACAGTGCGGCGCCCCGCGCTGCGCCTGCTGCCGAGGCTGCTCAGCCTGCCCGGCCCGCTGCTGCTGCCGCCCCTGTGGCGTCGGCGGGGGGGGGGCCGGCGACGGAGCGGCCCGCGTCGGGCGCCACGCGTGCCGCATCTGCGCGCGGCCCCTCCCGCCGGGGGGGGCTGCCTGCGCGTGTGGGCAACACGTCGCTGCGCCGCAGCTTCGTGCTGTCCATCCCGGTGGCACGCGGCGCCAACTGGTTCCTCGCGGGCGGTGGCAGGCGGATGGATGAAGAGGAGGCGACGGCGGCGGCGGCGGAGTGGATCGCTGCAGCTGCCGAGGACGGCACCAGCCTGCCCGTCCGCCTGGCTACGGATGTCGTGCGCTTCCTCTACGGCGGCACCGGCCGGCGGGAGCCGGCTGATGGTGGCGTCGTGTCCGCGTCGCTCCTCAACGCCAAGCCTGCCGTCGGGGGCATCGGCGTGGAGCCACGCGGGGCGGTGTGCTGCGTGTGCTCTTCACCGTGGCGTCTGACGCCGTGGCCGACACTGCCGTGCGCTGGCGCCACGAGCTGCGCCGCTGCGTGGACTCGACTGCAGTCTTCGACGTCCTCAGTGACCGCGAGGAGGCGCAGCACCAGGCGCTGTGGCCCGCTTTCCTCGCCGCCAAGGTTGCGGGGAAGCGGGCGCAGTTCCACCGAGCGCGCCTCGTCGTTGACGGCGAGCGGGTGCCTGCACCTGCTTGCTAGATGGCATTCCCTCTGGGGGTGTTTTTGAAGGGGAGGTGGCGCCACACGCGTGCGGTGGCGGGTGCGGTGTGGTCGCTGAGTAGAGTGCTGCGGCGGGTGTGCTACTAGCCCCGCTTCCGGTGGTCTGGGGGAGGGCTTTTTGGTCCCTTCATGGTTTTATACCTTGGGTCCGCCCTCTGGCCATTTGAGGGGCTGGGTGTGCAGCCTGCACAGTGGTGCTGCTTGCTTGGCGCCCGCCACCAAGTGTGGATGGCGTTACTGTGGGCTACTTGTAGCTTGACCTTTTGTGGGCCTTGAGCCTTGTTTCTCTAAGTCCCACTGGAGCTTTGGAACCGTACGTGTGACCGCCAGAAGTGGATTGTAAAACTTTCATCATCATCAAAAAACATCATATCAGACAGCAGGCACAAGGCCCACCAAAAGGTCAAGCTACAAAAGTAGCCCACAGTAGCGCCACCCACACAAGGTGGTGGGCGCCAAGCAGCAGCACAGGCCACAGGCACCTCACCAAAGCCCTTCCGGTGGATTGAGGAAAGCCCAAGGTATAAATCATAAGGGACCAGAGGCCGTCCCCCAAACCACCAGAAGCGGGGCTGGTAGCACACCCGCCGCAGCGCTCTACCCAGCGACCACACTGCACCCGCCACCGCACGCGTGTGGCGCCACCTCCCCTTCAGACACCCCCCAGAGGGGGTGCAACTAGCAAGCAGGTGCAGCCACCCGCTCGCCGTCAACCACGAGGCTCGCGCGGTGGAACTGCGCCCGCTTGCCCGCAGCCTTGGCGGCGACGAAAGCGGGCCACAGCGCCTGGTGACGCCTCCTCGCGGTCACTGAGGATGTCGAAGATCGCAGCCGCCGGGTCCAGTTGGCGTAGCAGGAAACGCCAGTGCACAACGGTGTCAGCCGCGGCGTCAGACGACACGGTGAAGAGCACACGCATTGATTCGTATTTCGTTGCACCAAGTAGATTGGCAAGCACCACTTGACCCCCTATCCCCTGGAAGCAGTTAGGACCTATTTTGGAGGCGTCGCACAATAGCTCTCCTTTTTGGTCTGGGACTACACGTTGGCAGGCAGCCGGCTGGTGGCTGCCGCCCCTCACAAGTACTTGTTAGGGCCAGAACTGGACTTGGGTCTAGGCGGTGGTACTAGGACTAGAGGTAGTCTTTGCTGGAAAGCTGATGTAACTGTTGCACCAAAAAAACACGTATGCACACACGCGCATGCGTGCGCGCGCACACACACACAAACACACGCACCTGGTCATGAATGGGAAGTAGCACTTGGAAAACTCCTCCTGCCCAAAGCAAACACACACACACACACACACACACACACGCACCTGGTCATGAATAGGAAGTAGCACTTGGAAAACTCCTCCTGCCCAAAGCAAACACACACACACACACACACACACACACACACACACACACGCACCTGGTCATGAATGGGAAGTAGCACTTGGCAAACTCCTCCTGCCCAAAGCAAACACACACACACACACACACACACACACACACACACCTGGCCATGAATGGGATGTAGCACTTGTAAAACTCCACGAGCCGTGCAGGCGCGTCGCGCCCTTGTTCATGCACCTGTGCGGTTCAGGGACAGGTTCGGGGGTTTGGGGTCTTGGGGTTATAGGGTTTAGGGGTTTGAGGTCGTAGGTTGGTCAGTAGTGGGCTTGTCGGTGCACGAGTCATGCGGGCGCGTCGCGCCCTGGGCCATGCACATATGCGAGTTAGGGACAGGTTCGGAGTTTTATGGTCTCGGGGTTTAGGATTTAAGGGTTTGAGGTTGTAGGGTTGTCAGGGGTGGGCTTGTCGGTGCACGAGTCATGCAGGCGCGTCGCGCCCTTGGTCATGCACATGTGCTTGTGTGGTGTGGTGGCGGTGGTGGTGGTGGGGGGGGGGCAGGATTATTAGGTCTGGAATCTGTGTTTCAGTCAATCTGTGTGTGTGCAGTTAATCTGTGTGCCAACGCCAACGGGCCAGCGGCGCCAACGGGGCGACAAACGCGCTCGGAAGCGAGGAAAAGTGTGGAATCGGAAAATTCGCGCGCTACGAGCCGTTACTGTCGATATAGCATGGCTGTATAGCTCATGCAGCGCTGGGAGTACAGTACACACCCTGAGGAGGGCACTGGGAGCACTTGCATACCAGGCACACACACACATCTAGTGCTCAAGGGTGTTGTGTGTGGGTCGTGCTCAATCAGTTGGTGTTGTTTCTCAGCAAGCATCACACCCACTACTCTGTGGCTGCTAATATCCATGATATGAGCACTTTTACGCCACCGTTGGCTGACAGTTGGCTAAGCCAACGTTTTTATTTGCCGTTGGCGTTGGCAACGTTGGCGTTGGCTGTTGGCACCGTTGGCCCGTTGGCGGTGACCCTGCCACCTAGTGTGTGTGGCGCTACTGTGGGCTATTTTGTAGCTTTTGGTGGCCTTGTGCCTGCTGTCTGATAGTCCCGCTGGAACTTTGGAACTGATTGTGACCGCCGGCAGTGGATGTGTAACACTACTCTCTCTTGTCTGTGGATTGTAAAACTCTCATCATCATCATGGCGGGCGCGCCGGCGGCGGAGCGGCCTGCTGCGGCAGGCGTCGCGCAAGCCGCATCTGCGCGTGGCCCCCGCCGTCGGGGGGGGCTGCCTGCGCATGTGGGCGACACGTCGCTGCGCCGCAGCCACGTGCTGTCCATCCCAGTGGCAACCGCCACTTGGCTCATCGCGAGCCGTGGTGACCCGTGGCGAGACGGGGTGCTCCGCGGCTGCCCTGACGATGAGGTGGAGGAGGTGGCGGCGGAGGCGGCGGTGCGGGTCGCTGCAGCGGCAGAGGGCGGCATCAGCTTGCCCGTCCGCCTGGCTACGGATCTCGTGCGCTTCGTGCATGACCACTGTGGCCGGGTTGAGCCGACTGGTGGCGGCGTCATGTCCGCGTCGTTCCTCAACGCCAAGCCTGCCGCCGGGGGCATTGGGGTGGAGCCGCGCCGGGGCGGCGTGCTGCGTGTGCTCTTCACCGTGTCGTCTGACGCCGTGGCCGACACTTCCTGCTGCGCCAACTGGACCCGTCGGCTGCGGTCTTCGACGTCCTCAGTGACCGCGAGGAGGCGCGTCGCCAGGCGCTGTGGACCCGCTTTCGTCGCCGCCAAGGCTGCGGGCACGCGGGCGCAGTTCCACCGCGCGCGCCTCGTGGTGGACGGCGAGCGGGTGGCTGCACCTGTTTGCTAAGCTGCATCCCCTCTGGGTGTGTGTTTGAAGGGGAGGTGGCGCCACACGCGCGCGGTGGCAGGTGCAGTGTGGTCGCTGGGTAGAGTGTTGCGGCGGGTGCCATGTTTGGCCGCTTTCGGGTGGTTGGGGGTGGGCCTTCTTGGTCCCTTCATGGTCCTGGCTTCACAGCTGGTTATACCTGGGGTCTGCCTCCGGCTGCTTCAGGGCTGAGTGTGGTGCCTGGCTTGTGGTGCTGCTTGCTTGGCGCCCACCACCTAGTGTGGGTGGCGCTGCTGTGGGCTACTTTTGTAGCTTGACCTTTTTTGATGATGTTTGGTTACAATCCACTTCTGGCGGTCACACGTACGGTTCCAAAGCTCCAGTGGGACTTAGAGAAACAAGGCTCAAGGCCCACAAAAGGTCAAGCTACAAGTAGCCCACGGTAACGCCATCCACACTTGGTGGCGGGCGCCAAGCAAGCAGCACCACTGTGCAGGCTGCACACCCAGCCCCTCAAATGGCCAGAGGGCGGACCCAAGGTATAAAACCATGAAGGGACCAAAAAAGCCCTCCCACAGACCACCGGAAGCGGGGCTAGTAGCACACCCGCCGCAGCACTCTACTCAGCGACCACACCGCACCCGCCACCGCACGCGTGTGGCGCCACCTCCCCTTCAAAAACACCCCCAGAGGGAATGCCATCTAGCAAGCAGGTGCAGGCACCCGCTCGCCGTCAACGACGAGGCGCGCGCGGTGGAACTGCGCCCGCTTCCCCGCAACCTTGGCGGCGAGGAAAGCGGGCCACAGCGCCTGGTGCTGCGCCTCCTCGCGGTCACTGAGGACGTCGAAGACTGCAGTCGAGTCCACGCAGCGGCGCAGCTCGTGGCGCCAGCGCACGACAGTGTCGGCCACGGCGTCAGACGCCACGGTGAAGAGCACACGCAGCACACCGCCCCCGCGTGGCTCCACGCCGATGCCCCCGACAGCAGGCTTGGCGTTGAGGAGCGACGCGGACACGACACCACCATCAGCCGGCTCCCGCCGGCCGGTGCCGCCTTAGAGGAAGCG
>VFSX01000071.1:375000-455000 GCA_016618255.1 Chlamydomonas sp. UWO 241 | reverse complement strand
GCAAAGCGGTAGTCACCGCTTTGCCTTGCCGACATAGTTACTTCGAGGACGTGCCGGCAAAACCTCAATTCCTAAAAACATTGCCAACAAAATAAGTACAATGTCAACACGGGAAATTATCGGAAACAAGTCCCGCGGCAAGGCACCCAAATTATAAACAATTACCCTCTTTATCAAAGTGGCGGCAAGGCAAAGCGGTACTACAGTAGGTGTTGACACAGTGGTTGCGGTAACGAGATTTTGGGAAAATAATGGCTCAACCCAGGCCTCACAGCTCACTCCCTCATCCCTCCCTCAAGGTCATCCGTCGGATGATTTTGTTCCGCGGAAAATAAAAAATTGGAATTTCCACACTTTTCGGGTTCGATATTCGCGCGATCTCAACCCGAGCGCCGGGCCAAACCGGCCAATCTCATCCCGCAAACGTGCTTTGCGGGGTTGCGGGGTGGCTAGCGGAAACACTTGTGTGGGTGTGCGGGGGGGGGTGTTAGGGTGGGCGGGGATGGGATTCCAGTAAGGGATTGCGGCCACAGACGGTCACAGGCGTGCGGCGGGCGGCAGTGCCTCTACCCTGCCGCATTGCCAACGCCCGAGGCGCACCCACCCCCCACGGCGCATTTACTCGCGCGGATAAGGCGGCGCCTCAGGCGCGCCACCCGCCCCAGGTGTCGCCTGAGGCGTCACCCCGACCACCTGAGGCGCCACTCCGACCGCCACAGGTGCCCACCACCGCCTGAGGCGCAACCCGACCGCCTCTGGGTGTGATGACCGCATCAGTGATTTCCTTTTCATGATTTTTGATTAATTATTCCACAGCCGGATTTTGCTTTGACCGTGTTGACCGTTGACCGTTTGTCCTCATACATAGGTCATTTGAAAGCTGTTGACGTGTTCTGTCTGGCGGGCTTGTCAGACTAACAATCCACTGAATGGGCTGAGCTGTGTTCAAGGTCAAAGCGCAGCCGGAATACAGCCAAATGGCTGTGGACAGCCGAAAAGGAAATCACTGGACCTGCACGGATCAGACGACGGGGCGGTGGTGGGGCGGGCGGCAGAGCTACCATCGTACTGCTTTCCCTTGATTAAATAATTCGGAGCACGTGCCAGCAAGGTCGATTTCTAAACAAAAATGCCAAAAAAGAAGAAAGAAAGCAAATGTGACGACAAAACGAAAAATAACCCGCGGCATGGCACCCAAATTCGAAACAATTACCCTCTTTATAAAAGTGGCGGCAAGGCAAAGCAGTACTCCGGTATGTGGGCTACAATTCTGCAGAGTGACCATGATGCTGGATGTTACAGTCGTGTGTGACGCACCTACAGGCAGCGTACCCGATCTTGCTCGGCGTATAGCGCCCGAGCGCGTCAAGACGGGTGCCCGGCTACTGGTGGCGGGCTACGATTACCGCAGCGACGCGGCATTGATGCTCATGCACTTCTTCGACTACACCCTCGAGGAGGCGACTTAGGCTAGTGGGTCGGGGCTGGACCTTGACAGGGCACTCGGCCCCCAGATCTGACTCCTCCCTGTGAGGGCGCGGCCGGGGTTTTGCGGGGTTTGCCGTGCCGCGAGCGGTTGTCTACACACTGTATTCACACCGCCGTTCACACTGTTCTCTCCACACCTCCACACCCTCCACACCCCGCGCAGTGGAGTACGATCTCTACGTATTCCCAGACTTCCCCTACCCGTCACACTTGCAGCCAAAGGACGAAGTCCCCACTGGGGCAGAGGTGCAGGTGCGTCGTCGTGTGTGTGTGTGTGCGTGTGTGTGTGCGTGTGTGTGTGTGCAGGGCTATCCTTTGAAGGGGACGCGGTAGCAGGGCACAGAGGCGCTGCTCTGGCCACGTCTGTGTCAGCACAATCTTATGCTCAGGACCATTGTGTGCGTGAGTGTATGTGTGTGTGTGTGTGTGTGTGTGTGTGTGTCAGTGGCGTAGACAGGCTTGATGCGGATGCATGCGCCACACGGCAGGTGTGTTTGGCGGGAACTCTGCGTCATACCGCAGCCGCGGAGCTCAACGCGTTGCCGTGTGAACAGTGTGAAAATCGACGTTTGTCACACATTCGCCTGGGTGGCCCTGGGTCTCACTTTGGCCAGTTTTCCCTGGATATAGATTGTCACAAGATCGACCCCGATTGCGCAGCTGTGTGGGGGGTGAGGGAGGGAGGGAGGGAGGGGATACCTGACCAAAGTGGCCCCAATAGATTGTCACAAGATCGACCCTGATCGCGCAGCTGTGTGGGGGGTGAGCACAGGAGGGAGGGAGGCGTCGATTCCACAGTCTGTCGGACGCCTACCGTAGTCGCGCCCCCCTAGCACCTAGCACATAGCCTTGGTGATGAAAAGCTCCAAAGTTAGTGTCCTAACCGTGTCAAAATCCGCGCAATTCCACCCCGCAGCTCCGGCCTGAATCGGCCAATCTCTGCCCGCACATGCACATTTGCGGGGTGCTGGGTGCAGTGGTTCCGTTGAGGATCTTGGGGAATGGATGGCTCAACCCGGGCCTCGCATCTCACTCCCCATTCTCAACCCGGCGGAGGCATTTTTTTAAAGAGCATGTGTGGAAATGTCGATTATCACACCTTTCGCCCTTGAAATTCGCGCAATCTCAACCCGACGCGCCAGCCTGAATCAGCCAATCTCAACCTGCTGTTGCAGGGCTGGCTAACGGAAACACTCTGAACCCCTAGTCACAAGTCGATCCACCCATTTTCCCCCACACCTCCCCCACACCTCCCCCCCCCCCCCCACACACCCCTTCAATCGGCAGGCGTACATTCAAGGCATACATCGAAGCAATGCCGCAGGGTTAAGATCTCCCTCCCCCCTGTTAGGCTACCCCCCCCCCCCCCACTTCCCAAGGTAGCGTTACATAAAGGGTATTGCTGAGAAGTTTGGGCTGCTGCCCCAATCCCCCCCCCCCCCCATATGCAGCGTGCATTCAGGTAACATTCAGCATCGGAACCAATTGCAGGTTTAAGATTACCCTCATCCCTCGCCCCCCCCCCACATGTAGGCGTACATCAAGGCGTATGCTGAGAAGTTTGGGCTGCTGCCCACAATCCGCCCCCCCGTATGCAGGCGTAAATTCAAGGTATACATTCAAGGCATACGGAACCAATGTGCAGGGTTAAGATGCCCCCTTCCCCCCCCTGCCCCCCTCGCCCCCCCCCCACATGTAGGCGTACATCAAGGCGTATGCTGAGAAGTTTGGGCTGCTGTCGCGCATACGCTTCCACACCAAGGTACGTTGCCGACCAGTGGTTCCGTTAAGGATCTTGGAGAAATGATGGCTCAACCTGGGCCTCGCGCTCATTACGCCAATCTCAACCCGACCAAGGCGAATTTTGGCAGAAAATGTGTGAAAACCGCCGGGTTGTACTGCGGGCGGGGAAGATGAACAAGGTGGGGCACCGGGGTGAGGCGCGTGCACGTCGGCCATGGCATGCAAGCGTGCGAGGGTGCCCTTGCGCCCACAAACCCACCACCTACCCACACATGCAGAGTCCTCCCAAATTGGCAAGTGACAACGCCCTGTTTGTTTGAAGGAGCAGACACCCACAAACACACATCAATGATGCGGAAAGGCTTGACGCTAGGGTTGGGGCTCGTCGTGCAGAATTGGCGATTTGCACACAGCTGTAGTCACAGCCGCAGCTGCCCTACCCAAATCCCAACGTCTGATCCGCGCCAGTGAATGCATTCATAACGTGAGATGGTCCGGGGTGCACCTCAGGCGGTGGTGGGCGCCTGAGGCGGTCGGTGTGGCGCCTGAGGCGGTTTGGAGAACGCCTAAGGCGACGCCTGAGGCGATCGTGGGTGCGCATCAGGTGGCGCCTCCGGCGGTCGGCGCGCCTGAGGCGCCGCCTGATCCGCGCCAGGGAACGGGACGCTTGAGGCGGCGCCTCAGGCGTTGTGAATGTGGTAGGGCTGCAACACAAGATTGGCCCATTTGCCCTGGAGCGGCCAAGCGGGGAGACACAATACCACCGCCATTACCACAAAACGCGATGCGCACATCAGCAACAATCCAACCATGCGCACGCACGCACCTTGACGGCCAGCAGGTCGCGCATGTCCCACTCTTCGGGCTGCAGCCGACATATCGACGAAACCGGGAAACATTTTTCGGGAAAAAAACGAAAGAATGACTGACCCCAAGGAAACCCCTGGCGTGCATGCACCGCCCGCACAGATGCTCCAGCTGCGGCAAGCGCCGGACGGGCACGGCTGGACTGTGCTGTGCCAAGACACACGACGCCAGGTGTGGGGCATGCCACACGCACACACACACGCACACACACACACACACACACAAACACGTACACACACACACACACACACACACACACACACACACGAGGGATCTAATGCGCCATCAACGGCATCCGGCGGACTGTAAAATCGACCGCACGCACGCACGCGCACACACGCACTCATGCACACACATATACGCCATTACAGGCGTCCAACAAGACCGTAAAATCGACCACACACGCACACACACACGCACACGCATACACGCACACGCACACACACACACACACGCACACACACGCACACGCGCACGCGCACACACGCACACAAACACTCATATTTTTTGCACAGGAGACCCTCCAAGTGTCAGCTGACTTCGTTGTGGTGTCCAACGGGCTCTACTCCCACCCCAACGTCCCACACTACCACGGACAGGAAACGTTCAAGGGTGTGAAGGTGTGGACACGGGGTGTGGGGGTGGGGGTGGGGGTGTGAGGGTGTGGGTGTGGGTGTGAAGGTGTGGACATGGGGTCTGGGTGTGGGTGTGGGTGTGTGGATGTGGGTGTGGGGTATTTCCCACCCTAACGTCCCACATTACCACGACCAGGACACGTTCAAGAGTGTGAAGGTATGGACATGTGTGTGGAGCTGGGTGATTGTTAGGGCCAGAACTGGACTTGGGTCGAGGCGGTGGTACTAGGACTAGAGGTAGTCTTCGCTGGAAAGCCAATGCAACTGTAACTGTAACTGAAAGCCGATGTAACTGTAACTGAAAGCCGATGTAACTGTAACTGTAGCTGTGGAGCTGGGTGAGGGGTGCGGGGTGTGGGTGTGTACATGGGCGTGGTAATGAAACACACGCACACGCACTAAGATTCATGCCAACGCCTCCACACGCATGCAAGCACACACACGCACACACATGCACACACACACGCACACACACACACACACACACGCACACACACATGCGCACACACACACACACACAGATCCATGCCAACGCCTTCACTGACACACGCGCACACACACACACACACACACACGCGCACACACACACACACACACACACACAGATCCACGCCAACGCCTTCACCGACACAAGCATCGTCAGGTGCGGGACAGTGTTTATAGTGTGTGTGTGTGTGTGCGTGTGTGTGCATTGTGAGCAGAATACTGGCAGCACATCCTACAGCCTTGCACTGAACTCACGTCTTGGGCGTTTTGTATTGCAATGCAAAGCCTTGGATGGCAACTTATCAGCAAGAAATCTGCCCCTGTCTGTCTGTCCGTCTGTCTGTGTGCCTGCCTGGCTGCCGGCCGGCCGGCCGGCCTACTTGCTCGCCCGCCCGCCCGCGCCGCCCGCCCGCCCGCCCCCCCCCCGCCCGCCCTCCCGCCGCCCGCCGCCGCCCCCGCCCGCCCGCCCTCCGCCCCTCGCCCGCTTGCCTGCCTGCCCAACCGATCGACCGACTGCCGCCTGACCGGCCCGCCCGCCGCCTGCCCGGCTCGCCCGCCCGCCCGCCCGCCCGCTTTCCTGCCCGCCAAAGTGATCGACCGACTGCCCGCTCGACTGCCTCCTCTCTCTTGTCCTCTTCTCTCCCTCTGCTTCTCTCACACACCACACACACACACACACACAACACCAGGGGGCGTGACGTGGTCATTGTGGGCAATGGGAAGACTGCGCACGATTGCGTGGCGACGGTTGTGGCGTCAAAGGAGGTGTGTACACACACACACTTACGCATGTGTACAGACATGCGCACACATGCGCGCACACACACACACACACACACACACACACGCATGCGCACACACACGCACACACATGCGCACACACACACACACACACACACATGCGAACACACACGCACACACTCACACACACACACGCGAGCACACACGCACACAACACACGCACACGCACACGTATGCACACACACACACACACGCATGTGCTTGTGCGCACACACGCACATGCACACACACACACACACACACATGCGCACACACACGCACACACATGCGCACACACGCGCGCACACACACACAAAACACACACACACACACAAACGCACACGCACACACACGCAGGCATCAAGCGTCGTTGCCCTCTACCGCAACCTTCACTGGTGGGTACCAGCAGTGTTTTCCGTTTCGGCTCGACACAGCCATTTGGCTGGATTCCGGCTGAACTTTGACTTTGAGCACAGCTCAACCAATTCAACGCACTGGAAGTCTAGCGATCCCGCCAATTAGGGCACGTCGAGAGCTTTTAAATTGCCTTCATATGACGACAAGTGGTCAACGGGAGGTCGACGGTCAACGCGGTCAAAGCACACTCCAGCTGTGGAGGAATGATTTTAAAGTCCTGAAAAGAAAATCACTGCAGGCCAGTGCTGCTCAGCAGGCCGGTGATTGTGTGTTTGTGTTTTACGACAGTTTTGCGTACAGGGCCTGAGCCTTCGCGATTAAGTATTGTTTTGGACGCCCCCGCGACTCTTCAAACGATTAAAAACTCGCAAAAATGGCGGTTTCGGACGTCGAATCGACGACAAAACACCACCGCGGAGCTATTCAACAATGTTTTTTCGACCCCCCCCCGCGAAGGCTCGGGCCCTGTACGGTATCACGACTGTAAAATCCATCATCATCATCATCAGGTTCCGTACTCGCCCTTGGCCTTTGCGAATTAGTATTGCTGTTGGCCTCCCGTGAAAATGCCCAATTCTGACTCCATTAGAACCCCACACACACACACCCATCCCGCGCCACGTGTGCAGCACCCAGATCCGCCACATCCTGTGCATCCGCCTTATTCAACATATTGAAAGAAGGAAAAAATGCCACAATAACTCCCCCTCCCCAGGCCCATCCCGCGTCACGTGTGTGGCATCCAGATCCGCCACATCCTCTTCACACGCGCGACGTCCGCGATGCTGCCGCCTTACTATACGGCGCGCGGGCCGCGTGCAATCATGTCAAAGGTGTGTGGGGGGGTGCATGTGTGTGTGTGTGTGCGTGTGTGTGTGTGTGTGTGTTTGTGTGCGAGAGAGTGGGAGAGAGTGGGAGAGGGGGAGGGAGGAGGGAGGGAGGGAGGGAGGAGGGGGAGGGGGGGAGAAGGGGAGAGAGGGAGAGAGGGAGAGAGGAACTGTGAGAGAGAGGGACAGAGGGACCGTGAGAGAGAGGGGGGGATGGATTTGGGGTGAAACTTTCGACCCTGTATTGTGTGATTCTCAGTTGGATGCACGCCGCGGAGACCCCCCCCCCCCCCCGAGCCCTCGACCCATGCGCAGACGTGCGCACTGGTCTCTAATGCTCTCGCAATTCTGAACCCCGAACCCCGAACCTGAAACCTGAAGCCTGAACCCTGAAACTTGAAACCTGAAACCTGGAACCCCAAATACGACCATGCGCAGGCGTGCGCACCGGTCAAGCGCCTGTGGTGGGGCTTCCTGGAGGGGTACATCAAGCACAAATTCCCGCTCTCGGGGGGCGCAATGAAGCCCACAATCTCCCTGCCAGGTGTGTGCTGGAGTTCCGCTTTGCCTTGGAATGAAATGATTTGGGAAACGTCGCGGCAACGTCGATTCCTAAAAAGTGTTGCCGAAAAAGTCGAAGAGGGACGTCTAAACGGAGGAACAAAAAGGAAAGGCAGGGCAGCAGCAAGGCACCAAAATTCTAAACAATTACCCCTTCTTTTTAAAAGCGGCGCCGAGGCTGAGCGGTGCTACGGTACTGTGGTCCCGCTCTTTCTTGCCCGATTAATTGATTATGAGAAAGCGTTGACTAAGTCGATTTCCAAAAATAAACTCGAAAAAGGAAAAAAAGCGACGTAAAAACAGGGGAAATTCGAATAATCCCGCGGCAAGGCACAACAATCTAAATGTTTTCGGGATTTTATCACAGTGCCCGCGGCAAGCCAAAGCGGCACTTCGGTATTCGGTCGACTGAACCCCACGCGTGCGGCGGGTGTGCTGCTTGAGTGACGCAACCTGGCAGACGCATCGACACGCAGCTGCGCTAACTCGCCAGTAAGGCGAGTATGTTACACTCCTCCCCCCTTAAATGCACCCGTCCGTCCTCAAGGGTGCCCTCTTAGATAAACAAGCCTCGTGTCCCATTCCACGAGCCGACTTATAGCTTAGCTGGCGTGCTTTGGAGGAAAACTCTTTGTGAACGCCGCGTATCGAACACTTGACCTTTGGGAACATTCGTGTCTGCACCTTAGCCACAGGGGTGGTGGGCCTCTATGGGCCTCTCTAAGGGCCAAGCACCGAAACCACTATTAACATAGGCCAAAAGGTTCCATGGTGTACGATGCAGAGCTGTTGGCCCTTGCATCTAACACATCGCCAGTAAGGCAGGTATGTTACACTACAGGGGCGCGCGGAGGCGCGCCGTCACACTGCCACGTGCGTGTCTGCTCCAACACCAAGGACTCGGTTGACTGTACCACACACCCCTACGACATTCACAACGCCTGAGGCGGCGCCTGAGGCGTCCCATTCCATGGCGCAGAACAGGCGGCGCCTCAGGCGCTCCGACCGCCTGAGGCGCCGCCTGAGGCGCACCCACGATCGCCTCAGGCGTCGCCTCGGGCGTTATCCAACCCGCCTCAGGCGCCCACCACCGCCTGAGGCGCACCCCGGACCGTCTCAGGCGTTATATGACCGCATTCCATGGCGCGGATCAGACGTTGGGATTTTGGTAGGCACGTGTGGCGGGTGTGCTGCTTGGGTGACGCAAGCTGGCAGACATATCGACACGCAGCCGCGCTTACAGGGGCACGCAGAAGCAACCCGGCAACAACCTCCCAACAACCACCCAACCACCCAATCACAACCCAACAACCACCCAACAACAACCCAACAACAACCACCCAACATTAACCACCCAGCAACCACCCAACAGCCACCCAATAACCACCCAACAACCACCCAACCACCCAATCACCACCCAACAACCACCCAACAACCACCCAACAATAACCACCCAGCAACCACCCAACAGCCACCCAATCACCACCCAAAAACCACCCAAAAACCACCCAACAGCCACCCAACAGCCTCCGCCCCACACAGGCGACCTCTTCATGTCTGGAAAGATCCTCGAGGACGACCGCGCCATGCTGGCAGCATCCAAGCAGCTGCCAGGTCACCCAACCACCCAGCAATAACCACCCAACAACCACCCAACAACCACCAACAGCCACCCAACAACCACCCAACAACCACCGCCCCAAACAGGCGACTTCTTCATGTCTGGAAAGATCCTTGAGGACGACCACCACATGCTGGCAGCATCCAAGCAGCTGCCAGGTCACCCAACCACCCAGCAATAACCACCCAACAACCACCCAACAACCACCCAACAGCCACCCAACAACCACCCAACAACCACCCAACAACCACCGCCCCAAACAGGCGACTTCTTCATGTCTGGAAAGATCCTTGAGGACGACCACCACATGCTGGCAGCATCCAAGCAGCTGCCAGGTCACCCAACCACCCAACAATAACCACCCAACAACCACCCAACAGCCACCCAATAACCACCCAACAACCACCCAATAGCCACCCAACAACCAACGCCCCACACAGGCGACTTTTTCATGTCTGGAAAGATTCTCGAGGACGACCACCACATGCTGACAGCTTCCAAGCAGCTGCGCATCTGCATGGGGGACATCCAGGCGTTCACGCAGGTTGGCTTTCAGGGTGGAGGCATTTGAATGTCCTGAACAGGTTTCAGGGATTTTAAGCATGGCCCTGTAACCCCAACCTCAAAGCACTCCACCCAAAGCCCGAACCCCTTTTTCTCTCAGCGGCTGCGCATCTCCAGGGGGGGGGGGGGTATCCACGCGTTCATGCAGGTTGGGTGTTAGGGTGCAGCACACACGCACATACACACATTCACATTCACACACACACACACACACATTCACACACACACGCACACACACACGCACAAACGAACACACGCGCACGCTCACACACCTCACACACACACACACACAGCAGACACACGCAGGACAGCGAGCTGCTGCAACGGCATCACACACACACACACACACACACACACGCACACACACACACACACACACACACATCAGTGATGCAGAAAATATTTGGCGAGATTGCTGCCGTGGGACGCGCGGAGGCCCCAGCCGGGCCTGCCGGCCCGGCGCTGGTACGCGGGCTGTAACGCGCTGATACGCAGTTTTTTTCCCGGGGGCTGCGCCCCCGAACCCCCGCTGTTCAAAGTTGTATTGTTGATGGAACAATAGTCGCTTTTTACGCTGCTGCCCTCTCATTTTCTCTCCTGATTCTCTATTTTTCTTACGCACTTTCTCTCTTCCCTACAGGGCACAGGTGCCCTTAACACATCACAAAGCGTGCTGATTTTCGGTGTAGATCTGCATGTACACATCACCCTCGCCCCTGCGCCGCCCTCTGCGCGCGCACACTTGCGTGGCCCAGCGTGGATCAACACACCCAATCTTCCCCTACAGCAGCAAGTAGCTGGCGTGGGCATAGCACGGCATTACACGCCCCCCCCCCCCACACACACACTCACACCACGCCCCAAACTGCCGCACATGGCGCGTGTGCACGCAAGCGGCGGGGCCGGGGGCGCAGCGGAAGCCAGCGAGCCACAATTGCATTCCGGATTGGATGGCATACTTGTTAATGTTGTGGTTTGAAGTCTATGTAAGCAGCCTGGCGGGGGCAAAAAACCGTTGGCGAGGGCTCATGCTCGCTGAGACGAGCGAGCATGACGAGCGCATGGGGCATGCGTGTTTGCATGCATGCATGCATGCAGCGGGCGCCGGGGCGCAGTCCCCGCAGGTGATATAATAACCAGTGATGAGTTTTGTGCTAGACTGGAGAATGGAATTATCTGCAGCAGAGCCAGGGGAGGGATCTTGGAGGCGGTCACACTTGAATCAAGCAACAACTGTGTGACCACATCTCCGCCTCCTCCGCCTACTCCACCTCCGCTCCTTACGCGAGCTGCGCGCTCATCGGATCCGATGCTCGCTGCAGTGCGCCCTAGTGTGCGCGTGCTGTGGCGCGGCGGAGCCGCGCCACCGTACATGCAAGGCATGGCGCGGCTCCGCCGCGCCCTCCCACGGTACGCGCAAGCCCCGCCAAACGACCCGCCCACGGTACGAAAGTATCCGCGTACCGCCTTTCTGCAACACCGACACACATGCACGCACGCACGCGCAGAACAGCGAGCTGCTGCAACGGCATCACACACACACACACACACACAAAAACGCACACACACACACACACACACACACGTGCAGAACGGCGAGCTGCTGCAACGGCATCACAAACACAAAACACACACACACACACATACACACAGACAGACAGACACCACAAGACACAAAACACGCACGCACGCACGCACACACGCACACACACACAAAGCACAAAACACACACACACACACGTGCAGCACGGCGTGCTGCTGCGCAGCGGCGAGTGCCTCAAGGCTGACGCTGTGCTCTTCTGCACTGGGTACGTTGGGAACAGGGACAGGGAACAGGGGACAGGGGACAGGGGGACTGGAACTGGGACTGGGACTGGGACTGGGACAAGGAGGGAGGGGGGGGGGGCCAGGGCCAGGGACGGGGGACGGGGGACTGGGGGCGGGGACTGGGGACTGGGGACTGCGGACTGGGGACTGGGACAGGGGACTCGGGACTGGGACAAAGGACAAAGGACAAACTCGGGCGGGGACAGGGACAGGGACAGGGACAACAGGAAAATAGGAAAACGAAAGTAGGGAAAGGAAAAAGATAAGGAAAAAGGAAAAGGAAAAGGAAACCTCACAATTCACAAACGTAGCTCAAAATACCCCCCCCCCCCACACACACACACACTGCCAACCACCCCAGGTTCGCCAAGGTGTACGACTACCTGTCAGGAGACGTCAAGGTGTGGGGAATAGTGTGGGAGAAGTGTGGGAACGATGTGGGAAGAGTGGGGGGCAATTAAACGGGTGGCGGAAGGGTGTTCAAGAAGTGTGCGGCATGACTGTGGTCACCAGGGTGTACGCCCACCTGGCAGGCGACGTCAACGTGTGGGAGGAGTGTGGGGGAATAGTGTGGGAGAAGTGTGGGAACGATGTGGGAAGAGTGGGGGGCAATTAAACGGGTGGCGGAAGGGTGTTCAAGAAGTTTGCGGCATGACTGTGGTCACCAGGGTGTACGCCCACCTGGCAGGCGACGTCAACGTGTGGGAGGAGTGTGGGGGAAGAGTGTGGGAGAAGTGTGGGAAGAGAGTGGGAGGAGCAGCAGGGAAGTGTGGGAGGTGAAGCAGGTGTGAAAGAGTGTGGGGAGATGAGGTGGCCAGGGTGCGCGACTATCGGCCAGATGCACGCCCCCCCCCCCCTTGCACACATATACACTCGCATCCTCCCCCCCCCCCCTCCACACACACGCACGCACGCACGCACGCACACCATCACCACCGCACACGCACGCACCCATGTGTACACACACTTTCCCCAGCTACACAGCCCCACACATACACACACACACACACACCACCACCGCACACACACTCACCCACGTGCACACACACTTTCCTAACCACACACCTACACGCACACACACACCCTGCTTACAAAACACGCATACACACATACACACACACAAACACACATCACCTCACACCATACACACAGGCCATGCTCCTCAAGAAGCGAGCACACGCGCACGCACCCCCCCACTCACAAACGCACGTGCACACACACACACACACACACACACACACGCATACATACATGCATACATACAAGTGCACACACACATGCACAAACACAAATGTACGCATGAACCCACACTCGCATGCACGCATGCACCCCCCACCCCCCACACACACACACCAAACAACCAACCAAGCGTTACATGAGGCCGTCCGCATGCACCGGCAATGCCTGCACTATGAACAGCAACACACACGCACACACACACACACACACACACCAAACAACCAACCAAGCGTCACATGAGGCCGTCCGCATGCACCGGCAATGCCTGCACTACGAACAGCAACACACACGCACACACGCACACACACACATACATACACACATACATACAAACGCACAAACATACACACACACGCACACACACACACATACACATACACACACACGCAGGCAAAGCTAGGTCTCTACAAGGACGGATTGTACCTCTACCGCCACCTACTGTCACCCGGCGTCCCCAACCTCTGCTTTCTGGGCTCCGAGGTCTCCACCTTCAACTCTGTGCTCACGCACGGGCTGCAGGTCGGTTCATTTGGTTAGGGTTGAGGGGTTGGGGTGTAGGTATAGGGTGTAGGGTTTAGGGTTAACTGTGCGACTACAGGGGCCGTCACCCGGCGTCCCCAACCTCTGCTTCCGTGGATCCGAGGTCTCCACGTTCAACTCGGTCCTCACGCACGGGCTGTAGGTCGGTTCATTTGATTAGGGTTCAGGGTTTAGGGTCTAGGGTTAACTGTGGGAACTACAGGGGAAGTTACAGGGGCAGTCCCCGACCTCTGCTTCCTGGGCTCCGAGGTCTCCACGTTCAACCTGGACTCGGACTCAGACCTGTCCTACCACATTCACAACGCCTGAGGCGTCCCATTCCATGGCGAGGATCAGGCGGCACATCAGGCGCTCCGACCGACTGAGGCGCCGCCTGAGGCGCACCCACGATCGCCTCAGGCGTCGCCTTCGGCGTTATCCAAACCACCTCAGGCGCCACACCGACCGCCTCAGGCGCGCACCACCGCCTGAGGCGCACCCCGGACCGTCTCAGCCGTTATGGCCGCATTCCATGGCGCGGATCAGACGTTGGGATTTTGGTAGGGCTGGGGGCCAAGGGCACTGTCTAGATCCAGCCTCGACCCACTAGCCCCCCACCAACAGGAGCCAGCCACCCGTCTGTACTGCTCGGGCGCCGAGCAAGGTCGAGTACGCTTCCCTTCCACCACATTTCCAATGCCTGAGGCGCCGCCTCAGGCGTAAATGCGCCGCCTCAGACGTGCCGGCTGCCTGAGGCGCCGCCTGAGGCGCACCCCTGATCGCCTCAGGCGCCGCCTTACGCGTCACCCCGACCGCCTCAGGCGCCACCCCGACCGCCTTAAGTGCCCTCCACCGCCTGAGCCACACCCCCGACCGCCTCAGGCGTTATGACCGCATTCACTCGCGCGGATCAGACAATGGAGCTGTGGTAGGGCTGCCTGCACGTTACAGCAACAGTAACATCGGCTTTCCAGCGAAGACTACATCCTTGTCGTAGTCCCACCGCATAGACCCACGTCCAGTTCTGGCCCTGCCTCCCTACCAAAATCCCAACGTCTGATCCGCGCAAGTGAATGCGGTCATAACGGCTGAGACGGTCCGGGGTGCTCCTCAGGCGGTGGTTGGCGCCTGAGGCGGTCGGTGTGGCGCCTGAGGCGGTTTGGATAACACCTAAGGCGACGCCCGAGGCGATCGTTGGTGCGCCTCAGGCAGCGCCCCAGGCGGTCGGCGCGCCCGAGGCGCCGTCTGATCCGCGCAAGTGAATGGGACGCCTGAGGCACCGCCTCAGGGCGTTGTGCATACGGTAGGGCCTGCAAGTGTCACTGTCACACCCATCGTCATCCATATCATATACAACGGGCTCGGTGCCGCACACGACCGCTGCGGGATTTGTCACGGCGGCCCATGCATGCATGGCATGCATGGCGACCGGCGGAATGCATGGTGGCCTAGACCCCATGCATGGTAGGCTGGCGCGCTGCGTGGCCTTGCGGGCTCTCCCAGTAGAGCCCCCCTAGACTTTTAGTCCAAGCCTTAACCCACGCCCCGGAGTACGTCGGGCGCGTACATGTAAAAAATGTAAAAAAAAAGTCATCAACATCACCCATGCTGCAGGCGCTCTGGCTGACCAACCTGCTGACAGGGGCGTTGAAGCTGCCGACGCGCGCCGAGATGCAGGTGAGGAAGCACGCTTTTCAGATATGTTTACGGTCATCCAACACCCATCCAACAGTAACAGTAACACAGGGTTTCCAGCTAAGCAGGCTACTCTTCTACTAGAGACACCCGCCGATACTCCAGCACACTTAAGTAGAGTACCGCCGGCTCCCGGCCGATAGACTACCGCTCCCGCCGGCTAGACTACCCCAAACAGCGGTCTCTGAGAGACATGTCTGACAAGGAGCATATAGGAGAGGACCTTCCTCAAGGTCACAGTAGTGGCCTTGTGGCCAGTCAAGCCGGCAGAGCCGACTGGCGCTGACTGGAACGGTCCCCGCCTGGCAGTGCATGGCTGTCCAGCTCTCGTTTGCATGGGCTCAGCCGGCGCCCCATGCCTCATGCATGGCCAGGTCCCACCCTCCAGGGGTGCATGGACGACAGAGTTGTCATGGAGGCTACCTGAAGACCTTCCAACGCCAGTCACCGGCAGACGAGCAACCCCGAGGATGAGCGCGGTGACGAACGCTGCGATTGGTGAAGCGGATTTACTCTTGTGTTGCCTCGGCGGTCGCCACCGCTGAAGCCGTGATGGTAGCCCGCCTCCACGGGCAGCCATCTTGACCAATTTCCAGCATGCATTGACGGGCGCCAGCTCCTCCGCTCGTCGATCAACTTGTCGAGATCGGTGCCGCATGGCGTCCTGCATGGGGGGGGGATAAGGGCCGTCTCCCAGCACGGGCCGCGGCAGCGCCGCGGCTACTCGCCAAGCCATGGCAGCGCCGGGCAAGCCGCTCCTGAAGTGTTCCACCGAGGGGCAGTCTAGCAGGAGCCGGGCCAGTCATATTTTACCCCGCTCGTCAGCGGCACGGAGATCCTCGTCACCAGCAGCGCCGCATTGCTGGGTCCAGGGCTCGGCGACGAGAACGCGCCTCCGTTAATCGAGCCCCATCCAACACCCCACACAAAAAGCTGCTCGCGGGACCGTGCGGGCTGCCGACGCGCATTGGCGTGCGAGTGGGTGAAACGCAAGACAATGATAAGACAAAACTGAAACCGATCCAAATAACCGATCCCAAAACAAACAAAAAACGATCAAAAAAAACAAGTTGCTGACAGGGGCGTTCAAGCTGCCGACGCGCGAGATGCAGGTGCGAAAGACCGTTTTCTCAGGAGCGTTTGTATAGCACCCCACACAATAGAAACTGCTCGCGGGAACGTGCCAGCAGGCGGGTGAAACGCAAAACAAATATCTGCAACAATATAAAAACGCAATGCTACAAACAGTTGTAAATCAGACGAAACCAATTGAAACCGATCAAATGTCCCGCAAACCACAAGCTGCTGACAGGGGATTTCCAAGCTGCCGACGCGCACCGAGATGCACGTGGGGGAAGCGCAAAACACACACCAAAAGTTGAAATATAACGTAAACAACAAGCTGCCGACGCGCACGGAGATGCAGGTGAGCGACCGCGGTGTCCTTACCCTACCACAGCACCATCGTCTGATCTGCGCAAGTGAATGAATGCGGTCCTAACGCTTGAGGCGGTCGGGGGAGCGCCTCAGGCGGCGGTGGGCGCCTGAGGCCGTCGGGGTGACGCCTGAGGCCGTCGGGATGACGCTTAAGGCGGCGCCTGAGGCGATCGGGGGTGAGGCTCAGGCGGCGCCTCAGGCGGTCGGCGCGCCTGGGGCGCCGCCTGATTCGCGCAAGTTAATGCGCCGCTTGAGGCGCCGCATCAGGCGTTGGGAATGTGGTAGGGCTTGTCACACCCTCTCGGGCAAACAGCACGGCGTCAATCGTCGCGTCGCGTCAAAACTCCCAGGTCGCAACCCCGTGACCTTGCACGTTTTGTTACGGTTGGCATGGGCAGGGTTCCAGTTGCAGCTGCCGCGTCGGTGGCGGTGCAAGGCCCTACCACATTCACAACGCCTGAGGCGGCGCCTCAGGCGTCCCATTCCATGGCGCGGATCAGGCGGTGCCTCAGGCGCTCAGACCGCCAGAGGCGCCGCCTGAGGCGCACCCACGATCGCCTCAGGCGTCGCCTAAGGCGTTATCCAAACCGCCTCAGGTGTCACCCCGACCGCCTCAGGCGCCCACCACCGCCTGAGGCACACCCCGGACCGTCTCAGACGTTATGACCGCATTCCATGGCGCGGATCAGACGTTGGGATTTTGGTATGGAGGTCATGCCCACGCTGTATACAGTGTCCCCCCGTGAAGGATTTTGGGAATTCTTTATTTCCCGGCTCAAGAAACTTTGACCGCTCATACCAGGCGCGATACATAGCGGGTGCTCCCGCAAGGCATACCGTCGTGCTGCTCTCGGCGAGATCTTTCCAGCGCACCCCGCCACGCCCTCTCCCACCAAGTGTGGGGTGGTTTTCTGAAAACTGGGAAATCCGGCCCGGAGCGGTATACGGCTTGCGGGGGAATCACTGGCTGTATCCACACGTGCTCCACACCTCCCCACACATGCATGCAGTTCACACACAACGCATGCCTACCCCCTCGCGAGCAGCACATCAGCGGCAGCAAGGGCCATGAGATGCACACGAGGCAACCACGTGCATACTTCCATTACCAAAAAAACTGAGCTCGGCGGGCACCGTGATGCGGCCTCGAGAATCCACACGTGCTCCATACCCCCACACACCTCCCCACACCTCCCCACACCTCCCCACCCCGCGCAGGCCGACGTGATGGCGCAGCGCGACTGGAGGTGCAAGGTAGGCGGACTCAAGGCGGACTGGGGGTGTGTTTCCACTCGGCGGGCCAGACGCTAGCGGCAGTGCTTCTTCAATTTATAACAATTTATAAGTTCTAACGGCCCGGCAGTCAGGGGCTGTGCTCCTGGAGAAATGGGGGGAAAACATGTTTAATCACCCAAAACCCCGTTCATGATTTCAGCCGAAAAACACCCATGGCTGTCTACCGCCCAACCGAAGAAGCACCGGTGAGCGGCCTTCTGGTCAGTCTAGAAGAAGCGTTTTTCTTCCAGCCGCAGCGGACGCCCAGTCGTTGTCGTCACTCGTGCCACCGACGGCGAAGCAGTCAACAATGCTTCACTACCACAGCCCCATCGTCTGATCCGCGCAAGTGCATGCGGTCATAACGATTGAGGCGGTCAAAGGTGCGCCTCAGGCGGTGGTTGGCGCCTGAGGCGATCGGGGTGGCGCCTAACGGGGGCCTAAGGCGATTGGGGTGGCGCCTAACGTGTGCCTAAGGCGGTCGGGATGACGCCTAAGGCGGCGCCTGAGGCAATCAGGGGTGCGCCTCAGGCGGCGCCTCAGACGGTCGGCGCGCCTGAGGCGCCGCCTGATCCGCGCAAGTAACTGCGCCGCCTGAGGCGCCGCCTCCGACGGTGAAAAAGGTGCAGTCAACTTTGCTTCACAGGCTAGAAGGGACTTCCAGTTCCAGGTCCAGACTGTGGAAACACACCCTGAGGCGTGTTCCCACTTGGACTCTTAGAAGTTTTCTAAAAAACTTTCAGGTTTTCTAGTCACGCCAGAAGGCCCCCGAGCTTTCCCCCAGGCAATCTAGAAGAAGCGTTTTTTTCTTTTAGTCACAGCCGACGTTCAGTCGTCGTCGCTAGCTTATCTGATGTCAATAACGCTTCAGTCAAATTTGCTCCCCACCCTTCTTCTAGGCTAGAAGGAATTTCTAGGTCGTGAGTGGGAACACACTCTGAATCTGCACGTATACATATATATCGAAAGGGCAAGGCCCAGTGTTTCCGTTACGCCACCCCGCAAAAGTAAGTGTGCGGGTCGAGATTGGCCGATTCAGGCCGGCGCTGCGGGGATGAGAATGCGCGAATTTCCGGTGGTTGTGGGCGCCTGAGGCGGCCGGGGTGCCGCGGGAGGCCGTCGGGATGACGCTTAAGGCGGCGCCTGGGGCGATTGGGGGTGCGCCTCAGGCGGCGCCTCAGGCGGTCGGCGCGCGTGAGGCGCCGCCTGATCCGCGCAAGTAAATACACCGCTGAAAACAGATAAGAATGCGCAAATTTCACTTGCGTGTCTCAGACGTTTGGGCTGTGGTAGGGCAGCTAATACCTGGCACGTGGTAGAAAGAGAGAGAGAGTGGGAGGAGGGAGGGAGAGGGGGGTAGCCAAGTAAGGCGGTGCAACCCACGCCGCCCCTGTTACGCCCGCAGCTCCTGCTGGGGCAGCGGCAGCGCGGGACGCTACTGGCGGCCATGCAGGTCCCTGACTGAGGTGGACATAAGAGACTACCAGATGACAGGATGTGATACCACCTGCCCAAGCCTGAACCCTAAACTCTGGACCTCAAACGCCCGCAGGTCATGCCGGGGCAGCGGCAGCGCGGGAGCAGCGTCATGCTCTACATGCAGGTGCGCACTCACGCATGCACGCACGCGCGCGGGCACGCACACTCTAGGCTCTAGGCTGTGGGCTCTAGGCTGTGGGTTCTTACGCCTGGCAGGGTGGCAGAGGCTGGGTGGCGGAGCTAGCTGGCAAGTGCGCACACACGCATGCACGCACGCGCGCGGGTGCGCACACTCTAGGCTCTAGGCTTTGGGCTCTAGGCTGTGGGCTCTAGGCTGTGGGTTCTTACGCCTGGCAGGGTGGCAGAGGCTGGGTGGCGGAGCTGGCTGGCAAGTGCGCACATTCGCATGCCCGCACGCGCGCGGGCGCGCACACTCTAGGCTCTAGGCTGTGGGCTCTAGGCTGTGGGCAATTGCGCACACACGCATGCACGCACGCACGCGGGCGCGCACACGAGCACACCCATGCGCACTTGTCAGCCAGCTCCGCCACCCAGCCTCTGCCACCCTGCCAGGCGTAGGAGCTCACAGCCTAGAGCCCACAGCCCAACATGCCTTATTGTAGTACTCCTTCGCCTCTCTGGTTTAACATTCCCGCCTTGCTCTACATGCAGGACTACCACGACCAGCTGGTGGCGGACGTGGGGATGAGGTGCGATTTCTCCTTTGCATGTCGCTTGTCTTTTTTTTTTTTTACAAATCAGAAGCTTCTGATCCCCAGGTCCTCATCTCCAGGTCCTCAATCAGAAGCTTCTCATCCCCAGGTCCTTAAGGACCTGGAGATGAGATGTGATTTCATCGTGCCTTGTCGCTTGTCGTTTGTTGTCTGTGTTTTACAAATCAGAACGGCGCCAGCACGTTGGGCAGCGCATGGGGCGGCGCATAGGGCGGCGCATGCGGCTGGTTTGCACCGCCATGCACGCCCCATGCACGACTGCCACGACCAGGGCTGGTGGTGACCTGGGGATGAGGTGCGATTTCATCTTTTCGTTTTCTGTGTGTTCTACAAATCAGAACAGCGCCAGCACATAGGGCAGTGCATGGGGCGACGCATGCGGCTGGCCTGCACCGCCATGCACGCCCCATGCACGACTGCCACGACCAGGGCTGGTGCAGAACCTGGAAATGAGGCGCGGTTTCGTCTGTGTCTCCTTCTGGGACATGTTGTAATGTTGTTTTAGTTTTATAATAAGAAGGCGCCAGCACATTAGGCAGTGCAAGGGGCAGCGCATGCGGCTGGCTTGCCCCGTCATGCACGCCCCATGCACGACTGCCACGACCAGGGCTGGTGGCGGACCTGGGGATTCCGTCGGTGTTCTTGGGACATTTTGGTTTGTTCTTTTAAGTATGCGAAGGCGCCAGCACGTGGGGCAGTGCATGGGGCGGCGCATGCGGCTGGTTTGCACCGCCATGCACGCCCCATGCACGACTGCCACGACCAGGGCTGGTGGTGACCTGGGGATGAGGTGCGATTTCATCTTTTCGTTTTCTGTGTGTTCTACAAATCAGAACAGCGCCAGCACATAGGGCAGTGCATGGGGCGACGCATGCGGCTGGCCTGCACCGCCATGCACGCCCCATGCACGACTGCCACGACCAGGGCTGGTGCAGAACCTGGAAATGAGGCGCGGTTTCGTCTGTGTCTCCTTCTGGGACATGTTGTAATGTTGTTTTAGTTTTATAATAAGAAGGCGCCAGCACATTAGGCAGTGCAAGGGGCAGCGCATGCGGCTGGCTTGCCCCGTCATGCACGCCCCATGCACGACTGCCACGACCAGGGCTGGTGGCGGACCTGGGGATTCCGTCGGTGTTCTTGGGACATTTTGGTTTGTTCTTTTAAGTATGCGAAGGCGCCAGCACGTGGGGCAGTGCATGGGGCGGCGCATGCGGCTGGCTTGCACCGCCATGCACGCTCCATGCAGAGCTGATGGAGGAGTTGGGGATGGGGTGCGTGCGTTAACAGATGGCACCACCCACATTGCACTGTGCCCTTTACCCAAACCTCTATTTAAACCCCCAACACGTAACCCTACCCTCTGCCATACACACACACATACACACACACACACACACACACACATCAACACACACACATACACACGCGCTCACACAAACACGCGCGCGCACACACACACGCACACGCCCTCACACGCCCTCTACCACGCAGCCCGCGGCGCACTCCAGCTCTCCTCCGATGTCTCCAAACACTACTCGCCCACAGGCTGTGGGGCGCTCTTTAAACACTAAAGTCCTAAAGGGTTCAACAACCCCAAACCCTTATACCCTAGACCCTAGACCCCAAACCCTGACACGCAGCCTGCGCCGAACGATCTGCCCACTCAAGCTCTTCTCCGCTGCCTTCAAGCACTACTCGGCCGCAGACAACCTGGCCCTCATAACCTCTTTAGGGCTTTTGAAAGCCCTTTACATGGTAAAAAAAACCCGAAACCCTAACAGCCTAAACCCCCAACCCTGGCACGCAGCCCGCGCCGCAAGACTGGCCCACTGAAGCTCCTCTCCGCTGCCTTCAAACACTTCTCGGCCTCAGACTACCTGGCTCTCTTAACATATTTAGGGCTTTTGAAGGCCCTTTACATGGTTAAACCCCCTCGAAATCCTAAACCCTAAACCCCCAACCCTGGCACGCAGCCCGCGCCGCCAGGCTGGCGCGCTCAAGCTCTTCTCCGCCGCCTTCAAACACTACTTGGCCGCAGACGACCTGGCCCTCTTAACCTTTTCAGGGCTTTTGAAGGCCCTTTTAAGGGTTCAAACCCCCTAAACCCTAAAAGCATTAACCCCAGACCCTGGCACGCAGCCCGCGCCGCAAGGCTGGCACGCTCAAGCTCTTCTCCGCCGCCTTCAAACACTACTTGGCCGCAGACGACCTGGCCCTCTTAACCTATTTAGGGCTTTTGAAGGCCTTTTTAAGGGTTTAAACCCCCCCAACCCTAAACGCCTAAACCCAACCCCTGGCACGCAGCCCGCGCCGCAAGGCTGGCGAACTCAAGCGCTTCTCCGCTGCCTTCAAGCACTTCTCGGCCACAGACTACCTGGCCCTCTTAACCGATTGGGGGCTTTTGAGGCCCTTTTAAGGGTTTAAACTCTCTTAAGGGAACCCTTAACCTTGTAACCCTAAAACCTTGAACCCCAAACCCTGGCACGCAGCCCGCGCCGCAAGACTGGCCCACTCAAGCTGTTCTCCGCTGCCTTGAAGCACTACTCGGCCGCAGACGACCTGGCCCTCTCAACCTCTTTAGGGCTTTTGAAGGCTCTTTTAAGGGTGTAAACCCCCTTAAGGGTTAAGTGACCCTGATGCTGATGATGATGGTTTCTACAGTCGTGTGTGACGCACCTTCCGGCAGCGTATTCGACCTTGCTCAACGTATAGCGCCCGTGCACTGCAGACGGATGGCTGGCTACGAGTAGTGGGGGGCTATTGGGTCGGGGCTGGACCTAGGGCACGCGGCCCCCTGATCTGACTCCTCTCCTAAACCCTAAACCCTGACACGCAGCCCGCGCCGCAAGACTGGCGCGCTCAAGGTCTTTTCCGAGGCCTTCAAAATCTACTCAGCCAAGGACTACGCGGGGCTTTTTGAGCCGGGCCTGAAAGGTATGCATGGGTTTGTATGCACGGGTTTGTATGCATGGGTTTTTATGCATGGGTTGTATGCATGGGTTTGTATGCATGGGTTGTATGCATGGGTTTGCATGCCTGAGGTATGCATGGGTTTGTATGCACGGGTTTGTATGCATGGGTTTGTATGCATGGGTTTACAAGTATGCATGGTTTTCAAAACCCACGCATAGCCACCCCGCGCCCTGCAAAAGTGCATTCCCGGGGTGGGATTGGCCGATTTGGGCCGGCGCTGTGGCGTTTTGAGCCGGGCCTGCAAGTCATGCATGGTTTTCATGTATGCATGCAAAGGTTTCAACACCCACCCACAGCGACCCCGCAAAAGTGCATTCCCGGGGTGGGATTGGCCGATTTGGGCCGGCGCTGTGGGATGAGAGTGCGCGAATTTCGACCCCACAACGGTGAAAGTCGCAATTGTCACATTGCTTTGCCCCTGGGGTGTCGCAAACCGTAACAGTAACATCAGCCTTCCAGCAAAGACTACGTTCTGGTCCTAGCAGTGACCCCTGGGACTTCGGTAATTCGTTTTTTCCCGACGAGCAACTTTGACCGCTCATACCAGGCGCCATACATAGCGGGTGTTCACGCAACACATGCCGCTGTGCTGCTCTCGACGAGATCTTTCCAACGCATCCCTCCGCACCCTCTCCCACCCAGTGTGGGTTGGTACCTGGGAAACGGGGAATCCGGCCCCAAACTGTGTACGGCTTGAAGGGGATCACTGCCACCTAGACCCAAGTCCAGTCCAAACCTCGTTTAAGATATCTCATCCCAGATATGCACTTTTGCGGGGTGGTTAAAGAAAAACACTGTTTGGACGCCTGTCATGAGGCTTGTGGTTGCGCGCCCTGGGTAAGAGGCCGGCAGCTGTCAACAGTATACCCCTTGCTGCTGGACCAGCTCCTCCTAGCGCAGCAGGGGCCGCACACACCCTGCACTGCCTCTGCACCAGTGATGTCAAAAGCGACCCCGCAGCCCCCGCTGCAGCGGGGCAAACCGAGAAATTCGGGGGGCTCTGCGGGGGCGAATCGCGGGAATGTCGCTCCAAAACGTGTGAAAATCGACAATTTTCACACTTTCCTGCGGAAAAAAAATCTGCTGCGGGGGCAATTCGGCATGTTCCCTCCAGTGTTGCGGCCCCGGGCAAACTTGAAATTCTCGGTTCCTTCAAGGACACCACTGCCCCTACACCGTTCACAGATTCACAGAGGATGAGGCGCACATGGTATGAGTGCCCTGCCTATGAAGAGGCACGGGTGCGGGCCCACAGCCTGTTTCAGTTCATCCCTCGCCCCGAGGAGGCCGATTTAGATGAGCGGATGCGGGAGTTTATGAATCCTCAGCCAGGCCAGGAGAACCCCAGGTTTTGGCACGAGCTGGCTGACTTCCTTGTCGCCTGTTTTGAGACACGCACCGCGTGCACAGCAATCATGATGGCAGGTGGCATGCTAGGGGTCTAATTTTGACAGCTGCTGGCCTCTTTCCTAGGGTCTAATGCGCCATCAAAGGTGCCCGAGGGACTGTAAAATCGACCACAGATATGGCGCACCACCCTTGAATCCTCACGAACCCGTCACCCTGGACCCTGCGCGATTTGTCTATTTTATTGTTTTTCATTTAAGAGCTGCTTCTACCGTACAGGGTCTGAGCCTTTGCGAATTCGTTTTGTCTTGGACGCCACCGCGAAGCTGAAACGATGAACATCTCTCGAAAAATGCGGTCTGGGGCGTCAAATCGTCTACAATCGACAAAAAATGACCCCCGTGGAGCGATTAAACAATCATTTTTTTGACCCCCCCCCCCGCGCAGGCTCAGGCCCTGTACGGTATTTCCTTCTTTTCTTTATTTAAGAGCTGCTTCAGCAGCTCTTTGTACCCAAAATCTCTGCCCCCGTACCACAGCCCCATCGTCTGATCTGCGCAAGTGAATGCGGTCATAACCTCTGAGGCGGTCGGGGGTGTGCCTCAGGCGGTGGTGGGCGCCTAAGATGGTCGGAGTGGCGCCTGAGGCGGTCCAGATGACGACTTAGGCGGCGCCTGAGGCGATCAGAGGTGCGCCTCAGGCGGTGCCTCAGGCGGTCGGCGCGCACGAGGCGCCGCCTGATCCGCGCAAGCACACGCGCCGCCCGAGGTGTCGCCTCAGGCGTTGGGAATGTGGTAAGGCCCTAGCTAGACCCTGCACCCTAAACCATTTTAACAAACCCTAGCTAAACGCTGCACCCAATCCACAGAGGACGAGCACCCAAACGCTCTGCCCAAAACGCGCTGCCCAGGCTCTTTGCCCAAACTCTGTACCCAAACTCTGTTCCAGTGGTTCCGCTAAGGATCTCGGGGAAATGACGGCTCAACCTGGGCCTCACGCTCATTCTGCCAATTTTAACCTGATGGAGGCGATTTCTTGCGGGAAATGTGTGAAAATGACAATTTTCACACTTTTCGGGTCGAAATTTGCGCAATCTCAAACCGACGCGCCAGCCCAAATCGGCCAATCTCTACCCGAAAGTGCACTTTGTCAGGTTGCGGGTTGGCTTACGGAAACACTGCTCTGTACCCAAACTCTCTGCCCTGAACCTAGACCCTGCACCCTAAATAAACCTTTTTTAACAAAACCCCTACCCTAAACCCAAACCGCAGAGAACGAGCGCGCGCAGGCGCGGCGCAAGCACACCGTGGAGCTCAAGGCTGCCAGGGCTGAGGCCGCCATGCAGACGGCCACCATGCACTCGGCAGAAATGCACTCGCCCGCGATTGAGTCCGCCGCCGAGGTTGCGGCTGGCATGCAGTCGGCCGACATGGACGCCATGCACTCGCCCGACAGGCACTCGGCCGCAATTCAGTCGTTCGCCACGCAGCCGTCCGCCATGCTGTCGTCCGCTGTTCAGTCGGCAGCCATGCCGGCGGCTGGCGTGCAGACGGCTGGCGTGCAGACGGCAGGCATGCAGTCGTCCGCTACGCAGTCGGCAGCCATACAATCGGCAGCCATGCAGGCGGCTGGCGTGCAGACGGCCGGCATTCAGATCGTTCAGTCGGCCGCCACGCGGTCGGCATCCTTGCATTCGGCCGAGATGAATGTCGTGCACTCGGCCGCCATACACTCGGCTGCCGTGCAGTATGCCGCCAAGGCTGCGGCTGACATGCAGTCGGCCGACATGCACGTCGTGCACTCGGCCGCCATGCACTCGGCCGCCATTCAGTCGGCCGCCATGCAGTCGGCCGCCATGCAGGTCACGGAGTCGTCCGCCATGCAGACGGCTGCCATGCACTCGGCCGCCATGCAAACGGCCGACATTCAGTCGGCCGCCAAGCATGCGGCCGCCATTCAGCCGCTGGCCCCTCAGTCGGCCGCGGTCTCAGTCCCAGTCTCACAGGCCGTCTGACAGTCGGTCTCACACTCAGCTGCACCGACAGGCGCACGGTCAGTTGCACAGCCAGTCGCACAGTCAGTTGCCCAGGCAATCCGAAGAGCAGCCGCTGTTGGGGCAGCAGCAGGAGCAACATCAGCAGCAACATCAGCAGCAGCAGCAGCATGACAGACAGGGAGGGGACACGGCGGGGCAGTCGGACTTAGGCAGCATGACAGATGGAAACGACGCTTTACAGCCTTGCAGCGGCAGAGAATGCCGCTTCGGTAGATCTCAACACTCCAAGTCAGGAGCATGCTGCTGCACGCCAGCTGGAGAGCCACGCCCCAGAGCCTTTGAACTCTCCGGACAGCCACCATGTCACCATCAGAGTGGCGTCGGTGTCGCCCCGGCTGCTGCTGCTGCGGCTCCTGCACGTGTTGCCTCAGCTGTTGCTGTTGGCTGCTGCTGCGGCGGCTTCTGCGTTTGCTCCTGCCACTGGACCGGCGTTGCGCCTGTTAAACCTTCTGCTGCTGCGGCGGCGCCTGTGCCTGCTTCAGCTGCTTCAGCTGTTCTTCCTGCTTCAGCTGCTTCTGAGGCTGCTGATACTTCTGGTGCTGTCGCTGCTGCCGCTTCTGCCGCTGCTGAGTCTGCTGCTGCTGCTGCGTGTGTGTGTGCTGCTCCAGCTGCTGATCTGGGCCCGGCGCTGCCTCTGCTGCGGTAGTGGCGACGACAATGGCAGCGGCGGCGGCGCCTGCGCCTACTGCCTCACCTGCTTCTGCTGCCTCAGCTGTTGAAGCTTCTGCTGCCTCAGCAGCTTCTCCTGTCACTTGGTCCGGCGTTGCGCCTGCTGAACCGCCCGCTGCTCCAGCTGCGATTACGCCCGCTGCTGCTGCGCCCGCTTCTGCCACTGCTTCCTCAGCTGTTGAAGCTGCTGCTCCTACCACTTGGCCCGGCGTTGCGCCTGCTGCACCTTCTGCTGCTGCGGCGGCGCCTGTGCCTGCTTCAGATGCTTCAGCTGTACTTCCTGCTTCAGCTGCTCCTGCTGCTGCTTCTGGGGCTGCTGCTACTTCTGGTGCTGTCGCTGCTGCCGCTGCTTAGTCTGCTGCTGCTGCGTTTGTGTGCTGCTCCAGCTGCTGCTCTGGGCCCGGCGCTGCCTCTGCTGCGGCTGTGGCGACAACGGTGGCAGCGGCGGCGGCGCCTGCGCCTACTGCCACACCTGCTTCTGCTGCCTCAGCTGTTGAAGCTTCTGCTGCCTCAGCAGCTGCTCCTGCCACTGGGCCTGGCGTTGCGCCTGCTGCAACCGCTGCTGCTGCGGCGGCGGCTGCGTCCGCTGCTGCCACTGCTGCACCTGCCGCTGCTGCTGCGCTGGCTGAGTGATTGAGCAGAGGCAGGGGTGGTGATGGAGGCCTCCGGCTACCGCCCTACCACAGCCCCATCCTCTGATCCGCGCAAGTGAACGCGGTCATTGCGCCTGAGGCGGTCGAGATGACGCCTGAGGCGGTGCCTCAGGCGATCAGAGGTGCACCTCAGGTGGCGCCTCAGGCGGTCGGCGCGCCTGTGGCTCCGCCTGATCCGCGCAAGTACATGCGCCGCCTGAGGCGCCGCCTCAGGTGTTGGGAATGTGGTAGGGCCGGCTACTGTTCCGCACCCCTGGGCAGGCACACATGTGTTCACTAGGGTTGCTTTTCGGCCATCCATCAACCTCGGGCTCGCCCACGTTAGAGCTCAATACTCACCAGTGGTTCCGCTGAGGATCTTGGGGACATGATGGCTCGAGCCGGGCCTCACGGCTCACTCCCCAATCTCAACCCGACGGTGGCGATTTTCTGAGAAAAGGGTTTGAAAATGTCAATTTCCACACTTTTCCGGTCGGAATTCGCGCAACCTCAACCCGCAGCGCCTGCCCAATTCGACCAATCTCAACCCGCTGCTGCAGGTTTACGGGTTGCGGGTTAGCAAACGGAAACACTGATACTCACGCACGCACAACGCGGGGCCATCATGGCCTGTACTGCACCTATTGGGGCCCCACCCATGGCACCAATGCAAGCAGCACCACCTAGTGTGGTGCTGCTCTATAGTGTGATTTTCCTCCAAGACAAAATATATACTTGTCACTGAGCACTACCTACCGGTAGTTTCACATGGTCCTCGTCTGATGATGCTGATTGATATGTGCATAGGCGGGACGCGTGTGCGTTTTCGGTGCTGCTTCCCACACCGCTATGTCACAGCGAGTGAGACGCGCAACAGGAAAGCGAAATGATGTGGCTGTGGGGTGGGATGGCACGAATAAACGCGTCCCACATGCCCCGCCACTGATTCTCACAACGCGTTGGCTGCGCCACGCATGTCAACGAAACCCTCAAAACATAACGCCATAAACTACGAACCATGAAGCACATAGCATCAACCCCGACCCCTTAGCAAACTCGAAGCCAGTGTGTGAGGTGGCATGTAATTGGATTGCAGGGGGCGATCTGGGCTGTCTGCCCAAAACCGTTCGGGTGTTGGAGACGTAACAGTGCGTCATCACGCTGTGTAAGTTGTAATAGCTGTCCAGGAGTCCACCGTAAAACTCCGTCTCCTTTGCTCGCATTGCAGAGACGGGCTCGCCGCCGGTGGATGTGTCACCACTGGGCCCAGACGTTGCACCACTGGGCCCACTGTCGTGCGCGCGACTTTAGTCACTAGTGGGTGCCCGCAGGTGCATTGGAGCGTGCAACATGCCCTGGCAACAGCAGCCCTGCGTCCGACTCATGTGCATTGTCCTGTGTTGCAATGGAAAAGGAGGCGGATCTCGTCTTTCTGGATGGGTGGTAAATGCGATCTGTGCGGCTAGGTAAGAGGGCTCACGGTGAGCAGTGGGCCCTCCACAGACGCTTGCTCGCGCTGGCTTCCAGCCACGTCTTGGCCTCTCTCCCCATGGGGGAATCTCTCTTTTGGCGATTGTCATTGAACCTGCCTCGGATTGATGTTTCCCCACATGCGCTCACCTCAGGTGGGGGGGCAGGGGCAGGGGCTTGTAGCGTCCTCTAGCCTGTGCCTATTCACAGCACACACACACAACATGCAGGCGCCATCATACCCCAAGTGTCCCCCACCACGATGCAGCGCTGGGCCTGCCTGCCACTGATACTGACATGATCGCCTGGCCATTGTGGCGTCGTTCTGAAGCCAAATACGCAGGTTGGCTTTGCGGAACCTCGGCTGTACATTTAACACGTGGGCTCTCAACACTCGTATTATGTACCACAATCAAAGGCGAGGCATTACAAGGGATCTCAGAGAGATGTTTGGCAACGGCTGATTCCGACATATCCTGCGTAGATTTGGCGCTCATACTGCATTGCCTTACTTGGCAGGGAGCCTAGCTATTGACAGGGGTGTGAGTGTGTCACTGGGTTGAACTCTAAACCCTGAGCACTGTGCCTACACTCCCTAGTCACGAGACTAGTCCTGGGACAGCGCATGATTCCTCCCTGCTGCTCAGCACCACACCACAAGCACTTTCTCCATCTCCGAGTACTTGAGCAACAATTAATGCAACACGTGCAACAGCACTGAGCAACATCTGCAGCAGTACCTGGCAACATCGGTGCCACACGTCCGCGCTGGCAGCGCTCATCGCTCTCACCGCTCTCTTACGACCTACTCCGAATTTACTCTTCAGCAAGAGGCGCAAAAGTCCCGATCTGCAACCGTACTTCAGTACTGCAACAGTACTGAAGTACTGCAACAGCAGAGCTGAGCAAAACCTGCTCAGCGCCACATGCCGCGCTGGCAGCGCCCCTCTCTCTCGTCCGCTCTCTCCCCGACTCCCTCGATGAAAGTAATGAGCAACAGTCCCGAGCAACATGTGCAACAAGTGTACGGAGCAACATCTGCTGCTTAGTACCACACGTCGCGCTGGTAGCGCTCCTCTCTCGACAGCGTGTCGAGGTACGCCTGTCAGGGGGGGGGGGGGGGAGAGGAAGGTGCATGTGTGCGTGAGCGTGTCTTGGTGCAGGACCCCCCCCCCCACACACACACAGAAAGCAACCACACACGCACAGGCACGCACGCACGCGCCTGCGCCGCGTCCGCGCCCCAACTGGGCGGCTCCCCAAAGAGCTCGCCAGGAGCTGCTGCCCAACACACACACACTCAGCACGCACAGCAGACACACACACACGCACACACAGGCACAAACAGAACGCAGCACAACACACACGCACGCGCGCGCCTGCGCCGCGTCTGCGCCCCCACTGGGCGGCTCCCCAAAGATCGCCAGGAGCTGCTGCTCAACACACACACACACACACACACACACCACACCCAGCACGCAGAACACACACACACACGTGGCCGCGCCCCTGCGCCGCGTCCGCGCCCCCACCGAGCGGCTCCCCAAAGATCGCCAGGAGCTGCTGCCCAACACACACACACACACACCACACACACACACAGCGCGCAGCAGCACAACACACACGCACGCGCGCACCTGCGCCGCGTCCGCGCCCCCACCCAGCCGCTCCCCAAAGATTGCCAGCAGCTGCTTCTCAACACTCACACACACACACACACACACACACCACCCAGCACGTAGCACAACACACACGCACGCGCGCACCTGCGCCGCGTCCGCGCCCCCATCGAGCGGCTCCCCAAAGATTGCCAGGAGATGCTGCCCAACACACACACACTCAGCACGCACAGCAGACACGCACACACACACACGCACAAACAGAACGCAGCACAACACACACGCACGCGCGCACCTGCGCCGCGTCCGCGCCCCCACCCAGCCGCTCCCCACAGATTGCCAGCAGCTGCTTCACAACACACACACACACACACAAACAGGCACACGCGCACCTGCGCCGCGTCCGCGCCCCCACCCAGCCGCTCCCCGAAGATTGCCAGCAGCTGCTTCTCGACCGAGCCCGCCATGCTGGCAGCGTCACCGCACACGTAGAAGTGTGCGGCCTTGTCATTGATGAGGGACCATACGAGGTCGGCGGATTCGGCGAGGCGGTCCTGTGTGTGTGTGTGTGTGTGCAGGTGTGTGTGCGGCCTTGTCATTGATGAGGGACCATACGAGGTTGGCGGATTCAGCGAGGCGGTCCTGTGTGTGTGTGTGTGTGTTGGGGGGTGGGGTGGGGTGGGTGGGGGTGGGTGGGTGGGGGTGAGCGAGTGTGTGTGTGTGTGTGCGGCCTTGTCATTGATGAGGGACCATACGAGGCCGGCGGATTCGGCGAGGCGGTCCTATGTGTGTGTGTGTGTGTGTATGTGGGTTGGGGCTCGATTAACGGAGGCGCGTTCTCGTCGCCGAGCCCTGGACCCAGCAATGCGGCGCTGCTGGTGACAAGGATCTCCGTGCCGCTGACGAGCGGGGTAAAATACGACTGGCCCGGCTCCTGCTAGACTGCCCCTCGGTGGAACACTTCAGGAGCGGCTTGCCCGGCGCTGCCATGGCTTGGCGAGTAGCCGCGGCGCTGCCGCGGCCCGTGCTGGGAGACGGCCCTTATCCTCCCCCCATGCAGGACGCCATGCGGCACCGATCTCGACAAGTTGATCGACGAGCGGAGGAGCTGGCGCCCGTCAATGCATGCTGGACATTGGTCAAGATGGCTGCCCGTGGAGGCGGGCTACCATCACGGCTTCAGCGGTGGCGACCGCCGAGGCAACACAGAGTAAATCCGCTTCACCAATCGCAGCGTTCGTCACCGCGCTCATCCTCGGGGTCGCTCGTCTGCCGGTGACTGGCGTTGGAAGGTCTTCAGGCAGCCTCCATGACAACTCTGTCGTCCATGCACCCCTGGAGGGTGGGACCTGGCCATGCATGAGACATGGGGCGCCGACTGAGCCCCATGCAAACGAGAGCTGGACAGCCATGCACTGCCAGGCGGGGACCGTTCCAGTCAGCGCCAGTCGGCTCTGCAGGCTTGACTGGCCACAAGGCCACTCCTGTGACCTTGAGGAAGGTCCTCTCCTATATGCTCCTTGCCAGACATGTCTAGCCGGCGGGAGCGGTAGTCTATCGGCCGGGAGCCGGCGGTACTCTAGTACTTAAGTGTGCTGGAGTATCGGCGGGTGTCTCTAGTAGAAGAGCAGCCTGCTTAGCTGGAAACCCCGTATTACTGTTACTGTGTATGTGTGTGTGTGTGTGCATGTGTGTGTGTGTGATCAGGGGTGCGCCACAGGCGGCGCCTCAGGCGGCGCCTCATGACCTGGGAATGTGGTAGGGCCAACCCCTCTCGCACCTGCACATAGACCTTCTTGTCGCTCTGCCGAGAAAACGCAGTGAGCAGCGTGAGGTCGCCTGACGCCGCCCATGCCTCGAGCTGGGGGCCGTACAGATAATCCTGTGGGGGCAGTGCAACAACAGCCGCAACAGTTGTGAGTGGGTTGTCGCAACAGTTGTGTGTGAGAGACAGGGAAGAGTGAGAGAGAGGAGAGGAGAGAGAAGTGAGAGATAGAACAAGCAAGAGAGGAGAGAGAGAGCACAAGCGAGAGAAAGCGAGAGAGGGAGAGAGAGGTTCCGAGAGACAAACAGAGAAAGGGGCACGTGAGCAGCGTGAGGTCGCCTGGCGCCGCCTCGAGCTGGGGGCCGTACAGGTAATCCTGTGGGTGCGATGCAACAACAGCCGCAACAGTTGTGAGTGGGTTGTCGCAACAGTTGCGTGTGAGAGACAGGGAAGAGTTACAGAGAGAGAGAGAGGGAGAGAGAGGGAGAGAGAGAGAGAGAGAGGGGAGAGAGAGACAGAACAAGAGAGGAAGAGAGGGAACAAGCGCGCGTGCGCACGCGCGCGAGAGAGGGCCAGAGAGACAAAACTAGATAAGAGGGCACGCGGTGAGCTCAGGGGAAACAACGGCTGCACGAGGCTGGTCCCAAGCGGCGGCACCCAAACTTTGAAAGCAGAGCACCATCTGGCCGCAGCTGTCGTCTAATGCCTTCGACGACTGAAGCTGCTGCCCAGCGTGCGCGGAACCGTGCCCAGCGTGCGCGAAACTGTTAACCGTGCGAGCCCCACTCGACCCTAGACCCAACCCCTTCACCCAGTAGAAACAAACGGCTGAACCCAGCTGCGCACCTGGTCCGAGCGGCGGCACCCAAACTTCGAAAGCAGAGCACCATCTGGCCGCGGCTGTCGCCCGATGCCTTCGACGACCGAAGCCGCTGCTCAGCAAGTGCGGAAGGGCGCGAGCGCCACTCGACCCTGGACCCAAGGGCACTCGACCCAACCCAACCCCAAACCCAGTAGAAGCAATGGCTGAACCAAGCTGCGTACCTGGTCCGAGCGGCGGCACCCAAACTTTGAAAGCAGAGCACCATCTGGTCGCGGCTGTCGCCCGATGCCTTTGACGACCGAAGCCGCTGCTCAGCAAGTGCGGAAGGGCGCGAGCGCCACTCGACCCCGGACCCAAGGGCACTCGACCCAACCCAACCCCAAACCCAGTAGAAGCAATGGCTGAACCCAGCTGCACACCTGGTCCGAGCGGCGGCACCCAAAGAAGAGCAACATCTGGCCGCGGCTGTCGCCCGATGCCTTCGACGACCGAAGCCGCTGCTCAGCAAGTGCGGAAGGGCGCGAGCGCCACTCGACCCTGGACCCAAGGGCACTCGACCCAACCCAACCCCAAACCCAGTAGAAGCAATGGCTGAACCCAGCTGCGTACCTGGTCCGAGCGGCGGCACCCAAACTTTGAAAGCAGAGCACCATCTGGTCGCGGCTGTCGCCCGATGCCTTTGACGACCGAAGCCGCTGCTCAGCAAGTGCGGGAGGGCGCGAGCGCCACTCGACCCCGGACCCAAGGGCACTCGACCCAACCCAACCCCAAACCCAGTAGAAGCAACGGCTGAACCCAGCTGCGCACCTGGTCCGAGCGGCGGCACCCAAAGCAGAGCACCATCTGGCCGCGGCTGTCGCCCGATGCCTTCGACGACCGAAGCCGCTGCTCAGCAAGTGCGGAAGGGCGCAAGCGCCACTCGACCCTGGACTCAAGGGCACTCGACCCTAGACGCAACCCCTTCACCCAGTAGTAACAAACGGCTGAACCCAGCTGCACACCTCGTCCGAGCGGCGGCACCTAAAGCAGAGCACCACCTGGCCGCAGCTGTCGCCCGACGCCTGTGCCGACCGGAGCCGCTGTTCAGCAAGTGCGGAAAGGGCACGAGCCCCACTCGACCCTAGACCCAACCCCAAACAAGTAGAAAATTCGGCTGGACCCAGGTGCACACCTGGTCCGAGCGGCGGCACCCAAAGTAGAGCACCATCTGGCCGCAGCTGGCGCCCGACGCCTTCGACGACCGAAGCCGCTGCTGGATAAATGCGCGGAAGGGCGCGAGGCCGGTGCCAGGCCCGACCATGATGATGGGCGTGGCGTCCGAGGGGGGCAGGCGGAAGTCCGGGTTCTGTGTGTTTTGCGTGTGTGTGTGTATGCGCGCGTGCATGTTTGTGTGTGCGTGTGTGTGTGTGTGTTGTGAGTGTGGGTGTGCGGAGGGAGGGGGGAAGGGGGGTCAAGGCCCGACCATGATGATGGGCGTGGCGTCCGATGAGGGCAGGCGGAAGTTCGGGTTCTGTGTGTGCGGGGGATGCGTGCGTTTGTGTGTGCGTGTGTGTGTGTGTGTGTGTTCCCACTGCGGGGCGCTCCGAAGCAAACATTGAGCAGCACAGACAAAGAAACATAAGCACACAAGCACACACACACATAGACGAAGGCATGCACCGAACGGCAAAGGCACACGCAGATGAAAACACACAGAGAACACACACACAACTACACACACCATGTCCCACACCTTGGTAACGTACACGTGCACGGTGTCTCCCACCACGAGGCGCTCCGAAACCAACGTTGGGCTACACAGACTAAAAAACATATGCACACAAGCATCCCCACACAAACACACACACATAGACAAAGGCATGCACCGACACAGGCAAAGGCACACACACACACAGCGACAACACACACACACACCATCCCCACACCTTCGTAACGTACACGTGCACGGTATCTCCCACCACGAGGCGCTCCGAAACAAACGTGGAGCAGATGCCCACACGGCCAACGCCGTGCGCCTTGTACTTAACCTGCAGGGGGTGTTGGGGTTTGGGGTTTTAGAGCTTGGGGTTTTAGGGTTTAAGGTTTTAAGTTTGGGGGCGCCGTGCGCCTTGTACTTTACCTGCAGGGGATGCTAGGGTTTGGGATTTTTTTAGGGCTTAGGGTTTTAGGGTTTGGGGTTAGGGCGGGTTTGGGGTTAGGGCGGGTTTGGGGCAACACAAAACAGTACAGAACAGAAGAATGGGCGGGGAAAACGCATTGCGTTCGTTATTTTAAAAAGGACCGTGGGGCAGGTTCCGACGCGGCCGACGCCGTGCGCCTGGTACTCGAACTTGCGGGGTTTTGAGGTTTGGGGTTTGGGACAGGTCAAGGGCGGGTTTAGAGTAAGGTTCTGGGCAAATTTTGGGACAGGGTTTGGAGTAGATTTGGGGTAGGTTGGGGGTGGGTTAAGGTCGACGTGACGTGAAGTGTGGGGTTTCTGGGGCAAAACTAAGATGCTTCGGCTGCTTTCCCACCGCGCTGCAGGTCCCCCCCCCCACCCCATCAAAGAAGTTTCCTAGTATGCATCCAGCAACTGCCTGCATCCGGACATGGCCGGACCGGCAAAACGATAAAGATGATTCGGCTGCTTTCCCACTGCACCGCAGCTGCCCTCCCCCCTCCCCAGTAGTTTCCTAGTATGCATCCGGAAGCGGCCTGCATCCAGACATGGCCGGACCGGCATGCAGCCGTACATACAGTCACTGGCACACGCTGGTAGGCTCGCGCGCTGCGTGGCCTTGCGAGCTCTCCGACTAGGGCCCCCCCGGACGTGCAGTCTAGGTCTCGAATCACGCCGCATGGTCCTCCGGGTAACGCGTACGTGTAAAATCTGTAAAACCAGACACCGGCATGCAGCCGTGCACATGCAGTCGTACGCACAATCACTGGCAACCACCGGCATGCAGCCGCCCTACCAAAATCGCAACGCCTGATCCGCGCCATGGAATGTGGTCATAACGTCTCAGGCGGTCCGGGGTGCGCCTCAGGCGGTGGTGGGCGCCTGAGGCGGTCGGGGTGGCGCCTGAGGTGGTTTGCATAACGCCTAAGGCGACGCCTGAGGTGATCGTGGGTGTGCCTCAGGCGGCGCCTCAGGCGTTGTGAATGTGGTAGGGCCGTGGATACAGTCACTGGGCCAGGCATGCAGCCGCACATACAATCATTAGTAGGTGTGTCACGCACGACGTTCACGTCCATCATCATCATCAGGCACAGCAGACGCACCTCAGCGATTGTTGCCTGCACTGACGCGTCCTTCTCCAGGGGGCTGCAGTGTGTGTGTGTGGGGGGGGATGGGTGTGCATGTGGTGGTGGGGTGGGGGTAGTTGGGTGGTGGGGTGGGGGGTGCGTAGGGGGGAACATGTGTGTGTGTTGTTGTGTGTGAGCGTGTGTGTGTGTGTGTGTGCGGTTGAGGTGGTGGTGGTGGGGTAGTTGGGGTGGTGCAGGGTGCAGGGTAGGGGGGGGCATGCATGCCTGCGTCTTGTTGTGTGTGTGCTGTGTGTATTTGTGTGTGTTTGTGTGTGTGTGTGTGTATGTGTGCGTGTGTGTGTCAGCACACCTGCTGCTGACAGCACAGAGGCCAGGCTGCTGCTGCCACTCACGCATTTCAGAGAGAGAGAGAGTAAGAGAGAGAGACAGAGGGCGTAGGAGAGAGGACGGCAGAAGGCGTAGGGCAGAGAGAGGAAGAGAGCGACAAAGAGAGACCAAGCAAGAGAGTAAGAGAGAGAGAGAGAGAGAGAGGAAGAGAGGTCATCACAGATCAGCTGTGAGCGGCCTACCTAGACGGGATGCCCATGCGGGTGACCAGCCATCAATTGCATACAAAAATGCGCAGACACACAGACACTGACACGCACACACATACGCATGCACACCCACACCCACACACACGCGTGCTCACACACACACACACACACACACACACCATGCACATACACAAGCACGCGCACACACCTGCTGCTGATAGAGTAGAGGCGCGGCTGGAGCGGGCGAAGGCATGCCAGGAGCTCTGATGCCGACAGCTTGGCGCCTGCGGGCAGCAGCTCGCGGAAGGCGTCCGCGGTGTGGCGGCCCTGTGGAGAGTGTGTGCACATGTGCGTATGTGTGTGTGTGTGTGTGTGTGTGTCCGTGTGCGTGAGGAGAGAGCGGGAGTGTGTGTGTTTGAGAGAGAAAGAGAGACGGAAACAGAAAAGGTATGTTGGACGGGCAGAGAGACAGAGGGGTGTTAGACAGGCAGAAAGGCAGTAATTTCCTTTTCGGCTGCCCACAGCCATTTGGCTGTATTCCAGGGAAACTTTGATTTTTAACACAGCTCAACCCATTGAGTGGATTGTGAGTCTGACAGGCCTGCCAGATAGAGATCATCAAGGGCTTTCAGATTACCAAAAAATTCAGAGAAACGGTCAACGGTAGGTCAACAGTCAACGAGGTCAAAGCAAAATCCGGCTGTGGATTAATTAAGTAGAAATCCTGAAAATGACATCACTTCCGAGAGGCAGAGGGTGTGTGGCCCTTCCGAGGCTAGTATGTCATGAAAGAGCATGGTTTGGTGCCAGACCCAAAAACCCAATTTTGAAACGGGTCGTGTGTCGCCCACGATGCACGGACGCACGTACTTCCTCAGCAGGAAAGTTTGCACACATGCAGGAGCAGCTGAACGCGGGGGAGGGGGGGGGTAGGGCGGGGTAGGGCGCACAGACGCTGTGAGTAAATAAACCGTCTCCGAACACCCCCCCCCCAAAACGCGAGGTTTCTAACTCGACCCCCCCCCAAAAAACACATGTGAGACTGGCAGAGAGAAAGAGAGAAAGGCAGAGAGACAAGAGACAGCTTGGAGCCCGCCGTGTGGCAGCCCTGAGAGGAGAGAAGGAGCGAGGGAGCGAGGGAGAACGACATAGCGAGATCGAGTGACAGCAAAAGAGAGTGAGAGAGCGAGAGTGAGAGAGCGAGAGCGAGAAGGAGTTTGAGAATGAGAGAGAGAGGGTGGGGGGCAGAGAGACAGTGGGGAAGGGAGAGAGGGAGCGCGAGGGTGCGCGAGCGCGAGCGAGGGAGCGCGAGGGAGGGCGAGGGAGAGCGAGGACGAGAGAGGGGGAGAGGGAGGGAGAGAGAGGGAGAAAGAGGGGGTGGCAGAGAAGGGTGCGTGCGAATTGGGAGAAATCTTGGCAACAGGTGGCAGGTACTCGCACAGGGCGTGCGCTGTGTGCAGGCCATGGGAGTTGAAAATAAACAGAGGCAGAGGAAACAAAGAGCAAGAGTGACAGAAACAGAGATGGAGAGAAACAGAGAGAGAGAGAGAAACAGAGAGAGAGAGAGAAAGAGAGAGAGAGAGAGGGACAGAGACAGAGAGGGGGGCAGAGAGAAAATGACAGAGATAGAGAGAGGGACAAGACACAACAGCCAGTGGGTGGGGGAGTCGGGGCGTGCCCCCCCCCCCGGACGGTAGCGACGTACCACCAGGTAGGCGGTGCGTGTAGCGCCGTCGCCAGATGCCACCTCAGCCGCGGCCCCCCCGCCTACGCAGCGACGAGGGCAGCAAACAGCTGCTGCATGCCCAATACAAAACAGCACAGAGTAAGGCCCCGATCACACACGAGCACCCCCCACAAACACACGTGCACAAACACACACCTCGAGGTAGGCGGTGCGTGCGTCGTCGTCGCCAGATTCCAGCTCAGCCGCAGGCTCCCCCGCACCCGCATCGACAAAGGCAGCAAACCGCTGCTGCATGCCCACTTCACAAATGCACAGAAAAGGGGCCTGACTTGGGCATCGCACACGCGCACCACACAAACGCGCGCGCAAACACACACCTCGAGGTAGGCGGTGCGTGCGGCGACGTCGCGAGATGCTAGCTCGGCTAGCGCGGCCCCGCCGCGCCCGCAGCGACGAAGACTCGAGCACAACACACACACAAACACACGAGCACCACACACAAACACAAACACACGAGCACCACACACACACACACGCGCACAAACACACACCTCGAGGTAGGCGGTGCGTGCGGCGTCTTCGCCAAATGCCAGCTCACCGGCTGCGCCCCCCGCACCCGCAGCGACGGACACTCGAGAACAACACACACAAAGCACACGAGCACCAAACACACACGCGCGCGCACACACACACACACCTCGAGGCAGGCGGTGCGTGCGGCGTCGTCGCCAGATGCGAGCTCAGCGGCCGCGCCCCCCGCGCCCGCAGCCACCAAGGCAGCAAACAGCTGCTGCATGCCCAATTCACAAATGCACAGAGGAACACCCCGATTTGGGCATCACACACACACGCGCGCGCACACACACACACTTCGAGGTAGGCGGTGCGTGCGGCGTCGTCGCCAGACGCGAGCTCAGCGGCCGCGCCCCCCGCGCCCGCGGCGACGAGGGCAGCAAACAGCTGCTGCGGCCGCGGCTCGCGCAGGTCGTAGCACTTGGTGAGGGCGGCAGAGAGGGTGAGGGACGCCTGTGTGTGTGTGTGTGTGCGTGTGGCGGGTGGGTGTGTGTGGGGGGGTCAAGGATCGGGTTGGATCGTAGGGTTGTTTGACAGAGACAGTTGCGTACAACTGAGGGGGGGGGGGGGGCAGCACATGCGGCTCGCGCAGCTCATTAAAAATTGGTGAGGGCGGCATAGAGGGAGAGGGACGCCTGGGGGGGAGGGGGGGGGGAGGGTTGGTCTGCAGGGTTGTTTGAAAGAGACGGTTGCGTACAACTGAGGGGGGAGTGAAGGGCAGCACATGCGGCCGCGGCTCGCGCAGGTCGTAGCACTTGGTGAGGGCGGCAGAGAGGGTGAGGGACGCCTGTGTGTGTGTGTGTGTGTGTGTGTGTGCGTGTGTGTGTGTGTGGCGGGTGGGTGTGGGGGGGGGTCAAGGACCGGGTCGGTTCGCAGGGTTGATTGAAAGAGACAGTTGCGTATAACTGAGGGGGGGGGGGGGGGAAGGGCAGCACATGCGGCTGTGGCTCGCGCAGGTCGTAGCACTTGGTGAGAGCGGCAGAGAGGGAGAGGAACGCCCGTGTGTGTGTGTGTGTGTGGAGGGGGGAGGGGTCGGGTTGGTTCGCAGGGTTGTTTGAAAGAGACAATTGCGTATAACTGAGGGGGAGGGGGGGGAGGGGAAGGGCAAGACAGATGGATACAAATGAGGGTGGGTGCCGGTGGCGTTTTTAAGGAAACCGAGAATGTGGCCTGTTTGCCCCCGCAGCATTGAAGGGAGCATGCCGAATTGCCCCCGGGTTGGTTGGCAAGGGTGTTTGAATAGAAAGTTGGGTATAAGTGGGGGGGGGAAGGGCAGCACATGCGGTCGCGGCTCGCGCAGGTCGTCGCACTTGGTAAAGGCGGCCGTAGGGAGGGTGAGCGACGCCCGCGGCGCGTGCGTGGGGAGGGGGAGTGTGCCGTGGGTTCGCGGTGGTAAATAGGGTTTCGATCGGAAGCGACAGCTGTCTATCACTGAAGGGGTTGGGTGCAGCGTGGGCGGCAGTGTTTCTGCTGGCCAACCCGCAACCCGACAAAGTGCACCTTCGGGCTGAGGTTGGCCGATTTGGGCTGGCGTGGCGGGTTGAGATTCCGTGAATTCCGATGCGAAAAAGTGGGACATCGGCATTTTCACACTTGTTCCGCCAAATTTCGCCTCCGTCGGGTTGGGACTGGCAAAATGAGCGCAAGGCCCGGGTTGAGCCATCATTTTTCCAAGATTCTTAACGGAACCACTGGTGGGCGGAAGTGTGTGAAATCAACGGGGGCACTTAAAGGTGGGCGGCGGACAGGGACTTGGACCAGTGTTTCCGTAAGCCAACCTGCAACCCGCAACCCTGCAACACCGGGGGGGGAGATTGCGGGTTGAGATTGCGTAAATTTCGACCCGAAAAGTGCAAAAACGTCATTTTCACACAATTCTCGCAATCAATTAAATTTCCTGACAACAAAATCACTGCTTTGGGGGGGGGGGGGGGGGGGGCATCCACACGGGGTCAGCTGGGGACCCACTCAAGACGCGGTTACGCGTGTTGACACACACACAAATAAACGCACCCCGGGCGCGGCTTCTCCTCCCTCCTCGGAGTAGTGGTGGCTCGGGACCGCGACCGAAGCCTTGCCATCGAGGCCGCCAGCAGCTGCTAGCAGCTCCGACACCTATGTGTGTGTGTGTGTGTGTGTGCGTGTGTGTGCGTGTGTGTGTATGTGTTTGTGTGTGCGTGTGGTCGATTGTGCAGTCCGTCGGACGCCTTTCATGGCGTGTTGGTGTGTGTGTTGGGGGGGGGGCGTGCACTTGCGTCTTTTTATGAGTGTGTGTGTGTGTGGTGTTACATCATCCCAGATATGATGCCCTCCCCCCACACTGTCCCCTGGCACCCACCATCCCTACCACATTTCCGGCGCCTGAGGCGGCGCCTGAGGCGGCCCATTCACTTGCGCGGATCAGGCGGCGCCTCAGGCGCTCCGACCGCCTGAGGCGCCGCCTGAGGCGCACCCACGATCGCCTCAGCGGTCGCCTCAGCGGTCGCCTCAGGCGTCGCCTCAGGCGTTATCCCAACCGCCTCAGGCGCCACACCGTCCGCCTCAGGCGCCCACCACCGCCTGAGGCGCACCCCGGACCGTCTCAAGACGTTATGACCGCATTCACTTGCGCGGATCAGACTTTGGGAATTTGGTAGGGCCTGCACCCTCCAAAAGAGGTACAGCAAGACCGAAGACCCACCATAGAATCAGGGTGTGTAGCAAACACGCCGCGCGCGTCCCCGGCCGCATAGACGATGCCAGACTCTCCTTGACGGAAAAACATGCACCCCCCCTCTCGCCCTCCCTGCGACCTGAAGAAGAGTGACAGCAAGAACTACGACCCACCATAGAATCAGGGTTTGTAGCAAACACGCCGAGCGCGTCCCCGGGCGCGTAGACGATGCCAGACTCCCTGAGGTCGAACTCTACGCGCACGGTGTTCTTGTTGTCGGCGCTCGCGATCGTGCACAGGCCCTCGAGCGCGACCACCTGTTATATCGAGGGGAGGGTCGCGTGGGTGTGCATTCAAAACAAAATGTGTGCAGTGGAGGCAGGGAAGGGGCAGGGAGGAGGCAAGGAGGAGGCAAGGAGGAGGCAAGGAGGAGGCAGGGAGGAGGCAGGGAGGAGGCAAGGAGGAGGCAAGGAGGAGGCAGGGAGGAGGCAGGGAGGAGGCAGGGAGGAGGCAAGGAGGAGGCAGGGAGGAGGCAAGGAGGAGGCAAGGAGGAGGCAGGGAGGAGGCAGGGAGGAGGCAGGGAGGAGGCAAGGAGGAGGCAGGGAGGAGGCAAGGAGGAGGCAAGGAGGAGGCAGGGAGGAGGCAGGGAGGAGGCAGGGAGGAGGCAAGGAGGAGGCAAGGAGAAGGCAAGGTTGCATATACACCACCACCGTACAGCCTCCACGCTTTGACTCTCACAATGACACTTCGCAGGATGATATATCATAATTAGGAACATCCCCACCTGCGAGGGCAGGTTATAAAACAAATACACGCTCCGTCGGCAGCAAACGCTATAAAACATGGATAATTTCGCACCCCGTGCCCCCTACCAAAAATGCGTGTGGTGTTCATGCTGTCGGCGCTTACTGGGCGCTTACGACGTTAAAAAGACGCACTCTGCCCCAGCGCGCACACACAAACACACACACACACACACACACCTTGGCGGGGTAGGGCCGCGACTTGCCCCAGCGTACTGGCCCGGTACCGTTGGCGTGTCCGTTTGCGTGCCCGTTCGCGGTGACGTCGATGCCCAGTGCTGTGTAGGTCTTGAGGGAAAGCGACGGGAGGGCGGCGATCACGGCGTCGACCTGGTGTTTTTGCGGGTGTTTTTGCGGCTGTTGCAGCTCTTGCTGTTTGTTGCTTTGGGGGGGGGGGGGTTGTGGGCAAGAAGGTTCGATGCCCAGTGCTGCGTCGATCTTGAGGGCGAGGGACAGGAGGGCGGCGATCACAGCGTCGACCTGGTGGTGTTGCGGGTGTTGCTGCGGCTGTTGCGGCTGTTGCGGGGTTTGCTGGTGTCATTTGGGGGGAAAAGGGAGTTGTTGTTGTTGTTGTTGTTGTTGTTGTTGTTATTGTGTTGTGGTGGTTGGGCGCGGGCAAGTGTTCTCCCACACACACACACACACGCACGTGCACCCCCCCCCCACCACACACACACACCACACACACACCACCACACACGCACACGCACGAAGCGCTCACCCATGCATGAACGACAGGGTAGTCCTCCTTGTTGACGTCAACGCGGTCCACAAAGCGCAATGCCCCGAGCTGCAGACGTGTGGGTATGTGTGTGAGTGAATGTGGCATTGCCGGTGCATGCAGACGGCCTCATGTAACGCTCGGTTGGTTGCTTGTGTGTGGGGGTCATTTTACAGTCCGCCGGACACCATTGACGGCATTTTTGTGTGTGTGTGTGTGTGTGTGTGAGAGAGAGTGACTGTTGAGTGTGGATAACCCCCCCCCTCCGTACGCATACACTCACACACACACACATGCACACACGCACACACACACAAACGCACACACACACACGCACACACACACGCACACACACGCACACACTTGCACCGCCACCACCCACCCACCCACCTCCCCAGAGCCTCGTCAATCTTGGTCCCACACTTGCAGAAATGTGCGTAGTTGCGGTCACCCAGAGCCAGAACGCTGTGAGGTGGTGCAAGGGGTGGGAGTGGGGCAGTTTGTGTGTGCGTGTGTGTGTGTGTGTGTTGGTGTGTGTGTGTGTGTGTGTGTGTGTGCATGTGTGTGTGCGTGTGTTTGTGTGTGCATGAGCGTGTGTGTGTGCATGTGTGTGTGTGTGTGCGTGCACGTGTGTGCATGTGTGTGTGTGTGTGTGTGTGCATGTGTGTGTGCGCGTGCGTGTGTTTGTGTGTGTGCATGTGTGTGTGTGTGTGTGTGCGTGTGTGTTTGTGTGTGTGCATGTGTGTGTGTGTGTGCGTGTGTGTTTGTGTGTGTGCATGTGTGTGTGTGTGTGTGTGTTTGTGTGTGGTGTGTGTGTGTCGCGTGCGTGTGTTTGTGTGTGCATGAGCGTGTGTGTGTGCATGTGTGCGTGTGTGTGCGTGCACGTGTGTGCATGTGTGTGTGTGTGTGTGTGTGTGTGTGTGTGTGTGCATGTGTGTGTGTGCATGTGTGTGTGTGCGTGCGTGTGTTTGTGTGCATGTGTGTGTGTGTGCATGTGTGTTTGTGTGTATGTGCGTGCGTGTGTTTGTGTGTGTGTGTGTGTGTGTGTGCATGTGTGTGCATGTGCATGTGCGTGCACGTGTGCATGCGTGTGTGTGTGTGTGTGTGTGTGTGAGTGAGTGTTCCAGACCGGTACGGAGGCAACGGTGATATCTTTCCAGAGATGTGCATGAGGGTGTCTGTCAAGAGCGGGTGGGCCAAACACACACACACACAAACACACACACACACGCACATATCAGGGGTTTCCTTGGGGTCAGACATCCTTTCGTTTTCTTGAAGAGGGGCTCCCAGTTTCTTAGGTATTTCAGGCTGCAGCTCGCCGAGAAATCGCCAAGAAAAGTGCAAAAATCGGAGAGTTCTCGCCTTTTCCCGGAAACATCGCCTCCCAATGTCATGCGTTTTCTCGAACGCACCCTCCCCCAAACCATCGGGGGCACGCCCTCTGGGCGTGCCTTTCTCGTTTCCCGATCGGGAAGGAAAATCCTCACACATACACACGCACACACACACGCGCGCGCACACACACAAACAGACACGCACACACACACTTACCCCCCACCCCACCCCCACACGCGCGCACACACACACGCACACCTGATGGACAGTGCACACACACACACACACACACACACACACACAAACCTGAATGCACAGTGCACCAGGGACCCGGAACCTCCAGCGAAGAGCCAGTCGCAGAACTCCCGCGCCTCGTAGGGAGGCACGCCGTCGCCCTGCGCAGTAACAGTAACACGGGGTTTCCGGCTAAGCAGGCTACTCTTCTACTAGAGACACCCGCCGATACTCCAGCACACACAAGTACTAGAGTACCGCCGGCTCCCGGCCGATAGACTACCGCTCCCGCCGGCTAGACTACCCCAAACAGCGGTCTCTGAGAGACATGTCTGGCAAGGAGCATATAGGAGAGGACCTTCCTCAAGGTCACAGTAGTGGCCTTGTGGCCAGTCAAGCCGGCAGAGCCGACTGGCGCTGACTGGAACGGTCCCCGCCTGGCAGTGCATGGCTGTCGCCCTGCGCACAGCACATTTCTGTTTATGTTTAGAGTCCAGAGACCATAAAACAGATGCCAGAGATCATAAAACAGAGACCAGGGATCATAAAACAGAAACCAGAGACCGTGGGCCTGGGACCAGAGACCAGCGACCGCGCCTCGTAGGGAGGCACGTCGTCGACCTGCGCACAGTACAATTTGTTTTTCAGAGACCATCGTGACTCCCAAACGGAGCCGGCATGCATGCCGGATAATACGTGACAGTGCCATTTTTGTTATGTTCAGAGACCAGAGACCAGAGTTCAGAGATCAGAAAACAGAGACCAGACATCAGAGACCAGCAACCACGCCTCATAAGGGGGCACGCTGACACCCTGCGCACAGTTCATTTCTATTTATTTTTAGATACTAGATATCATAAAACAGATACCAGATACCCGGGGCCAGGGACCAGAGACCGCGCCTTGTAGTAAGGTACGCTGTCGGTCGGTACGCCCAAACGGAGCCGGCATGCATGCACCTGAGCGACAGTGGAACGAGGACCAGGGCTTTTTGTTTTCGGCATTGGGAGCCATGGAGCTGGATTTTCAGTCAAATGGCTCCAGAAAATCAATTGGAAACCTGAAAGCAAAAACCGCTGACGGTTACACAGAGGATACAGGGGGCTCTGGTGGAGGAAACCCTACCACATTCCCGCATTTACCTGAGCGAATCAGGCGGCGCCTCAGGCGCGCCGACCGCCCGAGGCGCCGCCTGAGGCGCACCTCCGATCGCCTCAGGCGCCGCCTTGGACGCCATACCGACCGCCGCAGGCGCCACGCCGACTGCCAGGCGCCGACCAACGCCTGAGGCGCATCCCCGACCGCCTCAGGCGTTATGACCGCAGTCACTTGCGCGGATCAGACGATGGGGCTGTGGTAGGGAAAGGGGACCCCCGAATGCACGGCCGGAGCCATGGCGGCCTTGAAACAACAGGGGAACGCAAGCTAATCCATCTAGAGCACCTGGTGGGTGGTGGTGGCCCTACCAAAATCACAACGCCTGAGGCGCGCAAGTGAAGGCGGTCATAACGCCCAAGGCTGTCGGGGTGGCACCTGAGCCGGTCGGGGTGACGCCTCGGGCGGCGCCTCAGGCGTTGGGAATGTGGTATGGCCGGTCTGCCGAGCCAGTTGGAACGCCCGACCCGTGGCAGACCCCAGGTGTGTAAATGCGCGTGTGTGTGCGTGCGTGTGCGTGCGTGTGCGTGTGTGCGTGCGCGTGCGTGCGTGTGCGTGCGTGTGCGTGTGCGTGTGTGCTGATGGTGGGTCACCCCACCCACCTGCGTGGAGCACGCCACAAGCACCGCCTGCTCACTGCTGAAGTCGTACCCCTCCGGGTGGTCCGCCATGTTGACGACCGCAGGCCTGTGTTCCAAGCGTGTGCATCAGGTGAGGTGTTATTGGCCCGCCTACCGGCCGCTGCTGCCAGCACGCGAACATGACAGCACTGGCGTGCCTGCGGTTGGGTCAGCATGCAGGCCCGCCTGCATGCATGCACGCATGCACCACACGCATGGCTCACCAAAAAGCCTTGGTCGCCTTCAGCTTGCCCGCCAGCGTCTGCGCGATCTCCTTTGAGAAGCCATACTCGGTGCCATACAGCACCAGCACGCGCGCCATGCTCGGGTCGGGCGTCTCGTCCACGGGCTTGGCTGCTGCGGGCGCGGGCGCCACCACCTGGTCGTCGTCGTCCAGTAAGAAGCACTCGAATGGGCCGCCGCAGTGACCCTCGCGCGTCCTGGCCCACCGCGGGTCCTTGGCATTGGCCTTGGGCTTGTCCAGGCCCGTGGGCACGGACGGGATCTCCGTCAGGAACGCATCGAAGTCTGTCACCAGGACGCCCTTTGCGGTAGGATGCCGGTGCGCCCTACCATGGCTGGCTGGCTGGCAAAGCGCGTACACCGCGTACGCCGCGCCAGCGCCAAGCGCCGCCCACTGGAGGTAGGTCTGCGTGGAGGGCTTGCCGTCCGACGACGCCAGGCGGAGCATTGCGCGGCAACTAATAGGATGGGTGGAGGGGCGAGCCGCCAGGCACCACGGCCGAAACACAAGAGCAGCAGAGCACACGCACAGCACTAAGGGCGCGGCGCACAAAAGAGGGCGCGCCACACTAATGGTGTTTGAACACCAGACCTGTTGAATACTGTTATCTTTCTATCTCCCCCCCCCCCTCCCTCCCCCTCGCACTCGAGGGCAGACCCAGCGACCACCACAAAGGAAGAGGATAGAGAGTGCAGTCTGGTTGCTTGAACTTTGGTAACCTCAGCGCAGCAGCAGCAGGCATGGCCGCCAACAACATCCAGTACAGCGAAAAGTACTACGACGACGTGTTTGAGTACAGGTGTGCTGGAGGCGGGGGGTGCAAGCGATGGGGCGGTCGTGGTCGCTGCATGGGAGTGTTTTGCGCTGCCACTGCCCATGCGCACGCCCTCCCAGCCCCTGCCTCGCGGCGGAGACCCCGTCAAACCACGCCGCTGCCCGCATGGTCCAGCACGGGGTCCCTGTCTCCTCGGGGGAGAGTCTTGACGAAGCTGCAGCTTCAGCTGTCTCGCCACCCAACGCGAGCGTCCGGTCCCCTCTCCCCCGCACCGCAGGCACGTTGTCCTGCCCCCGGAGATCGCTGCCATCATGCCCAAGGGTCGCCTGCTTTCGGAGGTGAGGCGCGAGGCGGGGTTGTTGCGGGGTGCTCCTGCGCGGCCGGGTTGCGTGCTCCTCCAGCATGCATGCATGAGGGGGACGTTCTTCCATGAGGAGCTCGGGGGCCTGGTGGGGACCGCAGGAGTTGGGGCTGCGTGGTTGGACACTCACTCACGTCGACCGCACCCACGCGCAGACCGAGTGGCGCGGCATCGGCGTGCAGCAGTCACGCGGCTGGGTGCACTACGCCATCCACCGCCCCGAGCCCCACATCATGCTGTTCAGGTGAGGCATCGGGGGGGGGGTGTCATGCATGCAGACCCGTGCCATGCCTGCATGCTGACCAGCCTGAAATCAATCCATGCTCTCGTTTTCCCCACCATGCAGGCGCCCCAAGAACTATGGCCAGCCGCAGGCGCAGCTCGCAGGCAACGCGGCCGGAGAAGCAGTGCATGTGGCGTAAACGGCCATTCTGCCTATGCATGGGACGTGCGTGCGTGTGCACGGTCGTTGTGCACCCATGGTGCCGGCCTGTGCGTGGCGCACCGGGTGTACTGGTGCTGGGCCGCTGCGCAGAGCCACTGGACCATCGGCTGACACAACGTTGCGCCACGGCAGACGCCGCCACCCCCAAAGCCGTGACTCGCCCGCGCGCGTGTGACAAACAAAAGGAACAGTTGCCGTTGTGTAGGCACAGCTGCCCTCAACACTGTAGGTAGGGCAACATAGACAGAGCTAGATGATCACCGAGATAGCCTAGTAGTCCCTAGCAGAGTAAGCCATTCTGTAATTTGGTGGAGGACTGTGCTGAGGGGCGCACTGACGCCTTGTGGTGGCCAGACCCTGTGTTTGGAAAACCGCAGCCATTGGAAGTCCACCAACCCAGGTCTGCCGGGCTATGTCTACTGTCGGCGCACAGTATAACAAGGACAGCGGCGGGGTGTAGAGAAGCCGAACAGTCAATGGGAGCTGTCGGGAGAGCAAGCTGTGCTGTTGCCCGTCTGGGCCGACCTATCTTGAGGATTCTCGTTGAGCGTCTGTGCAGCACATGCTGGCATGCACTCTACTGGGCAGACCTTGGCGATAGCGATAGCTAGGGGGGCCATCGAAGTCCTGCCCATCTGAAGGCTCGCGGCCCCTGTCTACGACCGTCCGAACAACCGTCGACGACCGTCTGCACAACCGCCGTCATCCCTGGCTGCAAGAGGGGGGGGGGCGCCAGTGAAGGGGCTGACTGTCACAGTCGTGATAAGGTCGGGCACAACAACCGGGCACAACGCACTGGTATGCTTGGTGCGCTGCGTGGCCTTGCGGGCTCTACTAGGAGAGCTCCCCTAGACGTTGCTGTTACTACCTGGGTGGTATAGGGTGGATCTGGGGGCCCAGTGTCCTGTCTAGGTCCAGTGCGTGCGCGCGTGTGGGGGTTTACCCTCACCCCTACCAGGTAGCCAGCCAGTTTCCCACTGAAACTGAGTTTAAGGTGTCAGGCGCTAGCGCCGACACCGGTCTTATACATCATTACTGGTGTCACACAGACTGTAAGATCCATCATCATCAGACGTGTAGTGTAGGCCTTAACTCACGCCCCGAGGTCCTGCGGGCGTGTACATGTAAAAACTGTATAAAAAGAACTGGCACAGCGCACACGCAGGCATAGCCCACACGCTCGCCCCCTGTTTGCCGCCAGCCACTCCGAGTCGCTCTCCGCTGAGTGCGCCGGCAGATGCTCCGCGCCCGAGGGACCCCCCCCCCCTCGAGCAGCGGCAAGCACATTCCGCGCAACCATGAGAGTTCAGAAGTTAGGGTGATCTCAGTGCTCGTGGTCTGAGAGGCAGTTGGTTGTATCATACCGCGGAACATCCGGCGGTGGAGGCGGCGGGTGGAGGTGGAGGGGCACCAGTTGTTTTGAGCATGCCATGTCCCCACCTATATGATGGTCGCGGCAGCATTTTGGTTTTGTTTTGCGCAGCGTCGCTGTTGTTGCTGTTTTGCGCATTGTTGTTGTTGTTGTTGTTGTTGTTGTTGCTGTTGTTGCTGTTGCTGTTGTTGTTGTTGTTGTTGTTGTTGTTGTTGTTGTTGTTGTTGTTGTTGTTGTTGTTGTTGTTGTTGTTGTCGCTGTTGTTGTTGTCGCTGTTGTTGTTGTTGTTGTTGTTGTTGTTGTTGTTGTTGTTGTTGTTGTTGTTGTTGTTGTTGTTGCGCGATGCCTTACCTGATCCCTCACCTCGTCACACTGCAGGAGTCATAACTCACGAGAACCTCACTTGTCCCTCCCTGACTAACCCTGACTGCCTGTCTGTCTATATCTCTCTGCGCCATTTTCAAAAGTAGTGCCACCTGTACGACACACCACCTCGCACATCCCCTCTGCAAGCCGTTGCTCTGAAGCCCTTGGGCACTTCATTTCCACCAGGGCGCATTTGCACCGTGATGTTGCAGGGGTGTTGTAGCAAGCTAACCGTCCCACACACGCGCGCCAATCCATTCATCGGCGAAGCTTCAGCGCTCGTCACCACCCACCCCCAAAACGGTTGCTGTTGAGACACCTCCAGCCCTTTCTTCCCGGCTGAACTTTGCCCGGGCCCCATAGCAATCCCCCTCCCCCCCCTCCTCCTATCCACTTGTGGACGCTGCCACCCAACAAAGCCTACGGCTCACGCCTTGTACCGCCTTTTGCGCGCGCCGTGGCCATACAGAGAACGCTTCTGCCCACAGCTGAAAGCGACGAGGAACACTGCGATCCATGCGGCCGCGAGTCAGCGCCCTTGCCCTGGCAGCAGCGCTAGCAGGTGAGGACTTGGCGCGGGGTAGGATGGGGGGGGGCAGCGCAGGCGCTGTGTGCATGCGGCCCGCGTGCCCTTGCCAAACACTTGGCCCGCACCCACCAGCGCCGCAATGGGGCAATGGGGCCCCGCATGCGTTCAGCGCCGTCCTGTCAGGTCGCTCTGTGGTGGGGTACTTAGCAAGGGGAGGAGGAGGGGGGCGCTGTGCAGCTTTGGTGGGTGATACTCCTCAGCCCCTCCCCAGCAGCTGGGGCATGCGCACGCACGCGCACATGGGGGCTGAGGACATGCGCCCCTTGCCCTCATCCTCCTGGCCCTCATCTTCCCCCAAGCTTTCCTCCCCAACTTTCCTCCCCTTGTGCGGGACAAGCCCAGGACCTGCGCACGCCCTCCCCCCGGCCGCCGCCTCCCCTCCGTGCTGCCTACACCCACCGCACGCACACTCCCTCCCCCCATCCCTGCTCACAGCAGTGCTGCTCGCGGCAAGCCGCGGCGTGCAGGCGACCTCGGCCTTCTTGGACATCAAGGCCAATGTGTGGTGTGGAGGCGTGCTGGTCCCAGACGCGCCTGGCCTGGTCAAATACGAGTGCGCCATCACTGAGCAGTCAAACGGGTACAACATGCACTTCCAGGACGAGTCCAACAAGTGCAAGGTCAAGGAGGGCGGCAAGTACGTGTACACCTGCGCCTTGTACGGATTCCTGGTGGGTGCGTGCACTCAGCGAGCTGATCGGCTCGCAGCTGCGAGCCGACGGCAACTCCCGCTCTGCACCGGCCGCTTGACCAGCGACCCCCGGGAAAGATTGTAGTCCCCCCCTCCGGCTCGAGCAACTTTGACCGCTCGTACAAGGCGCTATGCATAGCGGGTGCTCACGCAACGCATGCCGTTGTGCTGCTCGGCGACACCTTTCCAACGCACCTCCGCGCGCTCTCCCACCAACTGTGGGGTGCTTTTCTGGGAAGTGGGAAATCCGGCTCCAAGCGGTATACGGCTTGCAGGGGGATCACAACGCCTGACCAGTGGTGCCATGAGCGCCCCCGCCGCCGCCGCTGCGGGGGCAAACCGGGAAAATCCAGGGGGAAATTGCAGTGGCGAAACGCTGGAATTTCGCTCCAAACCGTGTGAAATTCGACGATTTCCACACTTTTCCGGGGAAAAAAGTCTCCTGCGGGGGCAAGTCGGCATGTTCCCTCCTACGTTGCGGGGGAAAACGGGATATAATTGGTTTCCTTAATGACACCACTGCGCCTGACCCGTACCCGGTGCGCCCCCACCTCACCCCTGGCCCTACGGTCTGCACACCCTACCCTGGTCGACCGCAAATCATGCCAACCCCAGGCGCGGGGTGCGAGCCCTGCTCTCCCTCCACGCTCTCCCCTCGCCGCTGCTGACGCCCGCCCGCGCCCCGCACGCGTCGTGCCCGCAGGGAAGGATCCCCCACTGCCAAAGGGGGCTATGCTACCCCATGGAGAGCGCCTGCACGCTCAGCGTCAACGCGTCCATGCTGCCCGCCGGCTGCCAGTGCGACGGCAACCTGAATGGCACGGTCTACGGCGACACCATCCCGCTCGAGGAGACCAACGGCACCGCGTACCTGGTCACCCAGTTCCCGACCAGGGCGCTTCCCAACAACCCCGCAACGACACACTACCCACGCAACGTCACGTTCATGCTCTCCGACACGTGCGACGATGCTCCGCCCGGCGGCCTGGGCCGCCCCCAGACGCTGTGCCGCAAGCACTGTGTCGTCAACTCCACCGACGTGCCGCTGGTGCCCAACGCCACGACGTGCGCGAAGCTGCTGCTGTACATGCAGGCCGAGGACCCGGCCAACGCCGCCGATTACACGTGCACGGACGCGAACGGGGACGGCAACGGCTGCGTCGAGGTGTGCACGGTGGGCCCCGAGGACGACCTTGTGGACGTGTGCACGAGCCAGTTTGGCAGGCCGCCCGCGCGCGCGATGTGGGACGCGATCGGCTACGAGGACTACGACTGCGGCATGACGTCATCGGTGTGGACGTCGTTCGGCTGCGGCGGCGAGTACGGCCCGGTCGAGTGCGAGGGCCCGGCGCCGCCTGCCGGAGGCGGCGGCGCCACTCTCTGCCGCCAGCACTGCACGCTGACCGACGTCGGAGGCACGCCCTACCCGACCGAGCAGACATGCGCCGCGCTCGTCACGTACATGCAGCAGGCGAACCCGGCAAACACGTACAAGTGCTACGACGACGCGTTTGGCTGTGTCGAGGTGTGCACCGAGGCGGCGTGCGGCGCGCTCGTGCCGGTGTGCACCAGCCAGAGCGGCGCCAGCGCCGCACGAGCGATGTGGGACGCGATCGGGTACGCGAACTACACCTGCGACATGTCGTCATCGGTGTTCACGACGTGCGCGTGCGAGGACGTGTATGAGCTCGCGGCCTGCCCTCCGACCCCAACTCCAACGCCGTCCCCGACTCCGACGCCGACACCGACGCCGTCCCCGATGCCGACCCCGACGCCGTCCCCGACCACCCAGCAGCTGTGCCGCGAGTTCTGCGTGACTGGCTCCGGCGGCGCAGTCCCTGTGCCTCTGCCGAGCGCCGGCACGTGCGGACTGCTGGTCCTGTACATGCAGAGCCAGGACACGAGCAACACGTACACGTGCGATGCGGCCGTCGAAGCCTCCGCTGGCTTGGGCGGACGCGGATGCGTGTACGCGTGCACCAATAGCACGGAGGCCATCCTGATGCCCGAGGCCATCGCCGAGGGGGGCAGCTGCTTGGTGCCGCCAATCCTTCCCGACAACTCGATCGCCGCCGCGCGTCGCATGTGGAACGCGATCGGCTACGCGGACTTTGACTGCAACATGACGTCGAGGGTGTGGACGTCGTTTGGCTGCCCGGGCGAGTACGGCCCCGAGGATTGCTCCCCAGGCACAGGAGAGGGGGTCTCCCCCCCGCCCTTTCCTTCTCCCCCGTCTCCTCCTCCGACGCCGACCCCAACGCCGACTCCGACGCCGACCCCAACTCCGACGCCGACGCCGACGCCAACTCCGACCCCGACGCCGACCCCGACGCCGACCCCAACGCCGACCCCGACGCTGACGCCAACTCCGACGCCGACGCCAACTCCGACGCCGACCCCGACTCCGACGCCGACCCCGACGCCGACTCCGACCACCCAGCAGCTGTGCCGCGAGTTCTGCGTGACTGGCTCCGGCGGCGCAGTCCCTGTGCCTCTGCCGAGCGCCGGCACGTGCGGACTGCTGGTCCTGTACATGCAGAGCCAGGACACGAGCAACACGTACACGTGCGATGCGGCCGTCGAAGCCTCCGCTGGCTTGGGCGGACGCGGATGCGTGTACGCGTGCACCAATAGCACGGAGGCCATCCTGATGCCCGAGGCCATCGCCGAGGGGGGCAGCTGCTTGGTGCCGCCAATCCTTCCCGACAACTCGATCGCCGCCGCGCGTCGCATGTGGAACGCGATCGGCTACGCGGACTTTGACTGCAACATGACGTCGAGGGTGTGGACGTCGTTTGGCTGCCCGGGCGAGTACGGCCCCGATGATTGCCCCCCAGGCACAGGCGAGGGGGTCTCCCCCCCGCCGCCCCCTCCCACCCCCCTCCTCCCCCCGTCCCCCCCCCTCCCCCTCCCCCGTCTCCTCCTCCCCCCCTCCCCCGTCTCCCCCCCCTCCCCTCCCCCGTCTCCCCCCCCCTCCCCTCCCCGTCTCCTCCTCCCCCGTCTCCCCTCCCCGTCTCCCCCCCTCCCCCCTCCCCCGTCTCCTCCTCCCCCCCTCCCCCGTCTCCCCCCCCCTCCCACCCAGTCCCCCACGCCGACCCCCGTCGCGGTCCCCACCCCGGAGGACCCCCCGGCGACCGGCCTCGGGTGCGACCCCGCGCTCTGCGACAGTGAGCCGACGTGCGCCAAGTGCATGCGCGACGACAACCCGCAGTACTGGTGGCTCGGCCCCCCCGAGGACACGTGCTCCAAGTGCCTGTGCGTCGATGAGGCAGTCGCCCTGCCGCAGTGCTTCAAGTGCCTCGCCGACGGGCGCGTCGGCGGCGACACCTCGTGCCCCACGTGCGCCAACCTGTTCACCGCGCCTGCGCCGGCCGGCGGCGCCGCCTCCATGACCGAGTGCTTCGCCTGCGTCGTCAACCTCGACGGGATCTGCACCCAGCCCAACTCGTGCGCCGTCCCGCCGACGACGACCGCCAGCGGCGCGCCGTACGGGGCCACGCCCGAAATGGTCGCGCTGTGCTGGCAGTGCATGGCGCGCCACATGATCTACGACTGGGGCCTCGGCGAATGCACCACGCACATCCAATTCGGCCAGTACATGGCGTTCCCACTCGCGCCGTGAGCGCGCGCGAGGCCCAGGGATATTGGGGTGAGGGGTGGGTGCGGTGGGAGGGCGTGAACCCCCCTGCCACTTAACAGGTTCAGTAGCAGGGGGCTGATGGGGGGGGGGGGGGTATGTGACTAAGACGCAGGGACTCCTCCTCGCGAGGAGGAGTGTTGGTTCGAACTGCATACACTGATGACCTAGCAACGCCGTGCGCGGCGGAAGTCCCCCTCTCCCCGGCTGATCTGTGGCCGGGGTGCGTCGGCCCACCGCGCACGTGCGCTGTTGATATAAGCAAGGCGTGCGACCCTGATGGACAGCCTTTTGGCCTGCCGAGGGTACGACAATAGTATTGGCGGTGTGACTGAGCCATCACCGACTTATGTGTGGGTGTGGCCACCACCTCGGCCAGCGCGTGCGGTACACGCCCCTGCCCTTGGGGGGGCGTCATTTTCATAGTCACCTGTTCACACTAGACGCATGGCATCATCATGCAACACCGCGTACCCCACCATGGCCAATGTCATTGAGAGATGTAAATACAAACTTCAAGCGATGTGTCCCTGCCATCTGCGCTGCACCGGTGCCAACTTTGCTTCTTCTCGCCGTGTCGAGAGAGATCTCGAGTCGGGACACAGCCAGTTTCGAAACCAAGACAACTTCACACACCCCAGGGTTAGCCAGCGTATGCCTCTGGGTCCCAAATGTGGGCAAATGTGGTGTGCAGGGGTTGTGTGTGCCACATCATTCACACTTACAATTGTGAACTGAGTCACTCGACCTGAGGACCTGTCGAATCCGCCCCACTGTCTCTCTACCACCAACAAACATGGCCACCCGCATGATGCCCTCCACGGTGCGTATACTTGCGTATACTTGCGTTACTTCCCTTCCGACGTGTCGTGCTGACAACCTCGTGCTCGTCCCGCAGGCACCCCCCCTTGCTTCTCGTTGCAGACGCACCCCCCTCACCGTGGCCGCGCACCCTCGCGACTCGACTGTGCGCGTTTCTCGCGGTAGTGAGCTCCACGGAGGTGGAGCCAAGTACCTGGCAGGTGGGCGTCCCGAAAGTCGTCAATGCGTGGGCACGGGCGTGTGTGTTCCTCCATGAGCAAAGGAGGGGACGGAAAGGCCTAGGGGAGGGCGGGAGGGAGAGGGAGGACACACACACGCTCGCGCTGCCTGCACCGCCGCGCAGACACTCGCGTGCAGCCGTACTTGTCGACACACCCAACGCACATGTACACACGCACCACTAGTTAGAGCCACTGCCGCACGCACACACATGCCCATCGTACGGGAGGCTGAGTGCTCACCCCCGTGTTGCCGTGGCTGCATTTGTTGGGTTCACCCCCGAACCCTTTCCCCACCCGTTCCCCCCTTCGGCCTGTTTGAGCACTCAGTGACTGGGATAGTGTACAGATGGCCGCTTGCAAGGCTGAAAACATCATGCGCCCCCCCCCTCCCTCCTCCCCATTCGCAGCATCTCGGCCGCATGCCGGTCACAGCAGCGACGAGATTGTGAGGCTGCGCGCTGACAAGGTGTCCAAGTACACGGAGGGCTGGAGGCCAGACATGGGCGCCGTTGCCAGCCCCCACAACGAGATTTACATGCTGGAGCGCCTCTTGCTCCCTCCGCGCTGCGTGTTGCCTGCTGTCTGAGGGCGCGGGGCCGTGCGCGCGCGCGGCGTGCATGTGCCACACCGGGGGGGGGGGGGGGCGGGGGCGTGCGTGTGCCACACCGGGGATTGCACGCATGGGTTGCAATCGCATTGCGCTGCCTAGCTAGTACCCAACACAAAGCCGCAGTGACCTGTGCAGACGCACATCACTCGCTCTGCTTGGAGCTGCTCTGCCTCACGACACACGCGCACACGCCTCCCCCTGGCTCACTCTCTTCTCCTCTCTTCTTCCTCTCTCTTCTCTCTCCCTCTCTCTCTTCTCTCTCTCCCTCTTCTCTCTCTCCCTCTCTCTGTCTCTCATCCCTCGCAATCACCATCTCTCTTCTCACTCAATCACTCGCACATGGACAGGCGATCGCCGTGGTCGGCGTGCCGGTGATCGCCCTCGCCTTCACCGCTGCCACGTACGGCAGCCTGTGGGACGCGGGCATCTAAACCCCGCCGTCGCTGCGCCCCACCAGTGTGTGCACGCATGTGCGCAGCCCTGACGGTGGGCCCCTGACGGCGGGGCTCACAAATTTGCGCAGCAGGCAAAGCAGCCACAGCAGGCACAGCAGGCACGCGCAGCAGGCTAGGGTTTGTGAGCCCCGCGCAGCAGGCTCAGCAGCCACAGCAGGCACAGCAGGCACAGCAGGAAGGCGCGGCAGGCTAGGGTTTGTGAGCCCCGCGCAGCAGGCTCAGCAGCCACAGCAGGCACAGCAGGCACAGCAGGCACACGCGGCAGGCTGGGGTTTGTGAGCTCCGCGCAGCAGGCTCAGCAGCCACAGCAGCCACAGCAGCCACAGCAGGCACACGCAGCAGGCTGGGGTTTGTGATCCCCGCGCAGCAGGCTAGGGTTTGTGAGCCCCACGGCAGCCACAGCAGGCGCGCGCAGCAGGCTGCTGCCGCCCGGCCGCGGCGTCCTGCCAGAGCAGGTGCTAGCTGCACAGGCGTGCCGTACCGGGTCCTGGTCGGTCGACCGCGTCCCCCTTTGAGCGGGGGCATTGTCAGCCAAGCCCCCCTGCTGCCATTCCGCCCTGCCGCGTGGGCGTCGCCAGCCCGCGCATCCTCGCTGACGAGTTTTCGGCATTTCATCTCCCCTGATTTTGTGTTGCAGTAGAAGATTTGTTGTCTGTAAACTGTCCGCATCACAGCCGACTGAAAGCAGACAAAGCAAGCCATTTGTATGTAAGGGCTCCGCTGTTGTATAGGCGTTACATTTTTTTCCAGCCGGGTTTACATGGAATTGGAGGGGTTGGCTGGAGCGCAGGCGGGGCAAGGGGAGGTGGGCATGTTCTGCTGTGGTGCGGCGACATGGGAGGATGGCAAAAATCAAGGTTATTGTTGCGGTCCCGATCGTGTTTTTTTGCTGCTGCCTGCTGCCTGCTGCCTGCTGCCTGCTGCCTGCTGCCTGCCTGGTAGCTGCCAGTTAGCTGCATGCTAGGCGCATGCAGGAACGCACACACACCGCTTAGGTGCCTACCTGCCGTCCACCCTACTGCAGCACACGCTGATTGCCAACAGCTATAGCAATCAGGCTTAAGCAATCGACGACCACAGTTTGCGGTTGGAGCTGTCGATTTTCAACTTGGGTCTCCACTATCGTGTCGTGCGTCTCCTGGCCGGAAGCACGGGAGGTGCGCTGGCCGCCGCCCGTTCACGGACTGCAGCACGCAGCGGCCCCACCCCACTTCTACACCCACCCACCCCACACGCACGCACACCCCAGGGTACACGTGAAGCGACAGCCAATTCACTGTGGATTGTTCCTCTTCACAGGGCTCGACGCCACCACCAGCAGACGCAGCACAGTTCTCAGAAGCCGCGCGCACCCCTGCCCCTTCCGCCCCCCCCCCCACCAGCTGCATCTTCAACGAGCATAAGGCAGGTTTAATAACACAAAGGGAACCACACAAGGGGTTGGAGGAGTAGGGGTACGCGCGAACACCCACATGCCCAAAACGCGCGTTGCACCCAGCTTGCAGTAGAGGCTTAGGCCCTGTTCGGATACATCCGACACAAGCGCTACAATCACAGGTTGTGGCGGCTGGAGTCAAGATGGGATAAATCGATTAGCGGCCCCTGAGCGCCCTGATAGATCGATGAGCGGCCACGTGCGCCATTCAAAGCCCCCACACTCACGGAGCTACAGCGAAAGTCACTTTCTCCATTACCATCCATCCCATCGTGCGTCGTGCCCGATCATCGTTTGCCCGTTGAAGTCCGCCCCTCTCTCCCGCGTGTCCCTCGTCTCCCCTTCCCGTCGCCTGCCTTGAGGGTGAGGCCGCCGCCCAGATTTAACTGCGCCACCGGGTCGCCTCGCGTCCCGCCACCCCGCCAATCTCTGATACTATCATGCATCAGAGCGGCCGTTGGGTGGCGCACGCGTGGGCGCTTGAACTGAGGGCGTCATGTGCGCCGCCCTCGGATAACAAGATCGATTGGCAGCCAGCAGTCTCGGCAGCTCCCTGCGCCCCAGCCTGCCTCCCCCCGCTTGCCACTGCCACAGTCCGTTGACCCACAATGCTTCTGACCTCTATGCCGCGCCGCAGGACGATCCACAAGCCGTGTGAGCGGAGAGACTGACCGCCGCCAACGGTCCACGACGCTTTCAGCCACCAATCCACCTCCCAGCACCTCTCCACGATGACGACAGCCCAGACGGCCTACGCGACGTGCAAGCCGCTGCTCATGCTGCCCCTGTTGATGCTGGCAATGTGCGGTCTGGCGTCAGGACAGGACGGGGACGGGTGGCGCACGGGGCGCACCACCTGGTACGGTGAGTGGTCATGCGGCGCGCCAGGGTGCTTGCACAAAGGGTTACGACACTGCCTTTGGAGTGGAGTTGGGTATGCAGAGAGCCGCCCTTTGCGCGTGCAGGGCGCGCCAAGTGTTCGAATTGGGCTGGGGCATGCGCGCGCCTGCTTCTCGCGTCCTGCGTCCGACCCTGTAGCCCGCTGACGTACCTGCTATGTGCCCTCACATGCACCTCCACAGACGATGCCGCGTGGATGTCTGTGCATGACGGCTCCTGCATGTACGGCTACCTTGGCGGGCGCTACGGCGGGGAGCAGAACTGGCACGTTGGCGCGATGAACGACGGCAACCCTCTCTACGCCGGCTCCTGCGGGTGAGTGCGCCCGCTCACACAGCGCATCCCACTCCCCTTGTCCCACGCCCCTTCACGCGGTGCCCTGCTCTCCTCGCCCCATTCCCATTTCATGCACGTGCCACCCACCTATTCACCCTCCTGCCTCAACCTTGACGGCTGCGTGTGCACTGCGTGTGTGTGTGCGTGCACTGCGTGCGCACTGCCCACTGCCCACAGTTGCGTATGGTGACTCATACACTGATGTCGATGCATACACACTGTCTGCAGGAAGTGCTTCGAGGTGCGTCGCTTTCGTTCGTGTTTGGGTATGGGTGGGTGCCTGCCTGCCTGCCGGCCTGCCGGCCTGCCTGCCTGCCGGCCTGCCGGCCCGACTGCCGGCCTGACTGCCGGCCTGACTGCCGGCCTGACTGCCGGCCTGCCGGCCTGACTACTTGGCTGCCGGCTTGACCGACTTGGTGACCTGTGTACCTGCCTGCCTGCCTGACTTGCTTGCTCGGCCTGTCCGTCTGTGTTGTGTTGCGGACGTTTCGCTTGCGCTCAATTGCGTGCACAGCTGAGATGCAATCCTTGCCGCCGTCTTGTCTACGATAGGTCAAGTGTGAGCCGATGAACTTCAAGGACAACTACGGCCAGGAGCTCGGCCGCGAAGGCGCCTGCAGCTCCACCCACCCGATCAACATCGTCATCACTGACACCTGCCCCTGCCACAAGCCCGGCAACGAGTTCAGCAACCAGCGCTGGTGCTGCGGCGACATGGACCACTTTGACATCGGCATCTGGGCCTTCCAGAACCTGGCTGACCCCGGCCTGGGCGTCATCGGGATCAAGTACCGCCCCGTCGCCTGCCCGAGCGGCTGGGAAGACTCCGGCTGCAAGCACCCGAACGACCCCATCTGCCAGGGATCCTTCAACGGCCAGCCCTCGTCCAGCAGCAGCAGCCCCCCCGAGGACGCGTCCGACAGCTCCTCGGGCGGTGCGTACGCCAGCTCCTCGGGCGGTGCGTACGCCAGCAGCTCCGGTGCCGCACACGCCAGCGGCAGCTCCGAGGATGCCAGCTCCAGCCCTGAGGACTGGAATGACAGCCCCAGCCCCAGCCTCAATGAGTGGAACAACAGCCCCAGCCCCGAGGACTGGAGCCCCAGCCCTGAGGACTGGAACAACAGCCCGAGCCCCGATGACACATGGTCCAGCGATAACGGCGATGGCTCTTCTGGAGATGACAGCTACCAGGGCTCATACGGCGCCTCACCATGGTGGGCCAGGCGGGGTTTCTGGGGCTGAAGGGGCTTGCTTGGGGAGGTTCCGTGGAAGCATGTGTGCATGCAGTTGCGTGGTTGGCAGTTGTGCTGTGAGCTGGGCGGGTGCACTGCAGCTGCGTTTGCTCCACCCAGACGTGCCGACATCCCCTTCCCGCCCCACAGACCAAGTTCTCGACCAGACTAGACGAGCTCCAAGTTGCACGGCTTCAGAGAGGCGCTCGCAGGCCTGTGGACGAGCTGGACTGATCACTGACAGGGCGGGGTTGGGGCTCTGCACTAAATCTTTTTCACCATACCTACATCACACGTATTCCTTTTAACTTGACACTGTATTCCTCTGCTTAACCTTGCCTTGCGCCCGGCACCCCTGTGTGCATCTGGGGCATTGAGATTTTCGTGGCACGAACAAACATCTGCCGCATCGGATTGACTCAGGCTAGATTCTGAACTAAGAGAGCGAGAGAGAGAGAGAAGAGAAGCGCGAGAGAGAGAGACTAGATTCTCCGCCACCGTGCGGGCGTGCGTCGGCTGGCCGGCCTACTAGGGATGCGTGTTCCTAGGGTGTGCTGCATTCTGGGGTGTGCTGCAGGTTGTGGTGTCTCTGAAAGCATTTTCAGTCGTTGTTCAGGAATCTCCTAAATATAATACCGCGTGTTACACCGTTGACATGCTACGCAAGAAGAATCTGCGCCAGTTTGCGCGCGCATGCGACAGGCTGGTGGGCCGCAGCCGCAGCCATCAGATCCCACCTGCCATGCGGGACGTCTCAAGCGCGCTGCACAGCGGTCCAGACGGGGTGCTGAAGGCCATGACAGAGTCATTCGACAAGCTATATGGCGGGGAGACCAAGCTCAGCAATGAGACCCTGAACCAGCTGGAGAACGATGTAGCGGCGTTTGAGCTCACACGCGCCACAGAGGTGGACGAGGCGCACGGGCGCCCCCCTGACCTGGCTGAGACGGAGGCGTGTGTGCGAGCGTTGCGCTCGGCCGCCGCTCCGGGCGGTGACCAGCTGGACGCCATGCTGTTGCGGTGCCCACCTGCCATCGCATGGCTCCACCGGGTCATCATCGCCGTATGGCGGTCGGGGAGAGCCCCGAGGGAATGGAAAACTGCTATTATCACACCGTTATATAAGGGGAAGGGTCCGCGTGACTCCCCTGGTAACTACCGCGGTATAAGCCTTCTCTCTATTGCCGGGAAAGTGTACGCTGCCATACTTCTGCACCGCGTCTCCACGCAGGTTGATGGTCAGTTGCATGAGGCTCAGTGTGGTTTCAGAAAAAGCAGAGGCACTGTTGATGCGATTTTTACTCTGCGCTCGCTGAGCGCGGCACATGCCGAGTACAAACAATGCATGGCTGTGGCATTTGTCGACTATTCTAAAGCTTACGATTGCATAAACCGTGCGGCACTGTGGAGAGTCCTTAGATTATATAGTGTTCATCCGCACATTATTGATCTGTTGGAGGATCTTCACACCAACACCGCAGCTGCCGTGCGGCTGGCTGGGAAAATCGGGCACGAATTCCCCGTGTCGTCTGGTGTGCGACAGGGGTGCGTCATTGCTCCTGTGTTGTTCAATGTTTTTATTGACCACATAGTGAAAAAGGCGCTAGACATGATGCCAGAGGGGGCTGGCGTGTCAGTCGTGACCCGAGCCGGCGGCTCTGTGTTGTCGTCGTCGGTTGAGCGCATAGTAATGCTGATGTATGCCGACGATTTATGTTTGTTCTCGCATGACCCAGCTCAGTTGGCGCTTATGCTGAAAATCCTTGACAAAGTGTCCTCTAGCTTTGGCATGCAAATCAACGCCGCCAAGACAGAAGTGATGATTTTGCCAGCAGATTTTGACGCGGATCTGCCCACGTTTGCGCTGACTGGTGGTGAAGTGAAGACCGTCTCTGCATTTAAGTATCTAGGGAGTTGGATAACCCAGAGTGGTGGTGTGGAAAAGGAGATCGGTGTGCGTGTCGGTCGCGCGCTGGGCGTGTTTGCGTCTTTTGATAAGATTTGGGCCAGCAAGAAGATGCAAGTGCAGTCTAAGATGCGGGTTTACAACACTTTCGTGCCGCCCCACTTTCTGTACGGCTGCGAAACATGGGCCCCTACTCAAACACAGCTGACTCGATTGGAGGTTGCCCACTCTAACTGCCTTCGTCGCATTCTGGGTGTGCACCTGGTCGACCGGCACAGATTAACTTATATTCGGCAGGCGTGCGGCACTGAGCCAATTGAGAGCCTTGTGGCAAAGCGATCAATGCAGTGGCTAGGCCATGTGATGCGCATGCAGGCTTCTCGTCTTCCTCGTACAACTTTTGACTGCACATTGGATGTGGCTCGGCAACAAGGCCGGCCTCCAGCCTCCAGCCTCCTCTCGACACTATTTTCTTAAGCTACTGATTCAGCAGCTAGGCGAAACAAGTGGCACTCGTTCTGATTGGAAGACTTTTTGGACACGGCGTTTGAGCGTGCTCAGGATAGGGTCGGGTGGAGAGCCGTGGTGTACGGTCCGGCTGCCCCTCAGGCGCCGGCCCCTCCACCACGGCGATCACGTAGATTGGCAAGCGCCACTTGACCCCCTATCCCCTAGAAGTAGTCAGGACCTATTTTGGAGGCGTCGCACAATAGCTCTCCTTTTTGCTCTGGGACCACACGTTGGCAGGCAGCCGGCTGGTGGCTACCGCTCCTCACAAGTAATTGTTAGGGCCAGAACTGGACTTGGGTCTAGGCGGTGGTACTAGGACTAGAAGTAGTCTTTGCTGGAAAGCCGATGTAACTGTAACTGTTACACCGTTGAGCTCTCGCTTCAAACTCTGTCTGCCCTCTTGTCTGGTCTGCCCTGTGTCTCATCTCTCTGACGGCCGATCCAATCACCGTCATCGCCGCGGCCGCCACATACGATTACAGCATCGACAGCAGCTCTCCCTCTCCCCCTTCCCAGTCAGCCGGTGGTACTGAGAGCTGCTGCGGACCCGCACCTGCTGCTGCTTTGGGGAAGGGGCAAGAGTCCACCATGCAGCTCTGCGCACGGCACGCTTGCGTAACAGCCACCCTTGCGCATGCCCAGTAAGGAGGCTCGTGTGTGCTGCGGTCTTCATAGACACCAATGGCAAAGCTGCTGGGACACCTCCCTTGAAGAGGGTGCCCTGCACTGGCACTCGATCCCTCCCTGAGCTGCTGCTGTGCGCGCACACGCTGCGGTGACGTGTGGCGTGTGGATTCGACACACGCTGCAGATGGAGGACGCATGCTGCTGCTGCTGCTGTGGTTTCCAGGCTTGTTAACGTGACGTGACGTTTTTACCCTCCCCCGAAGCTGAGAACGATTACAAATTGCGATTTTTTGCGGTTTTCGGCGTCAAATCGTCAAATCGTCAAACTGAAAACGACAAAAACGCGGACGATTTGACGTTTTTTTTACCCCCCCGCGAAGGTTAACCGCGCGTACGGTACACAGAGCAGGCGAAGCCATGTTTGGGGAAGCTGTAAGGGTTCCCATCAGAAGTAAATGGCGTGGGAGCGGCTCCTGGGCTTTGATGATGGAAGATACTTGGTGCAACCGTGCTACCAGATCGTCTCTGTCAGTCGCCTACAGGGGAAGGTTGGGAAGGTTCACATTTGATGCAGCAGCACTCTTATCCAACGCGCCAGTTTGCACCGGAGCCAGAAGCTGCAGTCGCCCATCACTCCTGGTCGCTGCACGCTCACCGCATGGAGCGTGCCGGGCAGCCAGCGCCTTGAGGGCTGCCTCTCAACAGGGTCAGTGATCGCATGTTGCGCAAGATGTCCGAACAGGCGTCGTCAACGCTGTGTTAACACTCAAAATGCGACCAGTCAGCGTCAGAGGAGCCGAGCGTGGGAGCTCCAAGGGCTCGCGTCAGACGAGCTGAGCGTGGAAGCGGAGCGTGGGGACAGTGTGTCACGGGACGGGGCAGTGTGTCACGGGCTCAGTGGGGGCTCTAGTTGTAAATGGCTAGATTCATTCCGCGACCAGTCTTGTTAAGCATGCAAATACGAACTAAGTACGTGTGACATGACCCGTGTCACAGCGTGTGGGGAGAAGGGGGAGGGGAGGGAAACAAGAGGTGCGCATGCCTCCACCGGGGGGCGTGCCCCCGTGCAAGACGAGCAGCCCCACTCAGCGCGTGCTGATGATCATGGAGTCCACGTACACCGCGCCCACGAAATCGTGTCGTGTTGTGCTACCAGCGCTGATGATCTTAAACTGTGCCATGCCTTTCGACTTCTTCGCCGCGCCGCTGCACCAGCATCAGGCCTCGCATGCACCGACAGGTGTGGGTTTTACAGGTGCGCGTTTTACACATATGCGCCCGGAGGACCCGGCGCGTGATTTAAGGCCTAGACTACACGTCTAGGGGGGCTCTACTAGGAGAGCCCGCAAGGCCACGCAGCGCGCCAGCCTACCAGGGAGTCAAAAGAAGAAGGTTGCCCTTCTCCCCTCCCCCCCCCTGCCACTACACAAGCGCCAGCTAACTAGGGATCAGGGGGGACCGACAGGTGTGGCAGGGTGTGGACGAGTGTGGACGAGCTCTCGACCTCGTACACCCCCCGTCCACACATCCCGTTCACACCGGCCGCGCGCGGATGATCTTGATCTCGTTGACTGGCCGGTCGCTCGAGTTGGTCTGCAGTGCACAATGAGTGGATGTGCTGTGTTTCTCTGTGCAGTGTGCTCTGTTAATCGCCAAAGGCAGGCCAGGTGCGTGGGGTAGTTGCTGGGTGTGCATGTGTGGGTGTGTGTTGTGTGTGGTGGTGTGTGGTGTGTGGTGGTGTGTGGTGTGTGGTGGTGTGTGTGTGGGGTGCTGATGGTGGTGGTGGTGTGTGTGCGTGTAGTGGTGGTGGTGGGGGGCAGGGCTGGGCTACACTGAGGCAAAAAATTGCCTCTGGCGGGGTGAGATTGAGGAAGTGAGCGTGAGGCGCGGGGTGAGTCGTCATTCCCCCAGAATCCTTAGCGGACCCACCGATCATCAAGCATCGGCAGTGGACACACCTCGTGCTCGCTTGGTGCCCACCACTACGTGGTTGGCGCAACCGTGGGCTACTTTTCCTCTCGACCTTTTTGGTGGACCTCGTGCCTGCTCTCTGACGTCCCGCTGGAGCTTTGGAACCGAAAGTGTGACCGCCAGAAGTGGATTGTAGACCTCAAATTGTCTCAATACCAAGCAGCCTGACGACCTCCATGCCCGATCAAACGCGCTCAAATGTCATTTTTATCCGTAGCGGCGCCACTATTCAACCAAGCATCGGCAGTGGACCCACCTGGACATGTCCAAGCCGCTTGACGACCTCCATGCCCGATGAGACGCGCCCAAAGATCGTGTGCTTGCCTTTTTTGTACTCAGCGAAAACACTGTTCATACCTGGCATTGACAGTGGACCCACCTGGACAATTCCGAGCCGCTTGATGACCTCCATGCCCGATGAGACACGCCCAAAGATCGTGTGCTTGCCTGTGAAGTGTGCGGACAGGGGCGGGCGCAAGGGGGGGGGGGTCAAGATGGTGTCCCTGGTATCAGCCTGTGGTGCTCCGGCGCTTACGCCGAGCAAGCTTGGATACGCTGCCTGTGGTCGCGCCGCACACGAATGTAGAATCCGTCGTCAGCAGGGGGGTGGGGCGCGGGTCGAAAGCGTGTGTGCGTGCCTGTTTCGTGGGGCAGGGGCGGTGGGGTTGGGGCAGTAAGGTGGGGGCGCGGGTCGAAAGCTTGTGTGCGTGCCTGTGCGGTGGGGCAGGGGAGGTGGGGCATCAGCAGGGGCAGTGGAGTTGGGGCGCGGGTCGAAAGCTTGTGTGCGTGCCTGTGCAGTGGGGCAGGGGAGGTGGGGCAGGGGTCCATGATCGTGTGCTGGGTAGCAGCGGGGTCAGTGATCCCCCTGCAAGCCGTATACCGCTCGGGTCCGGATTTCCCATTTCCTAGAACACCACCCCTCACTTGGTGAGAGAGGGCGTGGAGGGGAGCGACGAAAAGCTCGCGCCGAGAGCAGCACAACGGCATGCGTTGCGTGAACACCCGCTAGGAATTGTGCCTGGTATGAGCGGTCAAAGTTGCTGGAGCCGGGAAAAAACTCGTGCTGAAATCCTTCCCAGGGTCACTGAGCGGGGTGGGGGCGCGGGCCCAAAGATACAAAAAACAGGGTTTGCTTTTCGTTGAGAGCCGCGTTGAGGCGCGCTCAGTAGAGCTCCGGTCCATGACCTCCTGCGGTTCCAAGGTTGGGCATGATCGTGTGCTTGCCTTGCCTTGTGGCGGTCTACCGCCGGAAAGCGCACGAAAGAGGCAAGTTTTCAGGGTGCGGCCCGTAACCCCAAACCGCATGGCCCATAACCTGTAACCCTCGCAACCCTTCCTGTACCCCCCCCCCCCCGCCACCCCGAGTCAACGGCCCCCCGAGCCAGTAACCGTTTTGGGGCGCACACTCACACTGATTCACACTTTTTCCGAGTTACGGGGTGCTTCAAGGCAATTCGTGAGGGCGTGCTCGTAAGCCCCGTGACGTAACGGGGAGTCAGTTGCGAGAGGTTACAGTTACGGGCCCCACGCTGGGCAGTTTGCTCCGAAAAGTGTGAAATCAACGTTTTCACACTTTCTCGCAAAAAAAAATCGCTGCCTCCGGCGTTGCTCCGGCGGCAAGAAATTAATTCACCAGAATCTTTCCAGGAAGCACTGGGTTCGCGGAGGTGAAACGGTGGTGTGCGCTTGTCTGCATCGGGGCAGCCGCGGGGGGGGCGCGCAGGTCAGCGCCCGCGCTGCCAGGGGGGCCGTACCTGGGGCTGCAACCCTCCCATCTGGACGGCCTTGATGATACCGCAGGCCCTGTGGAGCTGAGCCCCACGCCAGCGTGCATGCGTGTGCACACGCACGCACACAGGCACGCGCGCACAAGAGCTGCATGTATCCCGGGGATGGCGAAACGCCATCCCTGGGAGTCCCCGTGTCACCTACCCCCCAGCTTTTCGCTAGCGCACACACGCGTACGCGCAGGGGGATCGGCTCCACAGCACAGCGACCGGAGTGGGTGGCTTCCACCCAGTGATTTCCTTTTCAGGAATTTTAATTAATTATTCCACAACCGGATTTTGCTTTGACCGCGTTGACTGTTGACCTCCCATTGACCGTTCGTCCCAAGGGGGGGGGGCAGAAATGTACGTGTGACACACAAGCTGATTATCAATCTCCTTGCTTCGTACGTTTCAAATCAAGCGGAAATTCCGAATGTGGGCACCTGGGGGCTGAGATATGAGGGTCCAAAGTTGGGGTGGGGGTGGGTGGGTAGGGGGGTCGGCAAACTAAATATGGGGGGTCGAGAACTATCTTTCCACTGGACCGATTCGATGGGAAGGCCACCATTGGAACCGCCTTGATGAGAGGAGCACGAATCCACTCTCAGAAGAGACCCTGGGTTTAAGGGTGGGGTTCCCCCCCCCCCCCCTGAACGCCCCAACTCCCCGCGTGCTCCTTGCGGTGCACCAAGTGCACCTAGGGATGTGGGCAACCTTCACGGATTGATATGGGACCTTTGCCATCTGAATCTCCTTGGAGAGCACAGCAAAACACCTCAGTAGAGTCAACCCTGAATCTGCCTGGAAAGTGTGAAGTGGAGGGCCCACACTCCTGGTGGCGGCCATCTCGGCCAAGATATGGCGAGTTTTGGGGGGGTAATTTTGACCATCTTCTGGAAACTTAGACATTGCGATGGACAGCCCTCACTGTAAAGAAGCCATGCGCATCGGTCCCGGCTCCATGCATGGCGTACTTAGTGAGATAGGGTGGGTGGGGGTGGGTGGGACCCCCCCAAAAAAACTTCTACCATGTGTGTCAAAAATAGCTTTTCTGCCCCCCCCGTAGTTCGTCCTCATATATGGGCCAATTGAAAGCTGTCGGCAAGCTCTCTGGCGGGCTTGCCAGACTGACGATCCACCGGATGGGTTGAGCTGTGTTCAAGGGTCAAAGTGCAGCCGGAATACAGCCAAATGGTTGTGGAGAGCCGAAAAGGAAATCACTGCTTCTGCCAGCGGCACCCACCGCCAGTGATTCCCCTGCGAGCCGTATACCGCTCCGAGCCGGATTTCCCATTTCCCAGAAAACCACCTCACACTAAGTGGGTGAGGGCATGGGGCAATGCCTTTGAAGATCTTGCCGAGAGCAGCACAACGGCATGCATTGCGTGAAAACCCGCTGTGTATTGTGCCCGGTATGAGCGGTCAAAGTTGCTGGGGCCGGAAAAAAATAATTACTAAAATCCTTCCCAGGGACCACTGCCCACCAGTGGTGTCCTTAAGGAAACCGAGAATGTCCTGTTTGCCCCCGCAACATTGGAGGGGACGTGCCGACTTGCCCCCACGGGGAGCAATTTTTTCGGGAAAGTGTGACAAATGCCAATTTCACACTTTTTGGAGCAAAATTCCCGCGATTCAGCCCGGCAATATCTCCCCAAATTTCCCGTTTTGCTTCGCAGCGAGGGCTGCAGGGACTGCGGGGGCGCTAAGGACATCACTGCTGCCCACTGCACAGGCACAGCACAGGCACAGCAACCGGCGTGGGTGGCTCCCCCCAGCGGCACCCACGGCTCACCGTCGAGCCACGGTGTGGGCGCCAAGCTGATGAAGAACTGCGGGCGGGGCAGCGTCGCGTGTGAGTGCGATAGCAGAGGGCAGCGGCGGCGTGCGCATGGCGCATGACTCGCTGCATGCGGCACGCACGCATGCACGCCGCACCCCCTGGGGAGCGGCGGCGTGCATGGCGCATGACATGGCGCATGCTGCTGCACGAACGCATGCGCACCCCGCCCCCACCCACCCCCCAACCCCTTGTGCTGTGCCCACCTGGCTCCCGTTGGTGTTGGGCCCCGCATTTGCCATCGACAGGATGCCCGCCCCTGTGTGCTTGAGCTCGCGTGTGATCTCGTCCTCAAACTTCCCGCCAAAGCTTGACTCCCCGCCGCGCCCCGTGCCCGTCGGGTCGCCGCCCTGAATCATGAAGTCCCGAATGATGCGGTGGAACTGCGTGGCGCGCGGGCGGCGGGCGGGGGTGATGAGGGCGGCCGTATCAAGCATGGGGAGCCTGCCTGCCTGCATGGCGACCCCATGCATGCATGCATGCATGCCCAGCATCGGATGCCCCTGCACCGCATGCCGAGCCGTGCATGCAACGCATGCATGGCGATCGCATTGACACAAGTCCAGCACCGACGCATGCCCACCACCGCACGCGCAGGGTGCCCCACCCACCACGGTGCCGTCGTAGTACCCCCGCTGTGCCAATGCTGTGAAGTTTTTGACAGTTTTGGGCGCATGCTTGTAGTAGAGCTCCACTGTAATGGATCCCATCGCAGTGTCAATCTGCATGGATGCATGGGACGCATGCATGGGACGCATGAACGCGGTCGAGCACCGCATGCCCCACCTCCGCATGCAAAACACCGCATGTCCAGCACCGACGCATGCCCCACCACCGCATGCGCTTGCGCAAGCGGGTGCCGCACCTGCACCAAAGGCGCCTCCATCCTGCCGCCACCCTATGGCACGTACACGGCCACGTGCAAGATGTTGAAACAGAAACCACTGTGGTAACAGCTGCAAAGAATCGGCCACACGGCGAGGTTTTTGGAGGGAAAAAACCGGTGTGGCCCAGATGTGGTCGCCAACACGAGCCTTCGAGCCTAATCGACCCCTGTCTACCCCACTCTACCGGCGCATTTCCTAGCGATAATAATTAATAACGGGATACCCAAGTGAAGCCTGTGCACCCACCCACCGTTTTTTGAGACCTTCCTTGAGTAGCTTCCTTGTGAGTGAGTCAGTGAGTCCACGTCCTCCATGCCGTGCCCGTGCGCCTACCCGCTGCAGCTGCACGCTGGCCGGAGAGAGGGTTTGGGTGTCTCGGCACTAGCAAGTAGTAGCACTAGCGCATGCACTAAATGCGGGCTCATGCGTGTGCACACTCACGCTCTCCTTGTGTATGCTGAGACCCCCCCCTCCACCCCCCTCTCCCTTGCACACGCGCCCCTCTCCGTCACCGCAGCCCGTGCCCTGCGCAATTGCAGCCTACCACGCAGGCCTACATGGCAGCAACGGGGTCACGACGCTGGCGGCGCTCGCCCCCACCCAGCAGCCACAACGGCCACGCGCCCCGACGGCTGCGCGTGGCGCTGCTGTCACTTGCTTTTGCCGCGCTTGCGGGAGCTCTGGTGCTGCCGGTGGATGCTGCCGGTGCAGCAGCAGCAGCAGAACACTCATCCGCCGTCCCCAGCGGCAGCAGCAGCAGCAGCAGCAGCAGCAGCGTCAGCGTCAGAAGCGACAGCAGCAGCAGCGCCAGCAGCAGCGCCAGCAGCCTCAGCAGCAGCAGCAGCAGCAGCAGCAGCGCCAGCGCCAGCCATATCAGCCCGCGCGAGCTGGTGTGGGGCGGGTCCGGCACGCTGGACGACCCCTACACAGGACGCCTACAATTCTCGCTGACGGGCCTGACGTTGTCGCGTTCATGCGCAATGCGGGCGTACACGTTCAACGGGGCGTTGCCCGGGTCGACGATGCGGATGCAGGTGTGTGTGTGTGTGTGTGTGTGTGTGTGTGTGTGTGAGCGCGTGTGTGTGTGTGTGTGTGCGTGTGGTCGATTTTACAGTCCGTCGGACGCGTTTGATGGCGCATTAGACCCTAGAAAAGAGGCCGGCAGCTGTCAAAATTAGACTCCTAGCATGCCATCTGCCATCATGATTGCTGTGCACGCGGTGCGTGTCTCAAAACAGGCGACAAGGAAGTCAGCCAACTCGTGCCAGAACCTGGGGTTCTCCTGGCCTGGCCGAGGATTCATAAACTCCCGCATCCGCTCATCTAAATCGGCCTCCTCGGGGCGAGGGATGAACCGAAACAGGCTGTGGGCCCGCACCCGTGCCTCTTCATAGGCAGGGCACTCAAATACCATGTGTGCCTCATCCTCTAGCCCACCGCATAGGCAGCACGCCCGCTGGCTGCGTCGCTGCCTCTGTCCCGCCACGGCGTAGCGCCCCCGCTCTATCTGCAGCTCATGGAGCCCCATCCTGAACCTAGCTAGAGCCGTGATCCGGGCAGCACTGTTCAGCCCTGAGCTCAACAGGGCCGGCGGCTCGCTGTCGCTACCCGCCATCCACCGCATGTAGGTCAGCATCTTAAAGCCGCGCGACCACTCCTCAGGTACATCTCGCACGGTATTGCCGCTCGGCAGCGCCGGTGTGCTTGTCGCGGCGGCCAGCCACGCCGCGGTCGCCACGTCCAGCAGGTTGGTGATGCGTGCCGGTCCTTCCTGGTCCCACGCCAGGGTGTGCCCCACAGTTCCGAGGCACACCTGCAAGCGCGCCCCCCGCTTCCGCCAGCCCCCAGCTCTCCCGCATCGCATCTTTAAGCAGGTCACCGTCAGGCCGCCCCCGCGCCTTATCCCAAAAGCGCGTCGCCTGGCGCAGCCAATCTGCCGCCAGCGGCCGCCACCCCGCCTCCCGCGCCAAAATCCCCAGTTGCTGCCCGTTGCTGCGGACTCCTAGGGACGCACGGGTAAATTGCAGAAGCACTTCCTCCAGGTTGCGCCATCCGTCGCGTGCGGCCTTAGCGCCCCTCCCACTCCTGCCTCTCTCCCACCGTCCGCCCGCCCCGGCAAACACGCCCCCCCAGCATCCGCCATCATCGCAGGGCCCCACACCTCACACTTGTAATTCAGCACAGGCCGTACTTGCGTGTCGAACAGGTGGGCCTTAATGCCAATATTATTTAGGCGTATCATATAGCATCCACGAGTGAGCGCGTATCTGGTGCGCTGGCCCCTAGAGCGTCGGGTGCCCACATCCCCCCCCACTGCCCGCCGGTGGTGAAAGAGCATGCCCAGATATGGGAACTCGTGTGTCATGGGTAGATCTGCTCCTGCAAACTTCAGCGTTACCCTCCCCCCTGCCGCCCCGACTGGGCAGAACTGGTCATTGAACACCACCCCTTCTGACTTCTAAACGTTTACTGTTAGTGCGCGCGTGCCGCAGAAGGCGTGCAGGGTATCTAGCATGCGTTGAAGCGCTTCGGGCGTCTCTGCCAGCAGCGTCAAGTCATCAGCGTATAGCAGCAGCCGTAGTAACCGCCCCGCCATCTCCACCCCATCACCCGGGAGCTCTGCGTCTAGTACTCACTCCAATGCGTCAATAAACAGCCCAACCAGCAGCGGTGACAGTGGGTCGCCTTGCATGACCCCCTTGTGTGAAGGAAACGCGGGTCCCACTTTCCCATCGATGCGCACACACATTGCGGACCCATCGTACATGGCAATCAGCGCCGCCATGAACTCCCCATATACCCCCAGGCTCCTAAGGCACTCCCAAAGCAATGGGCGGTAAGCCTTCCTGAAGTCAATAAAGGCGGCGTACAGCGGTTTGCGCTGGAGGCCGCTCTTCTCAATACGGTGTTGCAGGATGAAGGCATTATCTGGGGCCTCCCTCTTCTTCCGGTGTGTGTCCCCCTCCTCTTCCGTGTGTGTGTGTGTGTGTGTGTGTGTGTGTGTGTGCGACTTCGTCGTCGAAAGCTTAACACAACGGGAGCGCCTAGACCCTGAGTAAAACACCCGAAAAGGCTACAGCCAGAGAGGCGAAGACACAGCCCCCCAACACAGTCCCCCACAGTGTGTGTGACATGATAGCACCCATACTCCAAATACGTGTTGCGTGTGCGTGTGCGTGTGTGTGTGTGGACTCGCACGCGCACGCGCATGCACACACGCACACAAAACACACACACACACAAACACACACACACACACACGCACACACACACACACGCACACACACTCGCACAAACGCACACATGCACACACACACACGCACACACACACGCACACACACACACGCACGCACACGCTCACACGCACACACGCGCATACGCTCCCCCCCCCTCACACGCACGCGCGCCCTCTCTTCCCCACACACACAGCGCTGCCGCTCCTACCGCGTGACCCTCTCCGTCGCCACAGCCCCAAACGGCCAGGTCACCAACCTGCACCTACACGGGCTCTATATCTCTCCGGTGCAGCCGGGGGATGATGTCATCACCCAAGTGTCCGTGGGCACAGAGCGCACGTAAGTACCTTGAACACCCGCCCATCCACCCACACACCCACCCACACACCCACCCACTCACCCACCAACCCTTAAGCCTAACCCTCAAATCCTAAACCACAAACCTTAAACCCCAAACCCTAGATCCTTAACCCCAAACCCCAAACCCCAAACCTCAAACCCCAATCCCTAAACCCCAAACCCTGAACCCCAAACCCTAAACCCCAAACCCTAAACCCCAAACCCTAAACCCTAAACCCCAAACCCTAAACCCTAAACCCCAAACCCCAAATCCTAAACCCTAAACCCTGAACCCTGAACATCCAGCATGTTTCCACACCTTCCCACACCTCAACCCTTGAAAACCCACCCGCCCACCCACCCTTCCACATTCCCAACGCCCGAGGCGGCGCCTCAGGTGGTGCCTTTACTTGCGAGGGTCAGGCGGCGCCTCAGGCGCGCCGACCGCCTGAGGCGGCGCCTCAGGCGCACCCCTGATCGCCTCAGGCGCCGCCTTAGACGTCATACCGACCGCCTCAGGCGCCACCCCGACCGCATTAGGCGCCCACCACCGCCTGGGGCGCAATCCCGACCGCCTAACGCGTTATGACCGCACTCACCCACCCGCCCGCCCGCCCGCCCGCCCACCGCCCGCCCCGCCCGCCCGCCCGCCCGCCGCCAACGCACCCATATGTACGTGTGCTCGAGCTCCTCGCCGAGAGGGCTGCGAGCCCGCCTTCCCCCAGCTTCCCTCCCCCACACCCCACACCCCCACACCCCACCCACACGCATATACAGGTACGTATACAACGTTCCGTGCGACCACTCGGGTGGTACGTTTTGGTACCACACGCACGTGACGGGATATACAGAGGCGCAGGTGTGTCTCCTGGCCACAGTGATTTTGGTTTTGCCATTTGGGGCCGTTTGGGGCCGTTTGGCCCCAAAACAATTAAGTCGATGGTCCACTTTTGAGGCCATGGGGCGGCGCCATTCAGTACGTGTGTGGCGTTGTGTGGGGCAGTGCGGGCTTTGGAGGCACCTCGGCACTGGTCAACGCCAAGTCAGCGGACAAGGCGGTCAACGGTACGTTGGTCCGCGCGCCGGCTGGCCCGAAAACAACAACTAAAAAGCTGAAAACAAAATCAGTGCCAGGCCACGATCCGGGGCGCCCCACGGATGGTCGACCTCTCAGTACTTAAGCTCCTCATAATATATAAAACACGCCTGCAAAGTTTCAGAGTCGGCTACCGCTGGGAGGTTGGCCGAAATTATGACCCGAGCTGGTGTGGGGGGGTGCGACCCCCCTTTCCTGGCCCGTCTTAGGCTAAAGCATGTATTGGCGCCCCATGGCTAGTGAACTCTTTTTCAGGATTTTCAATTAATTGTTCCACAGCCGAATTTTGCTTTGAACGCGTTGACCGGTGACCTCCCGTTGACCGTTTGTCCTCATATATAGGTCATGTGAAAGCTCTTGACGAGTTCTCTCTGGCGGCCTCCTCAGACAATTTATCCACTGAATCGATTTAGCTGTGTTGAAGGTCAAAGTGCGGCCGGAATACAGCCAAATGGCTGTGTAGAGCCGAAAAGGAAATCACTGACTGGCGCCACCCTACAACATTCCCAACGCCTGAGGCGGCGCCTCAGGCGTCCCATCCATTTGCGCGGATCAGGCGGCGCCTCAGGCGCTCCAACCGCCTGAGGCGCCGCCTGAGGCACACCCACAATCGCCTCAAACGTCGCCTTTGGCGTTATCCAAACCGCCTTAGGCGCCACCCCGACCGTCGTAGGCGCCCACCACCGCCTGAGGCACACCCCTGACCGCCTCAGACGTTATGACCGCATTCACCTACGCGGATCGGACGTTGGGATTTTGGTAGGGCTATGGCCCATAGCTGGCGACCTCATGGCCTGCCCTCCACCCCAACAGCCCACCTGGATGCCTGCATCGTGCGGCACAACCTTGCAATAGCGTATGCAGGCCACGTACAACCCTACAGCGTGGGCATGACCTCCCTACCAAACCCCCAACGTCTGATCCGCGCCATGGAATGCGGTCATAACGTCTGAGACGGTCCGGGGTGCGCCTCAGGTTGTGGTGGGCGCCTGAGGCGGTTGGGGTGGCACCTGAGGCGGTTTGGATAACGCCTGAGGCGACGCCTGAGGCGATCGTGGATGCGCCTCAGGCGGCATGGAATGAGACACCTCAGGCGCCGCCTCAGGCGTTGTGAATGTGGTAGGGCAATTGGGGGTACATGTGGGGGGGCCGTTTTGATGTGTCCCCGAGTGTGGCATCGAATGTGAGCATGCTAGTGTGGGAAGGGCCTCCGCCCCTTGCCCCAAAGTCGACTGTTTTGCCCCAGTTTCCGCTCTGGTAGTAGCTGTTGCGGTGGTTGCCTCTCTGCCCTCGCGTCCCATGGCAGGCATGCTCTGGCGCTACACGGCTCTCCTTCTTCTTGCACTCCTCCCCATGCCCCATGCCGTGGTGTCCACTCTGGTAGTAGCTGTCGGGGTGGTTGCCTCTCTGCCCTCGCGCCCCGTGGCGGGCATGCTCTGGCGCTACACGGCTCTCCTTCTTCTTGCACTCCTCCCCATGCCCCATGCCGTGGTGTCCACTCTGGTAGTAGCTGTCGGGGTGGTTGCCTCTCTGCCCTCGCGCCCCGTGGCGGGCATGATCTGGCGCTGCACGGCTCTCCTTCTTCTTGCACTCCTCCCCAAGCCCCATGCCGTGGTGTCCACTCTGGTAGTAGCTGTCGGGGTGGTTACCTCTCTGCCCTCGAGCCCAACAGCAGCAACAACAGCAGCAGCAGTAGCAGTAGCAGCAGCAACAGCAACAGCAACAACAACAGCAGCAGCAGCAGCAACAACAACAACAACAACAACAAAAACAAAAACAAAAACAAAACAACAAAACAACAAAAACAAAAACAACAAAAACAAAAACAAAAGCAACAATAACAACAACAACAGGTCGGCGGCGGCGCCGCGGGCGCTCTCATCATCGAGAGGGCGGACGACGAAGATGGCGATGCCGAATTTCCAGGGGGCGCGGGCTCGCCGGCGTACGGCCTTCTGTCATCGATCGAGCACGCTGGACGTGAACATGTGTTGGTGGGTCCTCCTCAGGTTTAGGGTTTAGGGTGTAGGGTTTATGGTGTAGGGCCAAGGGCCTAAGGTTTAGGGTCGAGGGCTAAGGTTTAGGGTTCCTCCTTCTCATATGAATATGATAAGGCCCCCTGCATACAGGAGGGTTGTTGCTGTTGCTGTTGCTGTTGCTGTCGCTGTCGCTGTCGCTGTTGCTGTTGCTGTCGCTGTTGCTTTTTTGTGATGTTGTGTTACAATCAACTGCCGGCGGCCACACGTTTGGTCCCAAAGCTCCAGCAGGACTTACGAGAGCAGGCGGTGGTGGTGGTGGTCAGTGATTTCTTTTTCGGCTCTCCACAGCCATTTGGCTGTATTCCGGCTGTTCTTTGACCTTGCACACAGCTCAACCCATCCAGTGGATTGTCTGACAAGCCCGCCGGACAGAGCACGTCAACAGCTTTTAAATGACCTATGTATGAGGACAAACGGTCAACAGGAGGTCTACGGTCAACACGGTCAAAGCAAAATCCGGCTGTGGAATGATTAATTACAGTTACATCGGCTTTCCAGCAAAGACTACCTCTAGTCCTAGTACCACCGCCTAGACCCAAGTCCAGTTCTGGCCCTAACAATTACTTATGAGGGGCGGTAGCCACCAGCCGGCTGCCTGCCAACGTGTAGTCCCAGAGCAAAAAGGAGAGCTATTGTGCGACGCCTCCAAAATAGGTCCTAACTGCTTCTAGGGGATAGGGGGTCAAGTGGCGCTTGCCAATCTACTTGACCGCCGTGGTGGAGGGGCCGGCGCCTGAGGGGCAGCCGGACCGTACACCACGGCTCTCCACCCGACCCTATCCTGAGCACGCTCAAACGCCGTGTCCGAAAAAGTCTTCCAATCAGAACGAGTGCCACTAGTTTCGCCTAGCTGCTGAATCAGTAGCTTAAGAAAATAGTGTCGGGAGGAGGCTGGAGGCCGGCCTTGCTGCCGAGCCACATCCATTGTGCAGTCAAAAGTCGTACGAGGAAGACGAGAAGCCGGCATGCGCATCACATGGCCTAGCCACTGCATTGATCGCTTTGCCACAAGGCTCTCAATTGGCTCAGTGTCGCACGCCTGCCGAATATAAGCTAATCTGTGCCGGTCGACCAGGGTCACGACTGACACGCCAGCCCCCTCTGGCATCATGTCTAGCGCCTTTTTCACTATGTGGTCAATAAAAACATTGAACAACACAGGAGCAATGACGCACCTGTCGCACACCAGACGACACGGGGAATTCGTGCCCGATTTTCCCAGCCAGCCGCACGGCAGCTGCGGTGTTGGTGTGAAGATCCTCCAACAGATCAATAATGTGCGGATGAACACTATATAATCTAAGGACTCTCCACAGTGCCGCACGGTTTATGCAATCGTAAGCTTTAGAATAGTCGACAAATGCCACAGCCATGCATTGTTTGTACTCGGCATGTGCCGCGCTCAGCGAGCGCAGAGTAAAAATTGCATCAACAGTGCCTCTGCTTTTTCTGAAACCACACTGAGCCTCATGCAACTGACCATCAACCTGCGTGGAGACGCGGTGCAGAAGTATGGCAGCGGCCCGGACGGAAGCCAAACTGGGAAGTGTGGAGGGTGGGCTCCAGCTGGAGCTTGAGGCGGTTGAGGAGGATGTGAGTGTAGACCTTGCCAGCGACGGGCAGGAGGGAGATGCCGCAGTAGGACTTGCTGCGCGTGGGTGGGCCCGAGGATGCGCCCTTGTAGAGGGGGCAGATGTCTGCTTGGTTCCACGCGGCGGGGATGGAGGTGGTGTTCCAACAGGTAAGGATGATCTGGTGGAGGTCGGTTGCGGTTGCGGTGCCGCCGTGTTTGAGGAGGGGGCAGGTGATGTCGTCAGAGCCGGGGGCAGAGTTCCTGAGTGATTTGATCGCGGAGACCACCTCGCTCAGTAAGGGAGGGGGGGCAAGGGGGGGAGGAGGAGGGGGGAGGGGGAGGGGGGCGAAAGTGGAGGAGGAGGAGGAGAGGGAAGGGAGGGGGAGGGAGGGAGGGGAGGGAGGGAGGGGGAGGGAGGGGAAGGGGGACGGGAGGGGGAGGGGAGGGAGGGGGAGGGGGACGGAGGCGGAGCGGGGGTAGTGTAGGAGGAGGAGGGGGAGGGAGACGGGGGCGGTGCGGGGGTGGTGGGTGTGGAAGATGAGGTGGGAGGCGAGGGTGGCTTCGTCGACTTCCGAGCGGAGTGGAGTGTGGAGGACACGGAAATA